>JAOWCC010001368.1:6282213-6614713 GCA_030867875.1 Actinernus sp. WN-2022 | reverse complement strand
ACAGACGCAGTGCGCATGCTGTAATCAATGATAACAAATGGTCCTTTCGTATGAATGCAATCACGTGGTTGTACTGGGTGGCAAAACCGCTTCCCGGTTAGCTCAGTGGTTAAGCTCCGGTCTGTCGAGCGGGAGGTCGCGGGTTCAAACCCCGGCCGGACCAACACTCAGGGTCTTAAAATAACTGAGTAGAAGGTGCTGCCTTTGTGAACCAACTGCAAATGGTTAGACCTTCACGTCTTCTCGAATAAGGACGTAAAATCGTAGGTCCACTGACATGGCGGAGACAAGCCTCGTAGGGGACCGGATCATGAGCGCAATATATTGGTTATTGAAGTGATCTATCACCACGTGACTGTTTCCTGCAAAAGGCATTTTACGGCATTGCGTATGTTGCTTGTGTCGCTAGACAGTGTGAACAAGACCTCAAGATTCTCTACGAGCAATATAAGTGAGCACACATAAATCCTTCTGTTATTCAAACCGTACCATGCAGAACAGAGGGCCCGTCTCCAGCTTTGCCTTTGCTATTTGGATGAACAAAGTTGGCGTCAGCCTTGTCTTGCAATTCTAACCTTCGGTTGCTTTCTTTTCTTTGGTTGGAAGATTGTTCGTTCATGATCACCAGCAGGCGTCTGTTTGAAAAGAAAAAGAAACATTGCATATCCAAGAGTTAAAAAGGTGGCTACGAAATGATTTCTAGCATAACATGACGTCATCTGTGCATCTTGTATTCTAATAGAGTATGGCTATTGACCAATCAGAGCGCACGTTTCACACTGTTTATTGTATAAATTCCTATTATATAATAATAATAATAATAATATCTTTATTTCACGAGAGTAGCACGTAATAGCGAAGCTAATAAAAGTCTGACGAGAGCTTGAATCAGCACTTTCTCGAAGAACAGAGCTTCATTTCACACTCGTAGAATGGGCCAGGACTTCTTCTGTCACTTTAGCGTGGGCTATATAAATAGGGGTCTGGAGCCACCTATCATAACTTTTTTGGAATATTGGACAACATTTACTTGCCATTGATTCCAATATGAAGCTATTAGGTCGAAATGGCTTTAGACTTAGTATATATTTTGAAGAATGAAGATGGGGGAGGGCTATGCCGCCGGTCGATTGGATTTCCCGGCATGCTTTGCGGTTAGAGTGGTTGAATTTAGCCTGCTCCAAAGTGCTAAGGGAATGGTGGCTTAGTGCTGGGCAAGTTTCAGTACTCAGGGACAGAAAGCGAGGTTAGTGGAAACTTGAAAGCCTATATTTGATGTGAAACATGCATTTTTGCAAGAAAATTTAGAATCTGAGGAGAACTATTTTTTTCTGTAAGTGTGATTTTAGTCTTTTTTTTCTGAAATGAAATAATGTAAACTGTAGTAAACTTCTGCAAAGAAAGGAGGATTTAGATGAAATGACTCAATTTTAATATGCCTAAATGCAGTTCAGTCTATACATTATGTTGTGTGGCAATCTCAGGGCCTTGCTCTTTAAACTTAGCCAGACTGAAACTCCAAAATCAAGTAACCAGTAAAATACGGAAAATTCCGTATGTGGGCATGAAAGGGTTAATTACTAATCTAATATTATTACATACATTGGTTAAAATCTATAGTTAAAATACTAATGATAGAGTCAAATATGATGCTATTTCTATGGAGATACTAAAGAATTCAATAATGAAATGGTGCAACGATTGATCATGATCATGGCCAAAAGCCAATCAGAAAGCGAGAAATCTGGGTTTCAATGTTCTCTCAAAGACTGAAGATGTTCTCCACATTCATGACACAATTCAGTAACTTAACCTCAGCTAATAGAGCGGTGGGACAAAAACTACCGCATCCGTAGCGTTACCGTAACCGTACTGTAATCGTACCATACCGTAACTCTGTAATTTGATTGGATCAGAAAGATAATAACAATAGGGAAGCCATTTCAATGTCACGGCATGCCGTACAGTAACCGTGCCGTAAAATCATTGCCGTAACTTGTCCACTCATACGAAATTCGCTGGTTAACAGGCCTAAATTATTATACCTTCGTATGATTAAAACAGCTATGAAAGCACAGATAATAACAAGCACCACAACTGGTACGGTGATGGCTGCAATGAGGACTGGTGTACTGAGAGGTGAAGATGTTGGCTTTGATACGTCGGGTTCAACAGCTTCACCTGATTAGCAAAATAAGATTAGCAAAAGTTTGGTAAGCTAAGATTTAAGAACAAACGATTCGCCATTCTACAATTCTGTCATAACGATAGAACATTTAACATTAGCTTCTGATTAGGTATATTGGGTGTCCTATTTTTCAACTGTCTTTGTACCATTACGGAAAATTCTTCTTACGGAGAATTTCTACTGGCATCAGTTGGTGATTTGAGTCTTTTAGGCTCAGTTAAAATGCTCTATTTATCTAAATGCTGATTAATGATTTTCTTTTAAATTACCGGAATATTTACTACTGCTTCCATTCTCCCACCGCGTGCTAAATGGCCTCTCAGATTTATTTGAAAGCACGACAAACAAACAAAGTGAAGAAAGGATTTATTTGGAAAATTCTTTTCTTTTTTGCGTTTCCATTTAGAATATAAATCTCGCTCTAGAGCTATCGGGGAAGCGGGGTACTGGCATTAAATATGGTAGGCGGTCTTATGAGAAAAATCGCTCCAAAAGCCAGATTTCCAAGTTATTGTGAACATGAACCCGGATTTTCTCCCTGTTTCATTATTCTGAATCGGCTATAGCCCGGAATTCGACATAAATTTTACGAAAACTCCGAACCCGGAAATCGAATATTTTTAGGTTGAAACAGGAACCCATTACACTAAGCGTCCATCTGTCATATATTCGTGATGCAGTGTTTTTACAGGCCGGGTTATTTTTAGATTTCACGTCTCGTTGTTCACTTCCATCGGGGAATGTTGTCAACAAAAGATGCCTCGTTAACTTCTCTTGTTTGGTCAACCAACATACAACATGGCTGCAACTACCCTGGATGTCGATGCCTGATCAGAGGTTCTACTGCCCTCTCTAAGCCAAAGTTTAGGCGCGAAGGAGCGAACGACGACAAGGCAGAGACTGGGCAGTAGAACCTCCGGCATCCCCGGTACGCTGCAACATCATTAATCATTTGAATTAAAATTACGCAAACACTTGTGGTTACCTAGCGTAACCAAACTCGCGGGAAACATATTCCAAAAATAACTCGGTCTGTAAAAACGCTGCATCATTACGCATCACGCAGTATAGGAGATGGACGCTGCATCATAGACGTAGTACGGAAGATGGATGCTGCATCACAGACGTAGTATGGGAGATGTCACTGCATCATAGATGCAGTATGGGAGATGGACGCTCCATCATAGACGCAGTATGGGAGATGGTCGCTGCATCATAGACGCAGTATGGGAGATGGACGCTGCATCATAGACGCAGTATGGGAGATGGACGCTGCATCATAGACGCAGTATGGGAGATGGATGCTGCATCATAGACGTAGTATGGGAGATGGTCGCTGCATCATAGACGTAGTATGGTAGATGGACGCTGCATCATAGACGCAGTATGGGAGATGGACACTCCGGCTAATGGGCTCCTAAACGTTTCAACCTGTACCAAGTACTCCGTACATATATATTACGTCATAAACAAGACTGCTATCCAACCTTTTTCTGTTGTAGCAAAGGCTTTGACATATTTCCACTTGTCTACATCTGCTGCGGCATTGATATCAATAACAGAGTAAACTTTGAACATGTAACTGGTCCCAGGAACAAGTCCAGATACTGACGCATTGGTCACTTTAATGTTGCTCTTCCCAGGTGAGAATGTTACTTCATTACCACACCGTACAACACATTTCTTGTCCTCTAGATCGGTGCATTTAAAGCAGTCTATTGTAAAGGTAATGTTGTAGTTACTTGGTACTGGAGGGGTCCAGTTAAGGATAATCGTGGACGTGTTCCATGCTGTGGCATTAGCAAGTGCTGGTCCATCGGGTAATGCTGTGAATAATTAATTATTATGTCAGTAATTAAGACATCCCATTAATTTTCCATACAAATGTTCAGAAACTTTCATGGGCATGGGATAAAATAGTATGCAATGCTTTTTTTGTAGTAGACCATCAATATCTAGGTAGCCTGCGAATACAGCCATCTCGCATCGAGAGCCACAATCAAAAGGCGTCCCCTGAGAGAGACGTCTGCGATTCGAGGCCAAAAATTCCATACTGATGACGTTCCGCGGCCAGGATCTTGTCGCGTTATTTGATTGACTGGTGTACCTAATTGCCATTGTAATAAAATATACTAGCCAATCAAATAACGCGACAAGATCCTGGCCACGGAACGTCATCAGTATGGAATTTTTGGCCTCGAATCGCAGACGTCTCTCTCAGGGGACGCCTTTTGATTGTGGCTCTCGATGCAAGACGGCTGTATTCGCAGGCTATAAATATCCCACAGAGTGATTTTTCATTGTATGCACACACTTGCCTTAAAGGTACTCATGGACTATTTCATGGAAAACCATACAAATCATTGCATTGCAGTCTTGTGATAGGTGATTAATAATCTTACTAGTATAGTGTACCATACATTACACATGTACCTACCTCTACAGTGAACACTACTGGAGTCTTGTGACAGGTGATAATAATCTTACTAGTATAATGTACAGTACATTGTACATGTACCTACCTCTACAGTGAACACTACTGGAGTATTGTGACAGGTGATAATAATCTTACTAGTATAATGTACAGTACATTGTACATGTACCTACCTCTACAGTGAACACTACTGGAGTCTTGTGACAGGTCATTGTACATGTACCTACCTCTACAGGGAACACTACTGGAGTCTTGTGACAGGTGATAATAATCTTACTAGTATAATGTACTGTACATTGTATATGTACCTACCTCTAGAGTGAATTAACACTACTGTAGTCTTGTAACAGGTGATAATAATCTTACTAGTATAATGTACAGTACATTGTATATGTACCTACCTCTACAGGGAACACTACTGGAGTATTGTGACAGGTGATAATACTCTTACTAGTATAATGTACAGTACATTGTACATGTACCTACCTCTACAGGGAACATTACTGTAGTCTTGTGACAGGTGATAATAATCTTACTAGTATAATGTACAGTACATTGTACATGTACCTACCTCTACAGGGAACACTACTGGAGTATTGTGACAGGTGATAATAATCTTACTAGTATAATGTACAGTACATTGTACATGTACCTACCTCTACAGTGAACACTACTGGAGTATTGTGACAGGTGATAATAATCTTACTAGTATAATGTACTGTACATTGTATATGTACCTACCTCTAGAGTGAATTAACACTACTGTAGTCTTGTGACAGGTGATAATAATCTTACTAGTATAATGTACAGTACATTGTATATGTACCTACCTCTACAGGGAACACTACTGGAGTATTGTGACAGGTGATAATAATTTTACTAGTATAATGTACAGTACATTGTATATGTACCTACCTCTACAGGGAACACTACTGGAGTCTTGTGGCAGGCGATAATAATCTTACTAGTATAATGTACAGTACATTGTATATGTACCTACCTCTACAGGGAACACTACTTGAGTCTTGTGACAGGTGATAATAATCTTACTAGTATAATGTACAGTACATTGTATATGTACCTACCTCTACAGGGAACACTACTGGAGTCTTGTGAAAGGTGATAATAATCTTACTAGTATAATGTACAGTACATTGTACATGTACCTACCTCTACAGTGAACACTACTGGAGTATTGTGACAGGTGATAATAATCTTACTAGTATAATGTACAGTACATTGTATATGTACCTACCTCTATAGTGAACACTACTGTTGTCTTGTGACAGGTGATAATAATCTTACTAGTATAATGTACAGTACATTGTACATGTACCTACCTCTACAGGGAACACTACTGGAGTCTTGTGACAGGTGATAATAATCTTACTAGTATAATGTACAGTACATTTTACATGTACTTACCTCTACAGGGAACACTGCTGGAGTTTTGTGGCAGGCGATAATAATCTTTACTGCAATCACACTTTGTTCGTTTAGTGTTTGGCTGTGACTTGTTGGGACATGGCTGGCATAACGTGTTACTTCTTAAAGTTTTGTATTTATCGGGTTTGCATCCTGCAAAAAAAATGAATTGCTTTTAAAGTGATTGAAGTATAAAGCAGTACAACGTACTCTACAATAGGCGGTTTGCACTGTCTATGGACCTTATTCACACGGCGGCCATGTTTAATCCCAGGAGTATAAAAACCTTTGTTTTGCACGCGTGAACTCGTTCTGAAACTGCTCAGTACGAGGCTACACTTGGGAAATCTATTGTTTCAAGCCAATATGGCCGCCGTGTGACAAAAACCATTAAGTCTGCAGTTGACTACAACTACCAAAATCCAATGCGTCGATTCTTTTGTTCTTCTAGTTTGGACCATTGTCTTGGTATTCTGAGAGGAGTTAAAAAGTCTGAATAAGAAAAGGATTGGAAAAGGATTCTAGTAGTTGTATGCAACTGACGTAATAGTTCAAACCGGGAATTAAATATCCTATTAATTAAACAAAACACAGAAATCATGGATTTGTTGTTAATACTATGCTGTACATATTATTTACAATATGAGCAACTGAATTATATCATGGCTCATCATTCTAACATCTTGCCATTTAATATCTGATACAATTCCGATGCTCATGAATTTTTTTTTATTGTAACGAACATCAAATGAACTAATATAATTATAAAATTGAACACTTTTCTAAAATTTTGATGAAAAGCATAAAAATAATGAGTTTGCATGCAGGCAACTATACACAGGGAAAAAACAAACAATGGAATTCGCCAAAGCCCATCTGACATTAATGGGAAGTGTCCCACTTTCTCGGGCCAGATGGGTTTTGGCGAATTTCCATTAATGTTTTTTTTTTGTGATAGCTTGCATCAGAGACATGCACAACAATGCAATAAAACAGGCGACTGCGTGCATTTTGACGTGCAGTTATTGTATTTTGTAATTAAGGCTATCGTTTTATGCCGTCGTCCTAGACGTTGCTGCTTAAGGTCCCTAGTACAGTAATGAATCTCTTATGTAATGTCCCACTTTCGACGCCGGAAAAAAGAATAAAAATAAAAATAACACACAGAGCGCATTTTGTAGTAACGGATTTGTTGAAGTTGGTGACGAAACTTTCTAAAGACGCTAAACACACATCCCACATGTGTTAGACGGATGTCCACATAACCTAAAGATTTGTCGATGGAGATCCGGGTGCGAACATTTTAGGCACGCGCTCTTAGGCAATATCGATTGAATAATGAGGCATCGGATGAGGTAATCGATAATAGAGCGGTTTTCAACAACAACAATGATTTATTGTACCCAGCAATAAGGAAAATATAATTATTACAATCATAAATCATTTCGATTGAGTTTCGAAAGCAACAAGTGATTGCTTTGGTTTTGCGTTTGCTTAGCTTTTCTATTGGCAGTGAGAAATGTTTTCCAGTTATCAGCCAATCAAGTTCTAAACCTAAAACCAAACGCAATCACGCAATCAGGTTTTGTAGGTTTTAGCGACAGTATTGACTGCGTTTACTCTGCCTCGTGATTGGTTAAAGTAAAACCAATCGTGAATTACTTCAGTTCGTGATTGACTCATTGTGTTTTCCCTTGCGATACTGTCTATAAGTACACACGAGTGACCACGAGTGAAAAAATATATAAATAAACGAAAAATTAAAAAATTAAACGGGTTTTCATGCGCCGAACGCAATCGTTCGAAACAAAAGATAATTAGGCGGTGTTGTTCAACGTCTGAAACGGGCCTTATCTGGAAAACGATCAAGGTAAAGGTTTTTGATTTCAGAAGTGCTTGTCTGTATATCACGTCCAGGTCAGGTCCATTCAGAATGCGTACAGTTAATCGCTGCGCTTCATGGTCATGACCATGGATTCAACGAAAAGACTTGACGCCAAAGAAAGAAGATCTAGAGAAGGATAATGAGCACAAGAGAACAACTGTAGAAGATGTGATTGTACTGTCTGATGATGATGAGAAACCACCAGAGAATCCAAACATAAGTCCTGTCCAAAGAATTGAATTTAGCGATGGCGTTAATGATGAGCCACATAAGAGTATCTACTACAGAAGGAATAAAAAAATGCTTATATTACATAGGAACAGCCCAAACATCCTCGAAGTTTTCAAGCTCTGTATGTTTGGACCAGAGGTAGACAAGCTATAGCAAAACAAAAACTAGCCATTTTGGTGGGTAACGGCTACACGTAGGCTAAACAGAAACTACTAAGGATATAGAAAACGGCGACTTTTATGGTGAACCACCGCCGTACGATTTAGACGCCGACGATACTGCAGGGGCGTGCTTGAAAAAAGAAGTGCCCGTTTATATGGAGTAAATGCAGACACTTTTTTTGTGTGTGCATACTAAACTGCATGAAATGTTTTTTTCGTGATATTATCTCTGCATGATTTTTTTACTGACATTTTTCCTTGCATTAATTTGTTCCCCAAATCCCCCCACCCCCCAAAATCACTATTCTAATGGTCCATCATTTAGCCTCCAACAGCTCAATAAAATTCACTTGAAAGCTATATGAGAAAAACAGAAACGGATTTAGTCAAATTTTGGCTTCTTACTTGTTTCTTCAAATTTATGGAGAGTGATATATGTCTGCATTAGGTCTTGGAAGGTCGGTTTTAAATGCCTAGGTCCCGTAGCCTCCGATGCAGGCGGCTTGTGTGGTTCCATCCGTATCTGTATTTTAATATGTGCCCCCATACAAAATTCATCATACGACGAATCTTGGAACTCAGGAATATAAATCTGGTCACTCGAGAGAGAAAATGAATGCCCATATTTCTTTGATTTGAATCTTAGCCGCTTTATTCCCGTTTTATTTTTCATTTTTCGCTGTTTTCACTTCTGGTCACTCGTGGTCACTCGTGATCGCTCGTGGTCACTCGTGGTCGCTCGTGGTCACTCGAGGTCACTCGTGGTCACTCGTGTGTACTTATAGACAGTATCAATTACTTTGGTTTTGGTTTTACTACACTCGAACTGAAATCCGCTCTATTGATTGGGCGAGTGACACGATTTGCCCTATACCAATATTCGTGGAGATTGCTAGGTAATATCCACGAGTTAAAAATGTATTGAGTTAGGTTGTGCCTGTATCACCCGGATATGTAATAATCAACAGGAAATGTAATACTAACCGGATATGTAATAAAAATCAACAGGATCTGTAATAACAACAGGATATGTAATAAAAATCAACAGGATTTGTAATAAAAAGTTAACAGGAAATGTAATACATTTTTAACCGGAAATGTAATAAAATAGTTAACAGGAAATGTAATAACAATCAACAGGAAATGTAATAACACTAGTTGGTCGAGGTAGCGTCAATCATCAATCACTCTAAGCAGTGAACAATTGCAAACAACACCTACCAATGAATGACGTCATCAGTCATGTGAGTCATTTAGTGATCACAATCAGCTTCTCAACCTGCGCGCCAAAGATCACGTGATCAGCGCTGCGAACGTCTCGTGAGTAATTCCGTGAGCACAACTATCTGTCCTTGGAACAAAACAAACAATTTGCATTACGTCATAGAACACACGTCACATAGGCTTATCCTTATAGCACATAACTTTCTTAACGCAAAAAGACTCCTGGTTTCACCAAAATATTATGTAGGCTGACTTGAAACGTCCCTTGACATAGGCTGTAGATCGTGTCAAGTTTCGTCTTCCAGGGGGCAAATTTGCTTTTTCCCGCTGTCATGTTCTGCCGCTATAATTGGCGTTAGGAGGTAAGAGAAAAACCGAAATGAAGAGAGTCTTAGCCATAGTGTTACGACTTCAAAACTGGAGACTTAAGACAGAGAATAACTCACGTGACGTTCGCAGCGCTGATCACGTGATCTGTTACGTTGTGCAGGTTGAGAAGCTTATGTTCTAATTCGCTCCCCGCTCAACCGAACATAAAACATTTATCATGTAATAAGCAACCACTTATAGGGGTGTGTCCACACGAACAGCATGCGCCCTCTTTATTAACTATCATAAATTACACTCGATATACATGGTGATAATCTAGAGCAATTTGAGCTCAAGAACATGCACTTTTTAGTAGTTGACAATAAACAGTGTTTAGTGAAATATGAAAATCGAGTAAATACACAACTTATATATACCGGTTTAAACCAATAAACTGGTTACTTCAGTCTATGTAAATAACAGTAATACAGCGTTGACTTATTGTATCGTGAAAATAAGTAACATTTGGCAAATTCAAATAAACTCAGTAAACGCTGCCATGCAATAATAACAGTATTATCTAGTATATTAAAGCATAAAACTGCTACAAAAATCATCTAGTAACTGAAACCATAACTTCGTTTCGAACTAGAACCATATACGAATTTATGAAAATATATAACCTTATGCTCATTGGGTATTTAATTTGGAAGGCGAAGCGGCGGACGTAGGACTCGAATGACTGTATATTACGCATATCCGACTATAGCAATGTACCACTAATGATGTATTGTTTCTAAAACAACACATACACCCCGATGGCGGGGTTACGTAACCCATGATAAATACATTTATTGTGATCACTGACTAAATGATTCACATGACTGATGACGTCATTCAGGTACTTGGTAGGTGTTGTTTGTTCACTGCTAGAGTGATCGATACGCTATGTTATTACATTTCCTGTTGATTGTTATTACATTTCCTGTTAACTATTTTATTACATTTCCGGTTAAAAATGTATTACATTTCCTGTTAACTTTTTATTACAAATCCTGTTGATTTTTATTACATATCCTGTTGTTATTACAGATCCTGTTGATTTTTATTACATATCCGGTTAGTATTACATTTCCTGTTGATTATTACATATCCGGGTGATACAGTGCCGGCCAACGGGAAAATATTTGGCTCTCGGTCATTTTGTAAACGTACGTTATGACCTCGAGCCAAATATTGTCCTGTCCGACCCCGTGTTTATTAGACTGTTTAGAGGAATATGAGATGTTGTCAAGACGAAAATTAAGGTAAATTTCGAAGCTGAACGCTCCTTGAATATTGGATATTAAGGCGTGTTTGAGGGCGCAATACGTTTGAGGGCGCAATACGTTTTAGGGCGCGTTTTGGCGCGAATGCACCGCCTTACGAAGAAAATAACAAGAAGCAATTGGACATTGCTGTCTTACGCTCATTTTTTTTCCTGGAAGGTGGAACTACGTTTGCTGCACTAATGCATTGAAAGGAAAGTACATTTCATGTGCATCTAGCCTGCAACGTGAGAAGTGAGATCACTCTTCCATTGACGTATTAAAGTACATGTCATTTCGTTTCTGTCACACACAAAAATCTTTTTCAAACATTTTTCTCACACTAAATATCGCTTGATTTCAATCTGTTAAAGTGAGGTTTTACCAACAAGCATTTTAAAAGTGAAAATTCATTCAATGTGCATTGCTTTGATATGCATTTTGTTGACTGATATTTAGCACATTCTTTTGCGAAATGCTTAATTCAATCCTTCTAGGGTAACACAGGGTCCGCCATTTCTAACTGCTAAAACGCACATTTCAGTGGTTTGTAATAATGCTTAACCCTTTCGAACCCAAACCGGTCAAAACCGGACAATATGACGCATGTAACTGGAAAAAAATTTTTGCATCAAATCTAGACATGCTAGAAATACGATGTTGCGATCTTACTTCAAGGGATGAATTACTTAAAAGCCAGAGCTATAAACAGCGATCGGTTCCCTCTTCACTTTGGAGAAAAACTCATTTGTTTTAGATAGTTTTTTGTTTGTTTGATTTTCATCAATTTCAATGCTCTGAAAATCGGTTCAAAAATCCCTTCCCGTTCGCACTTGAAATCAAAAGCAAACACAAAATCAGCACTCAGTTGGTACAGTACCTTCTTTAATTTGTAATAAAGTTGCAAAGTCCTCACCGTCTACTTATCGATATTGTTGTGTAAACCGACAAAATAATGTCTCTTGTTTGGGAATTTTTAGAGTGGACTAGTGTGCCCTTAAGTGATTTTCACTTTCGATAGGAGATTAAAGGTTCATATTGAAATATGTTCGGCAAGCCAGTAGATTGACTTTAGATGACATACCAGTGTGTCATTATAACTCTTCCAGATTCGGTATATTTCTGGTTGTAACGAAAGTTAAAATTCCCTTTCGTCTTGTGTTGTTTAGTTTCAAGCGCTTATCGTCACTCTGAGGAAATTGAACTTTTGACTGTGTTTTTAACGAGATCATAAGCGGATCCTCTCCTTTAAAGAGGTCACTTTGGAAATCGCGTGAGTTCTAGTCAATTTTTTTCTTTCTCGGTAAAGTAATGGTTCTCAGTAATGTGGGGCTTCTCCTGTTACGAATCCTTTCTTACGATTGAAAGGGTGGCATGAGGAGAAATGTGTGTACTGGAACATTTTAGTAAGCTTGAAATGTGTCTCAACATCAAGTATTAATAGCTGATTTACTTAGTTGGTCTTATTATGAGCTTGGTTTGCGAGACTAGTTTCGGATAAGTAAAGTTATCCTTCTTCAGTCGCAGCTCTGCGACCGTTCTGGTCTGTCAGAAGGCTAAAGTCTGCCTGCCTTTATAGGCAGACGGTAGAAACGGCTTGCTTGTTATTGGTTTTTAGTATTCGGAGTTGACCAATGATCGATTAGCGACTGTATTTAATGTGATCTGAGTTGGCGTGAATGCGGCTTAAGCTCGTGTTCACTGAACCTCGGGTGATTATGTAAATCGCTGTTACGATATGGTTGTCAGTCAGTCAGTTTTCACTTAAAGATCTTATCTCAACTCTCTGTTTAAAAACCAAGTCAGTATCTACATGTATGTAACGTGATACACGTGAGTATCATGTGATCAGACAATAGTACCTAGCGTGCGTGTGCTTTCACACAGGGAAAATATGAGTTTCCAAGTTGGAATATCATTGGAAAATATGGAATTTAGCATGCCAATATTGGAATAACATTGAGAATCGTAATGGTTACCTATAAATATCCAACAATGGGTAACGAAGGTATTAATACCATTATGGGAATGTAATTGGACAATCATTGGTCCATCATTGAAACTAGGATACCACTGTTGGGACAACATTGGAAACTCTTTGACGATAAACCAATAATCTTTCAACAATGGTACACCCAGCTGTGTCAAGAGTTTCCAATATTGGTCCATCATTGGTAAATCATGAAACAAGGACATCAATGTTGGAACAACATTGGAAACATTGGATATTCTCTTTAGCTGTAACCGTTTCCCAATGTTGGAATATTGTGAAGGCTTCCAATGACTTACCGATGATAAACCAATAATAATCCAATAAAATTCCATTGTTGGAAACTCAGACTTTCACTGTGACACACACACTGGTAAGCAGTAACTACAGTAACTTTCACATCATTAAAAATGATGAAATTATTTGGCCACAATTATAGTACAAGTATTCTACCTTCTTGAATATCTATTAAAGTGCATTTTAGTGCAAATTAGTTATATTTGATATCGATTGTGCATGAAGTGGATAGTCCAACGGTAGAATATTTCTTGATTTGGGTGGTACGTCTATGAGATACAAAGGTTTATATTTCCAATATGCTAATGATGTGATGTCATCACCAACATTTGCTAAATTTCTTTGTGCTTGTGAATGAAGCTATTTTCTAATTTAGAATCATATTTTGTAAAATTACTTTGATAAGCTTCAAATATAACTTAGAATTTAAAAATAGGTAATTTGTCTCTATCAGCATGCTTTTGTATAATAAGTGATGTCGGTGATGATATCACATCATTAACATATTGCAAATATATTTTTTATTAAGCTTTGCCTGAAGGTACATATCAGGAATGATTCCACGAACGATAGTTTTAACAAATTACAATGATGTAGAAACAAAATGATAAAAGGCAGGGTGACCGCAACAGCTAAAGCCAATTACTGCGGGCCCATGAGACTAAATTAAATTAATAGTCAAAGAAAGAACTAATGATAAGGATTTCACAACCAAAAGGTGACTAAAAACAACAAGTTAAAGGACTGAGTAGGCTACGGACAGAGTTATATTTTACACAAACTGACTTCCATGTGCGCGGATTGTCTGGGTTATAAGATGCTTTCAGGGCTGACGTATAATATTGTAAAAGGTGAGATTTGTAGGAGGACAGTGAAAGTGCTAGGCTTGGCTTCAGCCGTTGGGGTGCCGTTTCTCCAAAGCCTCCCCCCACTAACGGCTGGGCGCGCGGTCAACACACCGTGTCCGTGACGTCAGCTGATTAAAATTCAATATTATTTAATAGCCCACTTCCGCGATATGCTTTACTTGTCACGCACAAAGGTTTCAATACGAGGCTCCGTGCTAAATTAAATTTATTATCTCCTCTTTGAAAAGAATAAATTTAATTTAGCACGGAGCCTCGTATTGAAACCTTTGTGCGTGACAAGTAAAGCGTATCGCGAAAGTGGGCTACCCTTTCACGACTGTAGCGTAGGTAATCACTCTAAACTAAAACTCCAAGTGTGAAATGAATGCTCAAGAACAAATGCCATTTAAAATCATTGAGAAACTAGGCTGCGTTACTTGTTACTCTTTAAGACACATCGGCTGACAGAAATTTTAATAAAAGCCGACATTAAGTTTTTAATAGATAAATTTATCTCGGAACTATTCTGAGCTAGAGTCGAGTATTCCCGCTCAGTAGGACTTGAAGAATTGTAAAACTCGTTTGATGCAGCGATTTTCAAGAAAATTGTGATCGCAGAGTAAAACGCGTAAACATGGCCTGAGTCAGACGTGATTTCCTGTCTTATACTGTAACTCTTTTAATACGGATTCGTCCGTCCCGTTTTTTCTTCTCCGATAAAGGCAGCACAAATTTTCTTTGAAATAAGAATGGTTACATGGTCTTGCATAGGCAAAGTTAAATGATAAATCACTGAACATATATATAGATTCCAGGCTTTATAGCTTCGCTACCTTCGAGCGACCACAGGTACCCCAAGCTCATTATGCGTAAAACGTTTTAGTTCGAATTTTAGTTCGAATGCCCGTTTGCTCTAAAATATAATTTTAAAAATCGTCAAAATATTCTTACCTGTCTCTTTTGTGTTCCTATCAGTTTTTGTGAAGTTTCAAGCCATTCCGTTCAATTTTGAGGGAGTTACAGAAATTTTCCTTCCCTTAGTATAATTATTTGGAAGGTAGCAAACTGTACGCCGATCCGCTGCAGAAAATCGCCTCGAATTCGCATAAAAATCCCGTACATCGCCAAAATTCCTTCAAATAACGGTTGCCCAAAGACAGGTCCTTCACCACACTCAGCTTCCCTTTCACTGGTTTACTCTAACCGGAGAAAAATGGCACGAATTTTCAGTTTTCGAGTTTCGCGGATGTTCCCGTCCACCTGCCCTGCAACGGGTTCAGAACTCATACATATATACCAATGTTTTATTTCTTTTTAGTGTAGGCGGCGGCTCTAATACCTTAAAATAGAGGGAAATATTAAATCTAACTGAGAAAAGAGAAAAAGATGTAAAATAAATTAATGCGTGGTGTAGGACTCGAACTCCGGTCGTTGGATCAAAAGCGCGTAATCTAAACTACTTGACCATAAAACCGTTGGTTGAAATATCGCTTTTAAAATAAGGTATATATATGTAAGGGAGCTAAAATGAGATCAGAGAGAAACAAACTTCCGCAACAATACATTTCATAAGCTAATTCTTAGCTTGTGTCGATTTAAGATAAATCGGATTAGCTAATTCTTAGCCGTGTCCGTTTTGGAAGTAAACAGGTCTATGCGGGTTAGTAACCGCACATTGTCACAGGAAAGGTGCGCGCGTAGCAAACGAGGCGTTAGGCACTTTAGGTATTTTCGTCCGGTTCGACCCAGTCACGTCACCGAGCACGTAGGAAACCTTTTAAAAATAGATCTCATTTTGTAATAGTTAAGTGGACTCCTAGCCTTAGGAGAGTGTAAATGTCGCTGGTTTTGGAAGGTTCTACTGGAAAACCAGCTTAGTTCCTAACCAACGCGACCTACACGAGAAGTAATAAAACGAGTCTACCAAGCAATCCAGCCTGATCTACTGTCGAGTGTTAATCGATCCCGGTACAGGCTGAGTTACGGCAGCCCAACAAGAACTACCGAAATCCCCCTCCGTAAGAATATGTATGAGTTCTGAGCCCGTTCCAGGGCAGGTGGGCGGGAACATCCGCGAAACTCGAAAACTGCAAACTCGTGGCATTTTTCTCCGGTTAGAGTAAACCAGTGAAAGGGAAGCTGAGTGCTGTGAAGGATCTGTGTCTGGGCAACCGTTATTTGATGGAATTTTGGCGATGTACGGGATTTGTATGCGAATTCGAGGCGATTTTCTGCAGCTGATCGGCGTACAGTTTGCTACCTTCCCAATAATTATACTAAGGGAAGGACTGAAAATTTCTGTAACTCCCTCAGAATTGAACGGAATGGCTTGAAACTTCACAGAAACTGAAAGAAATACACAAGAGACAGGTAAGAATATTTTGACGATTTATTGAATTCTATTTTAGAGCAAACGGGCATTCGAACTAAAACTCCATACATTTACTGTAATTTCAAATATCCGGGAAATAACCGTTTTACGCATAATGAGCCTGGGGTACCTGTGGTACAACTACAAGTGACGGTTTCCCAAGTGACTTTCCAGAGCCGGAGCGCTTACTGACAAAGTGCCTTCACCCAAAACTAACTCAGTCTTACTGCTTCCTTATGTAAATCCTTGAATTATTCTAAACCAAACTTTTTCAAAGCAAATTTAAACGCATTTTGAAACAACAATCCAAAGCCTTTGGTCCGCCTTTCAAAAGTTTACAATGTAAATTATGCAAATACATTCAGCGACAGGAATTTAGTGGCAAGTTTTCGATTGGCTAAAAACCGAAAATGTCTCAGCTCGCGCGCCCAGCCGTGAGTAGGGAGAGGATGGCGGGCTCACCGAAACCCCCACGACTGGAAACCGAGCCTATGAAAGTGCTGGTTGTCGGGTTTCCTTAGGTAAAATTCGGTTCAAAATTCTAGTGGCTATTATCATGTAGGATTTCTGGTATGTTGTTGTTTTACATAATCGTTGCTTAAAATCAGTGCCGCTGGTATTATTACTAGTTATATTAGTCTAACAAGGCGGATTTCCTGTGGTAAAGCGTCGTTATCAAAATTGATAAACCCTCTGATAGCCTTAAAGAAAAATACCATATCTAGGTATTCATGCCAGTAACATAGAGGTAGTAGACTGGTTCTTATTAGTCTATCCTTATAACTCGTTTCACAGGGAAATGGTAAATTCAAGATAAATCTAGTAGCACGTCGTTGCTTTATATCTTGTAGACGTAACTGACCCAAATCAAGAAATATTCTACCGTTGGACTATTCACTTCATGTACAATCGATATCAAGTATAACTAATTTGGGCTTATATGCACTTTAAAGACAGATTGAATGAAAGCAACACGAAGTGCAGTAAAATGAAAATGCATGTTTGTCTACATTTTTGGTTACCAACATGTCAAATTGTGTCTAGAAACGTTACCGATCAACCATTGCAATGAACACAAAATGACTGTTAAACGCTCAACGTGAACCACGGTATTATAATTAATAATTTATATTAGTACACGCATGCAAGTTCTAAAACAGATTCGCATACCTTTACGATCCTCATGCAGCCATGTATTCATAGCCTGGTTTATACAGACATACATGTAAAACAGACATACCTTTACAATCATTCTCATCCATGATGTGTTCATATCCTGGTTTATACAGACATACATGTAAAACAGACATACCTTTACAAATATAACACGGACGAAACACAGACGAAAATACAGACGAAGTTTGTGTTGACTCTGCGTTCTTTTATGAGAACTCAAGGGAATTAAGAAAGCTAAATTCAGAAACATATATTGTTAATAGACGATCAGGTTTACTTTACGGCTCCACTCGTACTTCGAAACAAACTGTAAACCGAACCGACTACAGAGCAATCACTGAGCTAAATAATATAAAAGCGAATCAACGTTAACATTGACTGGAATAAGAGTTTTACGAAAGAGCTAAACAGTATCTTAAAAAACTATACCTCGTACTCGTTAGACTCAGCTTCCAAATAGAATAACATGCTGTGACTGGAACAAAATGGAAGTACGCATTCCAAATAACGAACTTCTAACTCCTGACAATAAATAAACAGTTTGTAAATTATATGTAGTTTATAGCGCTAATTTGTGACTTACGACATCACAGGTAAACAAAAAATAATAAGGGAAGAGAAATTATACTGTGATTGAACCCAAAATAAGAAATAAACTAGGTTGAATCAAATAAACGTGGTTATTTTTGGTTAAAAAATAACCTAGGTTGAAATAAATAAAACTAGGTTGAAAAAAATTAAACTAGGTTGAAAAAATTAAACTAGGTTGAATCAAAATAAACTAGTTTGGACAAAAATAACCTAGGTTGAACCAAAATAAACTAGTTTATTTTTTAAAACCTAGTTTATTTTGGTAATTCAACCTAGTTATGTTTTTTCAATGGGTGCTCACTAATGTATGGTGTTTAGAGCTATATAGTCACTATTTTTTTTACGGCTAAGTCACTAAACATGCAACAGATAAATATAATGCCTCTTTAATGGTCCTCTGAACTAAATACAAACCCTACCCATAGGTTTACCCGTCAACAACTGGTGCTCACTTATTTAGGGTGTTTAGAGCTAGTCACCAATTTTATTTTATTTTTTACGGCTAAGTCACTAATCAGCAGATAAATAGAATGCTTATTTAATGATCCTGTGAACTAATACAAACCCTACCCCTAGATTTAGAAACACCCTAACCGTCAACAACTGGTGCTCACTAATTTAGGATGTTTAGAGCTAGTCCCTAATTATTTTTTTTAAGGCTAAGTCACTAAACTACCCTATATTTAAAAAGACCCTAAAAATATTGTTTGGGGAAAAAATAACCTAGGTTGAACACAACATAGCCTAGGTTGAAAAAATAACCTAGTTTGGACAAAAATAACCTCGGTTGAACCAAAATAACCTAGTTTGAACAAAATAAACTAGGTTGAACAAAATTAACTAGTTTGGACAAAAATAAACTAGGTTGAAAAAAATTAACTAGTTTGGACAAAAATTAACTAGTTTGGGCAAATTTAACCTGAAGTATTTTTTTAACTACAACATACATACATACATGTAGTAGTATAGCCAGGGTCAAAATTATACCAGCAAATTTTACTGTCCACAAATCGGTTGATGGCGCCTCCCCCAATATCTTTTTTTGGCCTTTGTTGAAATTTTGACCCCAACAGGTGTGTTATTGTACCAAATCCCAACTTATTATCTAATGAATACCTTAGATGTTGTAATTGGGTACAATAAACACATCTTGTGGTCAAAATTTCAATAAACACCAAAAAAGATATTGAGGTCGGGCCATCAAACGATTTGTGGACAGTAAAATTTGCTGGTATAATTTATACTCCCGGCTATACTACTAGGATTTTAATCGAAAGTAACGCCCCCACACCGAATTTAAATACCCACTTTTGATTATCAATTAGAGAGAAGACATATATAGGTATATACGAAAGTATTTGACAATGGAGAAAGCTACTTGTATCTGGTTGATGCGCGGTAAGGATACGAGGTGTGTGAGAAATCGTTTGAAGACAACAGAGTACTGCGCCCAGCCCTAACCCCTAGGGCTACCTAGCTTTTCGACATCTTCGCAGGAGCCTATGGGTGTACAAGTATTGCGTAGATATAGCAAAAAGAAAAACAAGAAGTAGCACCCCCCTTCTCGGTAGCTACATTTGTTGCCAAGAAACTTCCCTATTGAAGAAAAGGAGGTCCTAGGGTATAGGCAACTACGTTTGGTGCCAAGAAACTTCCAGCAACTATATTGTCTACCCCCAAAAAAAAACCTAAAACAACAACATGGCAGCTGTCCATGCAACATTCGAAGGCATGGGACTTCGTGTGGAAAAAAGCACAGCCCTCCATCTCCTCTTGGAGAATACCTACGATAGCAACCTCGTCTCGGACATCGCCGACGTGGACTACCTGGACGGAAATAAAGGTCCAACCAACCTTGCCCCACTCGAAGGACTCCCAACATTCGTAGACGACGTGTATGTGTTTGGCTACCTCTCTTGCGAGGACGTCGTCCACAAAGGTCGAAAGGTCCTACTATCCACAGGAGAGGGTGGGAAAGCAAAACAAGTGGTTGCAGCAATCCAATCCAATCGCATTCCGAAACTCCACCATATCGGGCAAATCCCTCCATGTAGCCATTGCCCTTACCGTTCGATCTGCCGCCACTGGCATCGTCTCCGCAACCATCGCCCGAATAGAGAACGACACAGAAAGCCGAGCACGCCAAGCATCGCACTTCCAAGCATCGCACTTCCAAGGCTCGAAAAGCACCTCGAACCCTGTGGCTACGGGATCTATAGCATAGACTACACCCAAGACTTCTCTGGAGTGCTAGATCGTCCAGCCCTTGTAGACCACCTGGTGGAAAAAGAAGGTATGCGGGAGGAGGGAGATCTAGCCAATGCAATGCAGACCTATGGGACAACCATCTTGGACAATACAGGCTCCGTCGGAAAGCACGTCTGCACATATCTTCGCACTACACCAGCAGGCAAGACGATTCGCGCGAAGATATACAACAAGGTCGTTTCGAACTTCGAAGCAGGAGAGATTCGAGAGCCCTTTGGAGGCCACCTTGCCGACTATGTGGACTGCCCCAACCAACATCTACGCAAAACATTTCTACACCCAGAGGTGCAAACTCGAGGGTGTACCCGCATCGAGGTCTCGCTATACGCATGCCGCCTCGGCGAAGAGTTGTCTTCCAACACAGGAAGAGAGTTGGTAGAGGATGTTCTGCAGACTTTGGGCCAAGACCTCTTTGTAGTACAACCACCTGCCAAACAATGGGGAAATCTCGCCCGGGAGTTGGACCGTTGTTGTGTTCTTGCCGACCGCCCAGCCCACACCATATATGCAACGTGGTATGCCCACTCCAAGACGAAACGAGTGGCTGGGGTGCGAGTAGCTCCAACGATAGCCACATGCAACGACGACCAGCGTTGGGAGAAGGCTGTGCAATGCACCATTTCCGAAATCGGGTTTCGTTGTTGTCCCATCTTTCGCATAGACATCCTCCAAGCCGACGACGATGGTGTAGACATAGGCCCACTCCGCTGCTACACCAAAACCGCCAATACTTCGACCATCCTCGCAGCCAGCAAGCGGCCAACGCAGAAACACACCAACTGCCCCCAAGCCAACGAACTGCTACCCGAAACCACCCAAGTGGCTTGGACTTGGCGAGAAAAGGACACGAACAATGCTATAGGAAACGAGAAGATCCGCTGGCCACTGGAAGAGATACCCACAGAGCGAGAAATCTCGATCCTATCTACAGCCCATAGAAGAGTCCGCCTGCTGGCCATCGCAGATGCAAAGAAGGCAGAGGAGTGGCGCCGCAGAGTTGTGGAGGAACAAGCCGCACTTCGAGCAAAGAGGAAAGAAGAAATCGCCAAGATGGAACGCTTCCTAGTTGGAAGGAAAGCATTCGAGGCAAAGGCAGCCGAAGCTAGAACCCGGATAGCGAAGATCGCGAAAACCAATACCTACAGGCTAGACTACTTTCCTCCCAAAACCAACATTCGTGTCCTTGGGTTTCGCCGATGCAAAAGCCAGTATGGAAATACAGCTAGGGTCTTTGTGGAGGTCGAGGAGCAAGGCGACTACGCCATATGGAGCACGAAGAGGCTTGTGGCCATCCTCGACAAACTCGAGGACAACTTCGAGCAGCAGGTTGTTGCGGCTTCGCCACAGCTCTACTACCTAGTCCAACTACACCCCAACAAACCCACCCTTCGTCTCCAAACCCAACCAAAGCAGAGGCTCTACGCCAACGACAAACAAATCGAATGGATACCCATATCCATGCAAGAGACTCCCAACCTAGCAGACAAGCCCTTGGTAGAAGCCCTGCTGCACAAAGCTAGCGAGATAGACGACGAGCTTCGTATACGGCGACACAACCTCGCCATGGTACCAGCAAGGATTGCAAGAAGACAGTCGACCTCGAATCTGGCGAGTATATTTGTTTCCTATATTCGCAAACCACTTTCCGAGGACGTCCAAGAACCATCCTACATCTTCTTCCCTCAGACAACGATGGCAATCCCACAACCGACGAAGAAGTATACGCGTATGGCTTTTTCCTCGAGCAAGAGCTCGATAGCAAAGCTTTCTTGGAAGACAGCAGCCCCCCAGCACCACTACGCTGTTACCTCGGAGAAATTCGAACTACCCCAAACAAAAAGAAGGACCGACTCGCAACCATATCTATCTGTCCTCGAGCCAACAAAGACTAGCTAGTTGTCGAAATGCAGGGCTATCTGGCCAGGGCAGTACATAGCCATCTTCGTTACACAGAGAAGGGGTCTCGTAGTCGTCGTCTCGCACGAGATACAATGGGCCAAGAGCAAGAGCATCGCACAGGGCTTTCCCCACATCGCCTACTTCAACATCCTCCACCCTACGCGGCACAACACACCTCTACCATTTTTCGGCAAGGCAATGTACTCCTCCAAGTACGTAGTGGTTGCACCCGAAGACACCGCCGCCACCATAGCAGCCTTCCAAGCCTGTGCTGGATAGAACAACGGCCATTTTCCCGAAGAACTACACACTCGTAGCATAGACATCCTCCGTATACTATGTGGGTAGAAAACTCCAATTGCAGCTTCCCTACTAGAGAATATACCCACACTACACATATACAATAAGCCGAAACCCACCCAACTATCCGAAGAGCAGATACAAGAGATAGCTGCAAGCAAGGGCACGATGTCTAGCACAGCTGCAAAGAAGAAGTATGGTATAGGACAGGCACGACTCCACCGCATATGGGGCAAAGACCAAGAAGAAGAAGATCCAACCATGCGCCAACTGCAGAAGGCTACAGGAAAGGCCAAAAAGGAGCAGGAGGAATACTTTGCCAAGCTCGATGGGAAGGAGCTGCATCCAATGGCACAAAAGAAGAGAGTTCGGCCGAAGCCCAAAGAAGAAGCATGTGCAATTGCATATATAGACTACAAAAATGAAAATACGACATACGAATAAAGATGTAGACCACCACGGACGAACGCAAACAAAATACAACATACGAATATAGATGTAGACCACCACGGACGAACGCAAAAAAAATACGACATACGAATATAGATGTAGACCACCACGGACGAACGCAAACAAAATACGAATATAGATGTAGACCACCACGGACAAACGCAAACAAAATACGACATACGAATATAGATGTAGACCACCACGGACAAACGCAAACAAAATACGACATACGAATATAGATGTAGACCACCACGGACAAACGCAAACAAAATACAACATACGAATATAGATGTAGACCACCACGGACGAACGCAAACAAAATACAACATACCCCGTTGTTCTATCCAGCACAGGCTTGGAAAGCTGCTATGGTGGCGGCGGTGTCTTCGGGTGCAACCACTACGTACTTGGAGGAGTACATTGCCTTGCCGAAAAATGGTAGAGGTGTGTTGTGCCTCGTAGGGTGGAGGATGTTGAAGTAGGCGATGTGGGGAAAGCCCTGTGCGATGCTCTTGCTCTTGGCCCATTGTATCTCGTGCGAGACGACGACTACGAGACCCCTTCTCTGTGTAACGAAGATGGCTATGTACTGCCCTGGCCAGATAGCCCTGCATTTCGACAACTAGCTAGTCTTTGTTGGCTCGAGGACAGATAGATATGGTTGCGAGTCGGTCCTTCTTTTTGTTTGGGGTAGTTCGAATTTCTCCGAGGTAGCAGCGTAGTGGTGCTGGGGGGCTGCTGTCTTCCAAGAAAGCTTTGCTATCGAGCTCTTGCTCGAGGAAAAAGCCATACGCGTATACTTCTTCGTCGGTTGTGGGATTGCCATCGTTGTCTGCGGGAAGAAGATGTAGGATGGTTCTTGGACGTCCTCGGAAAGTGGTTTGCGAATATAGGAAACAAATATACTCGCCGGATTCGAGGTCGACTGTCTTTTTGCAAACATTGCTTTTGGACACTGGTACCATGGCGAGGTTGCGTGGCCGTATACGAAGCTCGTCGTCTATCTCGCTAGCTTTGTGCAGCAGGGCTTCTAGCAAGGGCTTGTCTGCTAGGTTGGGAGTCTCTTGCATGGATATGGGTATCCATTCGATTTGTTTGTCGTTGGCGTAGAGCCTCTGCTTTGGTTGGGTTTGGAGACGAAGGGTGGGTTTGTTGGGGTGTAGTTGGACTAGGTAGTAGAGCTGTGGCGAAGCCGCAACAACCTGCTGCTCGAAGTTGTCCTCGAGTTTGTCGAGGATGGCCACAAGCCTCTTCGTGCTCCATATGGCGTAGTCGCCTTGCTCCTCGACCTCCACAAAGACCCTAGCTGTATTTCCATACTGGCTTTTGCATCGGCGAAACCCAAGGACACGAATGTTGGTTTTGGGAGGAAAGTAGTCTAGCCTGTAGGTATTGGTTTTCGCGATCTTCGCTATCCGGGTTCTAGCTTCGGCTGCCTTTGCCTCGAATGCTTTCCTTCCAACTAGGAAGCGTTCCATCTTGGCGATTTCTTCTTTCCTCTTTGCTCGAAGTGCGGCTTGTTCCTCCACAACTCTGCGGCGCCACTCCTCTGCCTTCTTTGCATCTGCGATGGCCAGCAGGCGGACTCTTCTATGGGCTGTAGATAGGGTCGAGATTTCTCGCTCTGTGGGTATCTCTTCCAGTGGCCAGCGGATCTTCTCTTTTCCTATAACATTGTTCGTGTCCTTTTCTCGCCAAGTCCAAGCCACTTGGGTGGTTTCGGGTAGCAGTTCGTTGGCTTGGGGGCAGTTGGTGTGTTTCTGCGTTGGCCGCTTGCTGGCTGCGAGGATGGTCGAAGTATTGGCGGTTTTGGTGTAGCAGCGGTGGGCCTATGTCTACACCATCGTCGTCGGCTTGGAGGATGTCTATGCGAAAGATGGGACAACAACGAAACCCGAATTCGGAAATGGTCCATTGCACAGCCTTCTTCCAACGCTGGTCGTCGTTGCATGTGGCTATCGTTGGAGCTACTCGCACCCCAGCCACTCGTTTCGTCTTGGAGTGGGCATACCACGTTGCATATATGGTGTGGGCTGGGCGGTCGGCAAGAACACAACAACGGTCCAACTCCCGGGCGAGATTTCCCCATTGTTTGGCAGGTGGTTGTACTACAAAGAGGTCTTGGCCCAAAGTCTGCAGAACATCCTCTACCAACTCTCTTCCTGTGTTGGAAGACAACTCTTCGCCGAGGCGGCATGCGTATAGCGAGACCTCGATGCGGGTACACCCTCGAGTTTGCACCTCTGGGTGTAGAAATGTTTTGCGTAGATGTTGGTTGGGGCAGTCCACATAGTCGGCAAGGTGGCCTCCAAAGGGCTCTCGAATCTCTCCTGCTTCGAAGTTCGAAACGACCTTGTTATATATCTTCGCGCGAATCGTCTTGCCTGCTGGTGTAGTGCGAAGATATGTGCAGACGTGCTTTCCGACGGAGCCTGTATTGTCCAAGATGGTTGCCCCATAGGCCTGCATTGCATTGGCTAGATCTCCCTCCTCCCGCATACCTTCTTTTTCCACCAGGTGGTCTACAAGGGCTGGACGATCTAGCACTCCAGAGAAGTCTTGGGTGTAGTCTATGCTATAGATCCCGTAGCCACAGGGTTCGAGGTGCTTTTCGAGCCTTGGAAGTGCGGCTTGTAGCTGCTCTATTGGGATTTTCGATAGGTCTACCTTGGCCACAAAGTAGGCTTCGGTTTCTTTGTTTCGGTGTAGCCTGTGCCATGCTTGGCGTGCTCGGCTTTCTGTGTCGTTCTCTATTCGGTCGATGGTTGCGGAGAAGATGCCAGTGGCGGCAGATCGAACGGTGTGGGCAATGGCTACATGGAGGGATTTGCCCGATAGGGTGGAGTTTCGGATTGCGAGTTGGATTGCTGCAACCACTTGTTTTGCTTTCCCACCCTCTCCTGTGGATAGTAGGACCTTTCGACCTTTGTGGACGACGTCCTCGCAAGAGAGGTAGCCAAACACATACACGTCGTCTACGAATGTTGGGAGTCCTTCGAGTGGGGCAAGGTTGGTTGGACCTTTATTTCCGTCCAGGTAGTCCACGTCGGCGATGTCCGAGACGAGGTTGCTATCGTAGGTATTCTCCAAGAGGAGATGGAGGGCTGTGCTTTTTTCCACACGAAGTCCCATGCTTTCGAATGTTGCATGGACAGCTGCCATGTTGTTGTTTTAGGTTTTTTTTTGGGGTAGACAATATAGTTGCTGGAAGTTTCTTGGCACCAAACGTAGTTGCCTATACCCTAGGACCTCCTTTTCTTCAATAGGGAAGTTTCTTGGCAACAAATGTAGCTACCGAGAAGGGGGGTGCTACTTCTTATTTTTCTTTTTGCTATATCTACGCAATACGTGTACACCCATAGGCTTCTGCGAAGTCGACATGCAGCTTTGTGTTGTCTTTTTCCAGCCGAGGGCAATAAAAAAGGTTGCCGAAAAGCTAGGTAGCCCAACAGAAAATACGGGTCCTATAACGAAAGCCGCGACCACACTTCGGACAAGGAATAGGCGAAGTGCTCCCACCCAGCATCTGAAAGTTATGCTGGGCGCAGTACTCCGTTGTCTTCGAACGATTTCTCACACACCTCGTATCCTTACCGCGCATCAACCAGATACAAGTAGCTTTCTCCATTGTCAAATACTTTCGTATATACCTATATATGTCTTCTCTCTAATTGATAATCAAAAGTGGGTATTTAAATTCGGTGTGGGGGCGTTACTTTCGATTAAAATCCTAGTAGTATAGCCGGGAGTATAAATTATACCAGCAAATTTTACTGTCCACAAATCGTTTGATGGCCCCGACCTCAATATCTTTTTGGTCTTTATTGAATTTTTGACCACAAGGTGTGTTTATTGTACCCAATTACAACATCTAAGGTATTCATTACATAATAAGTTGGGATTTGGTACAATAACACACCTGTTGGGGTCAAAATTTTGGGGGAGGGGCCATCAACCGATTTGTGGACAGTAAAATTTGCTGGTATAATTTTGACCCCGGCTATACTACTCATGTAAACCAGACATACCTTCACAATCATTCTCATCTATGATGTATTCATATCCTGGTTTATACAGACATACATGTAAAACAGACATACCTTCACAATCATTCTCAGCCATGATGTATTCATAGCCTGGTTTATACAGACATACGTGTAAAACAGACATACCATTACAATCATTCTCATCCATGATGTATTCATAGCCTGGTTTATACATACATACATGTAAAACAGACATACCTTTACAATCATTCTCAGCCATGACGTATTCATAGCCTGGTTTATACAGACATACATGTAAAACAGACATACTTTTACAATCATTCTCAGCCATAATGTATTCATATCCTGGTTTATACAGACATACATGTAAAACAGACATACCTTTACAATCATTCTCATTCATGATGTATTCATATCCTGGTTTACACAGACATTTCACCTCTGAGCTCAAGCTCCAGTTCCCCTGACTTGTGCACACTGCCGTCAGCGCTGTGATATTCTCCGAGTATTGACTGACACATGTTCCTTCCACATAATTTTGGTTGGAGTCATTAAAAGATGATACTGTTCTGACAAAATTCACCAACACTCCTCCTTGAGTTGGGCAATAGTTAAAGGTTACGTAAATTTTGATAAGAGTTACACAAGCTCCTTGGTCATAGAAGGCCAGCAAGATTCTTTGTTTCTTTGGTGCTAAAGCTACTTTCATGGTGTTGCTGTCACTAGATATATCAGGTCTATAATCTGGCACCTTTGTTGGATTGGCTGTGGCAATGATCTGAAATCTTCTCCCTACAGGATCTGGTGATTGTTCTGTAGAATTTGCATGATACACGTAAAGCTTAAAGTTTTCTTTACAATAGATATGACCAGATTGACACTTTCTTATTGTATACACAATCTTGATGTCCACTCGTTTAGCATCGTTGGTATCAATGTAGTCTGTTTCTAACCAGTTTGTTGGTTCTCTTGTTAGAGCAGAACCATCACAAACTGAATATAGATTTCTTCCAGAGATGTAAGCCCACTGTGAAAAAAAAAAGAATTTCTAGTCTGCATAGTATTAATAAATAATATAACTGCAGCAGACACTTGCAGATACATGTAATTTTAATTAAGCCACACTTTTTTTACCTGAACTCTTAGTTCCAAATCAGAGTGCAGCTTATCTGCGAGAACATCTTGAAAAAGTGCCATACATTTCCATAGATTAACATTTTATAAGAAAGTAACACGAAGCTTACAAATATACTAATAAAAGGGGTGGCAAATGGTAAATCCGAGACTTTGCGAGAAAGCCGAAACTTGCGATTTGGAAATCCGAGTTCGTCCGTTTTCAAAATCCGAGCCCGGACTGTTGTTATTGTAGTTATTATGACGAAACACCCAGTACCTTTCATCACACCAGGTGAGAAATTCACCATTCAACCAATTAGCTGTTCGCGTACCTTATAAAACACATGCAGAGGCCGCCAAAAACCGTAACATGAAAAGAGTAAAAAGGGGCAACTCCGAGACCCTCTCCAAAAAAATCCGAGACACCGAGACCCTCTCCAAAACAAAAACCTAGACTCAAAGACGGGCAAAGCAAAGAAAAATCGAGACTCTGAGACCCGACCTATAAATTGCGAGATTTCGAGACTATACCGACTTTTTGCGAGACCCTCCGTTTTTCTTGACACCATTCGCCACCCATAATAAATACTACACGAAACCAAAAGAAAGTTAGCTCTGGTCATTATTTTTGCAAGTTTGGTGGCTCCAAAAAGAGCTCCATTTATTGTTGAATATTTGCTCAACCATCACAAGAACAAGAACTCAATGATATTTATACTTTTTTTTCTAATTAGAGGGTTTCCAAGACCAGTTAATGGCTTTAACAATACTAGGGAAGCAGAGAAGATGACAAGTACATGGACAACTAGTTTTCTTTGGAAAGCAAAAGAGAGATTTCCTACTTGATACTCGGTAAAGCTTGAGGCATATAGAACCATTAGGTTGGTACTTGAAGGACGGCAGCTGTTGTACCCGGTAACAATCCCCTTCTCTTCACGAATAGCACGACAGGTTATTTAACGTCCCCCATTTATGAAGAGAAGTGTTGGGAGACAAGGCCAATGGCTTATGTCCCTGTCCAAGGATGTAGTCGGGGCTGGATTCGAACCCGCGACCTCCCGTATTCATGACCGCCGTTTGAGTAGAAAAGCTCAATAATGTACATGTAGTTACTATTTTTATATGTCATTGTTTGTAAACATCATTGCAAAAAAAAAATTAAACCAGTCATGTATATAAGCTGCACCCCCAACTTTAAGGTAATCTTTTTTGTTACTTGCAAAATCCGAAAAGGTAAAACAACTTCTGATCTATACATGATAAAATATAGTAAATAAAACACTTTAATTTCTCCTTCCATCACTCATTATATGCCACAACATCCTGTCATCCGATGGGCACGGCCAAGATAAGGGTAGTCTAGCTATATATGACGCCTCAACTAAGTTACCAGTGACTCCATCTAATTGAATGACTTTTTCTATACGAGACCTTGTCTATTACTCAACATTGTAGATACGATACGATGCGATGCGATACTTTATTTACCCACGTGTCAATGAGGAGCTGTATAACTCGTTAAAATAGTAATTGTATATATATATACCGAGTTTTATCTCAAACCTCTAGCTCAGAAATTGCCATCTTTCCTTAAGGATACAACCGACCTTATCAATAAAGTTAATGATATTAACATTAATGGCCCACTTCCTTCGGGCACTTTATTGGTATCGTGGGATGGTGTTGCCATGTTTCCGAATATTGACAATAAATTAGGCATTTCAGCAGTTAAGAAAGCGTTGGATAGCAGGGAGCTAAAATTTCCTTCTACGGAATGCATTGTTGAGGCAGTCCAGATTTGTCTGGAGTTCAACAATAGCGAATTTGCAGATAGTCATTTTATCCAGAAGCATGGTACAGCAATGGGCCCACGTAATGCCTGTAGTTATGCGGATTTAGCAATGGGTGAATTGGATTTATTAGCTAGATTTAGCGGACCTACCAAGCCGAATTTTTGGTGGAGATACAGGGACGATATAGTTGAAATTTGGACACACGGCCTTTCTAAACTTTTAGAATTCACCAGCTATATCAGTTCGAGCTAGTTTACTCTGAGCACACGCTGAATGTGTTAGACCTAACACTTAGTCTTAATGGAGGATTCATTTCCACAGATGTTTATGCTAAGCCTACTGACAGCCACCTTTATTTGCCGTTTAGTAGTTCACACCCTATTCACTGTAAGAAGTCAGTCCCCTATGGAGTTGGCCTTAGACTTAATAGAAATTGTTCTTCTAGGGAAACACTAGAAAAGCGCTGCGTTGAATATAAACAATATTTACAGCGCCAAGGTTATCCTACAGCTTTAATCAATGAAAATGTTGATAGTGCCTTAAGCAATGATAGAGCAGAACTTCTCAAAACTAAGAAGAAAAAGAGTAAGAAATTAATTCCGTTAGTTTTAGACTTTAACCCTAGACTGCCAGATATTTCTAAGGTAATTTATAAGCATTTACATCTTTTAGATGCTACTCCCACACTCAAGCGCATATTTCCAGCTAAGTCCGTTATACCAGCATTTAGGAGAACTAAGAATTTGAAATAATTGCTGGCACCGTCCAAATTGAAGCAATCTGAAGAGGTTGCGCAACCAGGTTGCTTCAAGTGCCTTTAGAAATGCGACCTTTGTAAAAATTATTTTGATGAGTATCAACAATTTCAAAGCTCTGTAACCGGTCGTAATTATAACATTAAGGAAAGACTAAGTTGTAGCTCTTCGAATGTTATCTATCTCGTTTCTTGCATCAAGTGCAATATGCAATATGTAGGCTCCACATCCAACGAATTTAAGGTTAGATTCCGTAATCATAAGTCGGCTATGCTTACTAATAAGAGAACGTGTGAGGTGGCAATTCATTTTAATCAATCGTCGCACGAGTTAACTGACTACAAGTTCATATGTATTGAACAAATTAGAGATTCCGAACAGGTAGATAAGAAACTTCTAACTAGAGAAGCCTATTGGACAGCACAATTAAGGTGTTTACAACCGCATGGTATGAATAAACGGCGGGAATACAAATCCAAGAATAGAATCCATTATAAATAGGTTTACACTACCTTTAGAAATATTACAAATTACTCGATTGGTAATTAGCGCTTTAGTAGAACACACAGTAACTAACTTTGGAATATATTCAGCAGTATTACATAACCTTTGCGATATTACATAACTGTTTGGATTACGGCTGCTCACATTGAATTTTAATCCTATTGTATTTATTTGAGGAACGGTAATTTCTTTTATTCAACATTTTCTTTTAAAAACACTATTGTATTAGCTTTCTGTATATATATATAGGACTAAACCTGAATACTGATGAAGGCTGAAACGTTTTTAAATATATGGAACTGTGAGAAGTTGCCAGTTGTACTCCAGTACTCCAGTGCAAAACTTTGACCCCCTGCACCTCAACTATATAGGGTGCATTATGGGTAGGAGTAAAGTCATTAAAATGCAACTACAGCCGATATCCGCGCGCGTTTCCAAATCATCATAGCGAAGACTTGTGTAGTTGATTTAAAGTTCAATAATTTATCTATAATACAACACTTTTACTTGGAACAGGCAGAAAAGCTTAAAGCAAAGTAAATGCACTCTCTATTTACTGTTTGGTCAAATATTTTTCCTGATTTTATAAATTTATATTTACGTTAGCAGAACCACAGGCAGCCCAGACTCGACATATATTTCCCGCTTTATGGGTTTCCTGTGGTATGTTTCATAAGCGATCTCGGAAGAGTTTATATAATTGCTCCTTGTGAATTCCCTTTTCAGATTCCTACGAAATAAATCTTCAATAATAAAAGATTGATACTTAATGAAGTTGTGTGATTGGTTTTGGGGCGATTTTGGGACTTCTAAAGCAGTTTATTAGGTCTCGAAGTTTTGACGGTTGGCCGCGTGTCTACCTCATAGACACAAATATACACAAGGTATGCAGCTTTGAGGCGCTTTTCATCGATGTGACCTCACTCGCCGCCGAAATTCGACAAGAAATTTAAATCGATTTCGCCTCTGCTTTCGGCACACAAATCCAGAGATGTGTAAGCACTTCTCATCCACGTTTCAGGCCAAACGACGTGAAAACGGCCTGGAAAATAAATTCCGAATTCAAAATATTTCTCTCGGTATACGATCTGCAGATTGATCGGTCCACAAATCAGCGGTAGACATCGCAGGCGGTGCTTTCAAGATGCGTGGGCATGGCAATCGATTTGAATTTCTTGTCGAATTTCGGCGGCGAGTGAGGTCACATCGATGAAAAGCGCCTCAAAGCTGCATACCTTGTGTATATTTGTGTCTATGAGGTAGACACGCAGCCAACCGTCAAAACTTCGAGGCCTAATAAACTGCTTTAGAAGTCCCAAAATCGCCACAAAACCACTCACACAACTTCATTAAATATCAATCTTTTATTATTGAAGATTTATTTCGTAGGAATCGGAAAAGAGAATTCACAAGGAGCAATTATATAAACTCTTCCGAGATCGCTTATGAAACATACCACAGGTAACCCAAAAAGCGGGAAATATATGTCGAGTCTGGGCTGCCTGTGGCAGAACGTAAAAAACGTAACCCAGACGGAACTATCATGCCAAATTTCATCTGCGAACAAGAATTCAACGATATTTTTTAAACTGTTTCGCGGAAAATAGAAGAAATTAAATTGCTCCTTGTGAGAATTCACAAGGAGCAATTCAACCTCGTCCCCAGGGTCTTCTCGGTCAGATCCAAGATGGCGGCTACTCCGAGAGAAGACCCTGGACCTGGTAAAGGCTGGATCACGTGATCAAATACTCCCAGATTTTGGCAGTATTTTGTCACGTGATTTGGCAATCTAAGATGGCGGCGAAGCTAAATATGGGAATAGTTCATGACGTGTACAAACCATAGGTATCCCAATCCGGAGTAAGCGAGAAGCGATTAACGGTATTTCCACGCGGCGAACGATGCAGTGAAAACAGGTCTACTAAATGGCTCGAAATGGAGTTTACTTGGATAAATAAACAGTGGAAAGGTATCACAAAGCTACCAGGATGTATCTAAGCTAGAAGAGAATCGTAGAAAGCCGTTCATTTTCCGTTAGCGTTGAAGCGAAGCGATCGGTAGCACATGTTCAGGTTTAATGGCTTCTCTTGGCTTTCCCACTGATGAAACTTACCAGAAAACTCCCCAGTAATGCACTTCATCTATTGCTCTATCTATCCAACGGGTTTTAAGGTTATTTAAAATAATGTTATTGATAAAATTTGAGCAATCGAATCTATATACAAGTTCATCTCTCTGGACTCAGTCCGTTTGGCCAATAAAAAGCATTGTTAGGACAACCCTTGCGTCATAATCGAAGAGCCAATCAGAATACGTGACAGTTCAGCCTTTACCAGGGTCTTCTCTCGGAGTAGCCGCCATCTTGGGTCTGATCGAGAAGACCCTGGGGACGAGATTGGGAGCCTTCCGAGATCACTTATGAAACATACCACAGGTAACCCAAAAAGCGGGAAATATATGTCGAGTCTGGGCTGCCTGTGGCAGAACGTAAAAAACGTAACCCAGACGGAAGTATCATGCCAAATTGTATCTGCGAAGCAAGAATTCAACGGTATTTTTTTAACTGTTTCGCGGAAAATAGAAGAAATGAAAAAAGCTTTAAGGTTTACACAATTTCATGAATTCGTTGACAACAAATTCATAAAACATTTAATATTTTGATTAAGAAACAGATAGAAATCAACGTACCCCATATCATATGCATTGCCATATTTTATGGTACTAAACGATTCTAAAATTTTCTAATAATTAAACTCTTAGTTATTCCTCTTGAAATTCTCTTATCCAGTTTTATTCAAGGTTCGGCGGAATCCTGTTCTTATGGTATTAATTATTTAGTGAATGTCGTTTGATAATTCTTGGTTTCGCATCGCTGAATGCATGTTCTTATTATTGTTGCACAGTTTACATTTCTTTCATTCTTCTATGCTATTTTTCAATATCATAATTCTGACGAAACTGTTTGTTATTTGCAGCTCCAAACAACAGCAGTTTGTGAATTTCGTCTCATTGGGATCAGCTAAAAATAAACATTACACACAGCAGTTAAAAAAAACGATTCGATGGTCAAAACTGTAAGAGGTTTTCTTACGTTACACTATAAAGTGTTTATTTTGCTTTGTTGATACGTTTTTAACTATAAGCCAGGATCTTGCGCAGTCTGTGCAGTAAGCTCTGTAAATATGAATCCTTTCATTTTGCTCTTTGAAACGTTATATCTGTCTAATAACACTGATCAGTTCAGTCTTCACAGAGGTAGAAGACAAAGAAGGGAATAACTGCGCTGATATCGAGCTGAATTTTTCCATCGCTCTGGTTGTGGTTTAGAATCACTGACAAAAAACATTGACAAAAAAGGTAGAATATCAAAGTTTCAAACGAATTGATATTGGCCCTGAACCCACAGATCAGGTGTAACCATGTCTCCTCTTCATGGGATATCTCGATATTTTAGGTCATCAGAAGATCTCCTAACAGTTTCAAAATAGCTCTGAATTCAAGCTTCGAACCTGAAACTTCGGCATATTCTCTTTCCGCCGACCAGGGATATGTCCTGTTCTGCAAATATTCGACCTAACAGTACATATTTAGAGTGCATTTAAATACTCAGGTTACTTTAAGCTTTCCTGCCTGTCCTGAGTAAAAGTGTTGTATTCTAGATGAATTATTGAACCAAATTTTGCATCTTTATTTTATTGCAGAATAATAAAGTTCATTCTTTTCTGATTATCAAGAGTATATTTATTTTTCAGTTCTGCCTTTGGAAAGATCTCTTTTTCGCCATTCAAATCGACTACTTTATGCTTAAAACTGTCCGGGGCCTGGAACCGAATCCACCATTACAATGACGTCACTGTGAGGACTCGCAAGTCACAATACTTAAATATGATCATGTAGGACGACACGCATTTCTACAAAAAATACAATATAATAAAGCACAAACAATTCAATACAAAAAATGAAATACAGTAGAACGCAACACAATACTCAACAAATAAAGATGGTTCTCCTTGTTCTATAAAAAAAATATTGCACGCTCGAGGTCTTGAAAAACTGCGGATGCACGAGCAGAACGCGGGTACATTTAGCAGCATTTCAAGACCTCGAAAGTACATTATTTTGTGATAGAAAAAGGAGAACCATCTGTTATTAGTTTTATAATATACCTTAAGGCTACTATTTATTGCGGCAACTATATTAATCTTTGCGATTTTTCGCCAATCGCAAAGATTAGTTGCCCCAGTAATTTCTACTCGCACAATTTACCCTGTTTTGCAGTTTAAGCAATAAAGAAACGGTTATTGTTTTGTTGTAAATGTGGCACGTTTTGTTGTTTAATACTACCATTTGCAAGCTACCGTTAAGCGTGAACCTTTTTCCGCGTTCGTTTATATGATTTAGCGCGTAGCGCGAAGGAAAATCTAGCTGAAAAGTAGTACTCCTTAGGCTTAACTTGTGTTTACTCAGGACTGATATTTATTTGCCATTTTTTCCTTTGCAAAATCGCGAAATTAAAACACTCGCGAAATACGCAGTTTCCTAAATCGCAAAATTTAAGTGTCGCAATAAATAGTAGCCTTAAGGTAAACGTAAATCTAGACGAAGGAAAGTAAGCTATCTAATTTTAAGAACCCAAATAAAAATCTACTAAGCAAATAAACTTGACTACAGCGAAAACTCCATTTTACTGTACTCGACTTGTTTACAACATTTCTCGTCGCTGATTGGTTCAATTCTGACAGCTTGACATTGACGATCTGAAAACTCGTAAATAACCTGCTATTAAAAGAACATGTCGATTGATAAAAGTGAAAGACAGAAATTGCAAGACTGCCGGCCGCAAATGGGCTGTTAAATTGTCAACTGATCAAAACTGTTGCAGGAAACACAAGTGCTTTCTTTTTACAATATATGGCCAATATTGTAGTCTTATGTAGAGTCCGGCATTATCTTAGCTTGGATATTCTTAAAAATATTTACTACAACCTTATATATTCATATATATCATATGGTACATTAATATGGGGCAGTAATTATAAATCCAAGCTTAAACCTATCCACATTTTACAAAAGCGAGCGCTTCGAGTCATTACTTTTTCCGATTTCAAAACCCCAAGCAAACCTTTATTCAACAGGCTTAATATACTAAATATATTTCAAATAGTGGACTTCCAACTCGGTGATTTAGTGCATAGGCATTCTATCAATCAACTTCCAGATATATTTTCGAGTTACTTCAACGACGTGTCCCTTATTCATAATTATAACACTCGCTCTAAATCAAATAAGAACCTTTTTTTGCCACGACAAAATCTAAACTATGGCAAATTCGGCGTTAAATATGCAGCCGTCAAAATTTGGAACGACATTCCAATCTATAGAGATTAAAAACAGTTCTTCAAATAAACATTTTAAGAAGCACTTCAAAAAACATCTAATTTCCACACCGTGATTCATATTTGTGTACAAAGCTAATTCTCTTGTACATGAATAGAATGAACTCAGTATCGTATTTCAACTATAAAATTATCTAATTATAAATACAGTAATTGTGTGCCTATCCAGCCATCTTAGATTAATCATAAATAACAAATAGGGTGCAAGAGTTTGTAATTAACCCCTCTGGGTTGTATCTCTTGTATCCTTCACAAACTTTTCTTTATGTATGTATATTTCGTATTGTGTGTTTTTGTGTGAAATAAACGAACCATTGAACCATTGAACCAGCACAGGAGAAGTTAATCTGCACATTGTGATAGTGTTGAAAATGCCTGATGGAAAAACATTCATAGTGAAGCGTTTATAATATAGCGAATTCTGAGACTGAGTTAAGTGAGTTGAGGTTCCCGACTATATTTTCTACAACAACTGCATCGTTGTCAGACACTGGCTATTTATTCTGTGGTCTGAAAAAGGATAGTTTCATTATCCCAAGGTTTAACTGCTGCTCCGATGGCAGTGAGTTGCGTAGCCTTTGAGGCTCAGTTCGACTATACGGCTTTCGAAATTCTGGGTTCTTTGCAAGTTTTATCGTCCGTTTTTCATTCACGAACATTCAGGATCCTCTTAAACGAATTTCTACGGGAAACCAGAGAAACCCTATATTGTATTCTTTGCCATTCACTGTTCTGGCTTCAGCATAAAAGTACAGGAGTATTAACGTTATCGCCGAGTTCTTGGTGAGTCATTTCTTGTAGTTGTGTTGTATCAAACTGTGAATGAGTAACACTGTATATTAGAACTTCAATGTCCATTGTATTTTGGCGTAGGATAAAGTTAAATACGGGAAGAAAACCGTGCACCATGCAGCGACAATATCTTCCACCTCCTCGCTTATTTTTAGCTTTCTCTGAAATTTTGTCGCTGGAGTCCGTCATGTTTGTAACAACGAGTCCTCACAGTGACGTCACGCAGCTCATTTGGCCGCGCGGCAAACCGGACAGTTTTTAGCATAAAGTAGTCAATTTGAATGGCGAAAGAGACCTTTCCGAAGGCGGAACTGAAAAATAAATGTACTCTTGATAATCAGAAAGGAATGAACTTTATTATTCTGCAATAAAATAAAGATGCAACATTTGGTTTCATAAACACTTTAAATCAACTACATAAGTCTTCCCTATGATAATTTGCAAACGCGCGCGGATATCGACTGTAGTTGCATTTTAATGAACTTTATCCTACCCATAATGCACCCGACATAGTTATCTAGTTGAGGTGCAGGGGGTCAAAGTTTTTGCACTTTGCTGTATATATATATATAATTATCTAATACAATTTACAATAAAATCTAATAAAATGTATGTTACCCCTTTATTAATAATAATGTGAAAAGTATCCCCTCCTAATAATAATAATAATAATAATAATAATAAAGTCCTTATTTAAAGAGGGTAGCGCTAAATAGCAAAGCTAACAAACGTGTGGCCCTCAATAACTGACAATACAAACTAGTTATATACAAAGCTAAATTTCAAAACTACATGTATATATAAGATAAAAACGAGATAAATACACAACTTCATTAAAATATTATTATACTATTATTAAAATATTAATAATGAAATAGAAAATGACAGACTGCTAACTATACAATAAAATGATTTAGAGATTGTTGCTGGTTAAAAACATAACTCCACATAGAACTCTTAAAGGAACTGATATATTATTTCTGTCTTAACGATAATGGTAGACGGTTCCAAACCTGGCATGTTGTACCATTAAATGTCCTTTCTCCCTCAGTCTGTCTATTAAATCTAGGACATACTAAGTTAAAATTAGAGTATCTTGTCTGTCGCTCATGTAAATCACTGTTCAATTTGAGTAGATTAGTCAGATATAAAGGTACCTCACCCTGCAGCCTTTTAAATGCGATAAGACACTTAGTTAACTTAGCATTCTCATAAAAAGGTAGCCACTTCAGCTGGTTAAAAAGCACAACAGAAGGGGCTTGATGATCAGCATTGAGGATCACCCTCGCGGCTCGCTTTTGTAGCTTCAGCACTCTGCCTAAACTTACTTTATCACAACTTATCCAGATAACATTTACATAATTCATTATAGGCCTTATCATACTATTATAGAATAAGACTCTCTGTTTGTAAGGTAAACAGCTTCTAATTTCAACATTGCAACCAACCCCTTCCCACAAGAAAAGAAACACCCCAATGGCAGCTCCCCTGACCCCTTTCCAGGGAAAATAAGACCAACACCCTCCTCCATAGACAATTACCCCAATAACGTACCCTAACCCCTAAGTAAACGTAAAAATACCATCCCTACCGTACCCCTGTAAAAAGTATTTTCTCCTGGCTGGCACCTGAGCCATGACGTTAGTAAAAAGTAAAAGCAAAGAACCTACCTCTGTATCAGTTCTTAGTCTAAAATTAACAAAATCTATAAAACTAAAACGAACCATAAAGTAGCACTATGTCATATTAAGCTAAACTAAGATCAATAGATCCTATGGCATTTTTGAAGGTCTTAACATCATTGCATTCGCGGATCTTAGGTGGTAAATTGTTCCAAAGTCTACTAACAATGTATAAGAAGGATCTATGCTTCCATTCATATTTAAAGCGTGGTTGTACCAGCCTAGTGCCATTACCTCGTAGGTTGTACTTCACAATTTTAAGTTTAAACACATCATTGATGTATGAAGGACCTTGGTCATGCATACATTTATAAAGTAGGGATAACGACTGAAAACATCTACTCTGGGCCAAGGTTTTCGTATTTACGTACTTTAGAATAAAGTAATAAGATAATGACTTATATAGGCCTAAAATAGTCCTCAGAATGTAATGATTGGTGCCCTCCAATCGTATGGTTTGACCTTTACCAATTCCTAGTAGGATAGGACTACTGTACTCCAGGTGGGGCAGTATATGTGCCTTGTAGAGGCGTATCATAACTTCTTCTGGGATAAATCGACGTAATCGTCTCAATGCTGCCACCTTAGCATAAGCTTTCCTCAGCTGTGTGACGTGAAGGTGAGCTTGCGGTCTAGTGTAACTCCTAGAATCTTTAAGGTGTCAGTGACTTCAATATTTGAGTCGTCAAGTTTTGAAGTCATATTCATATGTTGGACCGATTGCGATGGCTTGTGTTTTCGTTGCGTTTACCTGCAAGTAGTTATTCTTAAACCAGGTGGAAAGCGTTTGGAGGTCTGAGTTAATGTGGTACTGTAGTACCATTGGTGAAGCATCAGAAGCATATCCGGTAGTATCGTCAGCGTATAGCCTAAGGGAAGTGTCAGATACGAAGTAGTTCAAGTCATTTATGAAGAGATTAAATATAAGAGGACCAAGCAGGGACCATTGTGGAACCCCTGTCTGTACCAATCTCCAGTAAGAGTATACCCATCAAGCTTCATACGCTGTTGTCTCCCGAGGAGGTACATGTAAGTTGACATCAAGTATATAGCTTCTTTCGAGAAACCATAAGCTCTGAGCTTAGCAAGCATGAGGCTGTGACAGACCGAATCAAATGCTTTGCTAATGTCGATGGCCACTGCTGCCACAGTCTCTCGGTTATCGAGACTGGCTCGCCAGTCGTCTGTCATTTTAAGTAGAGCTGTGCAGTAGGAATGACCTTTCAGATATCCAGAGAGGTTTGGCACTGAACGCCATTTTGATTCCTTACGGCCTTGTTGCAGCTTCCACACGGGAATTTAGATGTACTAACTAGTGCGTCGAGAATATGTTGTTAAAGGTCCTGGGTTACTCGCCACGTTTCCTGACAGTTTCAACAGCGAGAATTGTGTTGTGGCAGTAGAGTTACTATAATATGGCGATCTTCGTCCACAGTAAGCTTTAATTTGAACGGCGATGCTCGTAGCGAAGAGCCGGTACTTTCCAGAGTTTGCTTATGCTTCCTGTGCTAGCATCAATTTGTAAAAAGGCTATAACACACACGAAGACCAATACTAACAGCTTCATCCCGTTGACAGTTTGTTTCAAACCAAGGAAAGAAGCTCACGATACTTTTCTCTTTATGTCTTCCAAACAACCTGAAGACTTCAACTTTTGATATTTTGATTAGGTATCGGCAACCCAAACAAAACTGCACTGTTCAGGAAACAAGAGTTTCCGAGAGCCTATCACTAAACTCAATGTACTCATAAGATTCGGTCTTAACAAGATTGCACTTGTAGCAGACATTGCGAAGGCTTTTATAATGGACTCTATCTCTCCTGCTGACAGGGATGCCCTGCGATTCATTTGGATCGATGATCTAATGAATGATACACCCAAGGAACTCGCTTACAGATTTTGTTGAGTTGGATTCGGGTTAACATCAAGCCCATTTCTACTGAATGCTACGATCAAGCAACATGTCAAAGAGTATGCTAAGGATGACCCCCAAATAGCTGCTTCATAGTTTTTACGTGGATGACCTTAGTACAGTAGCAGCATCAGTCAATGAGGTGTTCAACGTATATGACAAACTTGTCTAAGCACGTAAGAGGATGATGAAAGTGGGGGGGGGGGGGGGGGGGGGTCAATTTACGAAAGTTATGCACAAACTCTCCTGACCTGCAGAGTCTGATTCAAGAAGATTAAAGTCAGCCTATTGTCCACACAGAATCGATGCCAAACACGAAGGGCGTGACAGAAGAGGAACTAATAATTCAGAGACACCAGCCAATGAACAAAAGGTCCTAGGAATTTGCTGGAATTCTGAAGAGGACTGATTGCTTCGTGCTCAGGCTTCACGAACTATCACACAATACTAGTGATTTGCCTCCAACTAAACGAAGTATTCTTAAGGTAGTTGCCAAGATATTCGACTATCTTGGGGTCATATCGCTTATCATAGTGGAAATGAAGGTCATGTTTCAAGAACTATGCCGAGATAGACAACTGTCAACTACATGAATTGTATGACAGCGCACAGAGATTAGTTATGCAGAAGTCATTTATATGGAACACATCAGCTGTCTTAAGTGCTAAATTTTCATTCATCATTATATGCAGTGCCTTCGTAATTATATGCGGTACTTTCATTATATGCGGTACATTCATCATTATATGCGGTACTTTCATTATATACGGTACATTCTTCATTATATACGGTACATTCGTCATTATATACGGTACATTTGTCATTATATACGGTACATTTGTCATTATATACGGTACATTCGTCATTATATACGGTACATTCGTCATTGTATACGGTACATTCCTCATTGTATACGGTACATTCGTCATTATATGCGGTACTTTCATTATATACGGTACATTCGTCATTATATGCGGTACTTTCATTATATACGGTACATTCGTCATTATAAACGGTACTTTCATCGTTATGTGCGGTGGTGGCTCATGGTCAGCGTTATCTCACACCACCCACAATGCATCTGTAGTATAAATAAGATGGCGGCCGATCTTGCACGCGAGCACGTGACAAAGAGAGGAACTATAAACTTTATTTGGAGAAAGTCTCTGAGGAAATTGAAAAGGAAAAATATCACCAGATTGTCTATAAACATTGGCTTGATATACGAGACTGATGTGGAAGGGGTACCATTATTGCAATTGCTAAATAATTTGGCATCTAAACTCTTAGAAATACTTGCCATTTTTTCAAAGCTCCTGAGGTACCCAGTATCAGGTGAGCTGCTCCAGCATCCGGTCATTGACAACGAGTGAGTTATTCATAATAAGTACATTGTATGTAAAACAAGTTGTATATAATCACTTTTTATCAACAATACATGTATTCTTCTTTCTAACAGTTGGTAGTCGTTTCGTAAACAGAAATCAGCTGCGACCAAGGACAGCGGCGGGTCAGCAAAGACAACTATACGTGCCGTGTGCCACAGACTGACGAAGAGATACAAAACTGTAAATGCCATGCCTATATGTCTCGGTTAGCAGAAATTCTAAAATATATTTTTTTGGTAGAGGATTACAACCTCAAAGCAGCCAGGGGATTACAACCCCTTAGAGAGGATTACGACCTCTCAGCAGCCAGGGGATTACGACCCCTTAGAAAGGATTACGACTCTCAGCAGCTGGGGGATTACGACCCCTTAGAGAGGATTATGACCTCTTACTAGTAGCTGGGGGATTGTGACCCTCGTGAGGATTGCGACCTGTCGTAGGCTAAGGGCGATTGTGACGCCCTATAAAGGCATTTTTGGCCTCTTAGTGGGTCGACACCTGAAACTTTCAATTGTAAAACAGCCTGTTAAGTAACAAGAGCCTTAAGCCTGGGGTTCGTCAATGGGGAATACACTTCGTGTATTTGTGGGGATGAAGTGCTCCCATACAGGTCACCCTTTGCCCCATAGACTCACATTACTTGCTATGCCAGGGATAGAGGATCAGGACCTCTCTGGCATTTTAAAACTATCCCCAGTAACGATCCCCAAGCGCCTTTACAAAACCAAACTCACCCCATCCCTCTACTCGGTTCTAAACTGGGCAATTGGACATCACTGAGCTAAGAACGACATTAACCTTCAATAATAAACTTAAAAGTTGGTACCTATAAATTAACATGTCATTACATGATCTCTTCACAAATAGTGGAAAATCTTGCAAGACAGTATACTTACATTAGCTATTTGACCTACAGCTCCACCACTGACTGTCCAACCAGGAAGTGGTCCATTAAGAAGAGATTCTGAAATATAAAAAAGTATTTAATAAACAAGGACCCGCGCTATAAAATGGAAAAGACCCTTAAAGGGATACCCGAGTGAAAAACACATTTGGGCTCAAAAGCATCTTTCAGATGTACTTTGTTCAGAAAATGTATTAAAATTTGATTAAACTTTTTCAGAGTTGAGAACGAGGGCCCTCAAAGTAGGCCCCGCGAAGACATGGGCGCCGCCATTTTGTTGACATTAATTCCTGTGACGATTCCTGTGACGTTTCATTACGTCACTTCGTCCCCCGGAGTCTTGCGGCTAAGGGGTGGACCATTAGAAATCCTGGGAGGGGGGGGTGGAAAATTTTTTGTGCACGATATTTTTTTTAGCAGTGTGAGTTCTACAAGAATTTTTTTTTAAGGCGATACCTCTGCACAATTTTTTTTTTCAGTGCACATTCTATAGATATTTTTCAGTGTACATCCTATTTAGATTTATAGCCTGTGAATACAACCATAATATAATATAATATAATAATAATAATAATGTTATTTATCGCAGAGAATAATTTTTATGTCTCCGAAGAGTTTTTACAATAGAGCCCTGCATAACATAAATAAGAAACAAAAATAAAAATACATTAATAATCTAGAGTTAAAAACTAGGTTAAATTTATAGAGTGACTAGAGCTAAAATTTATGAGGCAATTCAAAAACATTTTGTTTAAAAAGAGTTAGGGATTTGATTTCCTGCAACGAATTATCTAAAGTATTCCATTCTCTAAAACCTTGGTACAATAAACGTTGTTTGCCATAATTAAGCTTGATTATTGGAAGTCTAAAATCGTTCTTTCTTCTTGTATTATACATGTGAATGTTCTTTAAGATATTAAAATCATAATCAATGAGTCTATTAACATACTTATATATTAAAATATGACGATGTACAAGACGAAGTTTGGAATGAGTAGGCCAATTGAGATTTGACAAGGCTTGTGCTGAAGAACTTTAACCAGGTAAATTCAAGAATTATCTTGGCCGCTTATTTTGCAAAATCTGAAGATCGTCTATGAGGGTTGAGTTGTATTTGTCACCCCATATCGCATCAGCGGTAGTCAAAAAGTGGACATACTAAACTATTATACAAAGTAAGGCGTGTCTCGAGGGGAAATAAGTGCCTGATACGCTTGGCCAGACCAATCCTTTGGTTTACTTTAATAAATAAGGCCTCTGCCAGGTCATGCGAAGTCATATACGTATTAATTATAATACCGAGGTACTTGATATTGTCAGAGCGTTCGAGGGGCACGTTGTCAATAATGACATCGATGCTAGAGCAAGATTTCAGTTTATGTGGACTACCAGTTAACATAAACTTAGATTTAGAAGTATTTAAAGTCAGGCGATGTACATACTCCCCGGCGAAACCAAGAGGCCAATTGTGCCAAGTCATGATTTAAGCAATGTTCGATGTCATTGATAGAAGGACGGCTACAGTATATCACGGTGTCATCAGCGTACATGGTCACTTGGCAATGATCTACAGTAAGAGGAAGGTCGGCATTGACGTAAACCAAGAACAAGAGAGGACCGAGAATACTCCTGTGGCACGCCAACTCCCACCGAGCACGAAGAGGACTGAGAGTCGCCTATTGCAGTTATCTGGTGTCGGTTATCAAGGTAGGAGGTAAACCAATTTACAACTTCACTGCAAGCACCAATGGCCTTGAGCTTTGCCAGCAAAAGGTTGTGGTCCACAGTCACAAAAGCCTTGGACAGGTCTAAGAATACTGCACCAGTCACCTTGCCATTGTCCATGTGTCGTAGAATGTTGTCAGTGAAGTGTGCTAAGCCAATTTCAGTAGATAACCTTGGGCGGAAACCAAACTGATCATCACCAGAAATAAGCGACACGCGATTGCTATGCCGATATCAATATTGTAATAATCTACCTTTAGTCTTGTGTTTAAGGGTGCGTTTACCAATTTCGTTGCTAAGCAGCGACGTTGCTATGAAGGGTGGGCGCGCGCGCGCGCTCATGCAATGGCGGGAAAAACTTACTTCCGGTTTAGTGAAAAAGCAACGCGCGCGCTTTGCAATGCATGCTCCACTCCTTCAGTTTTGTTTACATTTCGTAAAAGTTACAATGAAGTTGTTTTTGCTACTTGAACCCGGTTTTTTTTTACTTTCCATGCTTCAAGTTTACTTAATATAATGCCGAAAAAGAGGGATAAAACCGAGAAAACCATTCTAGCTGCGGAGGTTCGCTGGACGAGGGAAAATTCCGATGTCAGTACGTGGAATTCGGGTGTCAAGTGCAAACTAATTTTCGTTCGGATTTCGACAAAGAAAGTTTGGAAAGTGCTCGGAAAGAGCTTGTTGATAATGAGGGGAGTCAGAATGTACTTACAAGTGAGCAGCTACACGTGAGAGGAGTCTTCGAAGAGTTTGGTTTTGAGCCACTTTCACAAGAAAGTAGCGAAGAAAAATACAGTGCCAACGAAAGAGAAATCAACTCCATTTTTACGGCGGCTCGTCACGATACTAGGGACTTGACTGGAAGTAATCGGTTAATAATGACCAAAACTTTTCATATATTCTGATACCAGAGTGTTCTGATACCCTGGACACTATTTAAACTATAAAGAAGCAAAGACCGATACAACACAGAACGTAGATTGTCGTTCACGGTTGCTTGCTTGAACAATTCGTCAACTATTTCTAAGGCCGGAAATGTCTGTGAAAAATGCGAAAGTTAAACATAAATACGGAAACGGACGATGGCAAGTTCCTATTAACTTGCGACCATTCCTTTAGGGCGAACAAAGCCTACCGCCTACTTGCCGAATTTTGTAATTATTTCTTTATTGATCAATGGAGAATATTATAAGGATTACGAACATGTGCGAATGATATTACACATTATAGCAAGATATTCCTCTAGAATTGACATATTTAGCAGTGTTTTTGATTGCTATAGGATAGAAAACTGAGTCAGATTTTGATGTAAGCTTACCGTAAGTTGAATCGGGTTGTTTTTTCTCAACGCGACGTAAAGTATAAAAGTGAGTGACTTTATTTTAGTGTCAATATATTATAATTTAGCTTTGCAGCTAATTGGGGACACGTCACTAGTCCTACGATTTTTATACGTCCTTATCCGAGAAGACGTGAAGGTCTAACCGTTTACTGTATTATGTAAAGGCGACACCTTCTACTCAGTTATTTTAAGACCCTGAGTGTTGGTCCGGCCGGGGTTTGAACCTGCAACCTCCCGCTCGACAGACCGGCGCTTATTACAACCGGCAGGCGGTTAGACATGTGACTGATTATGGTGCAAATCGACTTCTTTGCGTTAATAAACCACTGGAATTAGATGTCTGATAATGCAGCTCTGTTTCAATTTCACTGATTTCATTTTCTTGTCCAATGCCTTTAGCTTTGCCCTCGCAAATTCCATCGGTACACGAGAATCCATGTATGTAAAGATAATTGCTTTGTAACCACCCAAACGCGGCCGCGCCCTGTGGACCGCCCCGTGGGCCCTGGTAACAATATTATACTTCCGGTTTCACAAAAAATTAAACTGAGTTCGTGAAACAAAGAAAAGTCAATCCTTTTTCACATAAAAATTGTCCTGAAGTCGCATTGCACAGAGCCAAGCATGGGTTTAGCGAAAAAAAATAAAACACGGAAGTTATGACCATCTTACTGTTAAAATTCACGGGAAAAAATTCTAAAACGATATATTTTCGGTATATCGTAAAACGCATGCTACACCTTTTGTGCCTAACCCAGACCAATCATATATGCAAATATGAAAGCACTATCCCAAAGCAATCATGAGTTGATTGAATTTTTCTGCCTTGATGACGTAATAATGACGTCATACGATGACGTCAACAAAATAAAAAGGTCCGTCTCCCAGGAGTTCCTGAGTGATTTATTAATTATTTTACTCAAATTGTTGGCGTTTTATGGCGTTTTAAATTCTACTTAGCAACGGCCCAAAACAATTGGTAAACGCACCCTTAAGGCTGACAAGTTCCATACAAAAACACACAGCGAATCTTTACATCATAGCACAACACCAGTTTTGCACTAGCTCGGTAGTCGCCTTTGTTGTTCGTTGACATTCTCGCCTTCCACATGCTTTTCTTCGTCCTCCCAGTCTTCTGAACTTCTCTCACAATATCGTCTATATCATATTTTTGTTCTAGTGCGAAATTGCTCTGCCGTATCGATGAAAATCTACTCTAATTCCGAGCGTGTGAAAATTCTACAAAGAAAACAAGTCGCTACAAGGTAGTATCGTCGTGTACCGTTGAGATCCGTGGGGAATCACACCTCGCGCGCTCGGTGGGTTGTCGTACCGCTATTATAGTATATATTATACTATAATAGAATATTTTATGAACATGCTAATGAAGTTGATATAAATCTGGTAAAAGAAACGACTCCAATCAGCGAATTCTCTCGTGGTCTAATGGTTAGGGTTTGGGTTGGTGGTGCCGGGTAAGCCATTGCATTGATTCTTAACCGGCCCGGGTTCGAATCCCGGTTCAGGCGGTAATTTTTATTATAGTGAGGATAACATATAATCGTTCTAAAATTTCTAAGTGTCGATTCCGATGTTCGTATAAAATTTCTGAGAATTATTCATAGCGAACGAAGGGAATTTTATAACGCAGTTGGTTAAACGGTACACGACGATACTACCCGCTACGCTACAAGCTAGCCGCAAGACTCCGGGGGACGAAGTGACGTAATGAAACGTCACAGGAATTAATGTCACCTGTGTGTGTGACAAGTGAGCAGATATCGATAGTGGGCTATTGTTCTTTAGTCCGATTAATAGTCCCTTCCCCCGACTTTTTTCAATTTGGCGATCCCTATGATGAAGACCTTGTGTATGCGCACATGCCTACACCACTGCCATGTCGAGCCAGAATTCAACACTGCGCTCCCATTGGTTCATTTTGTATGAGCATTTCCAGATGATTAATCATCTTAATCATCCCATATATGGGTATAAGATATATGTAGTTGTGACTATATTAGGGACTTTAAGCAACCGGGACGGCGACGACGACGGGACGTACATGTAGAAAAGGGTTTCATCCGAAATTTGGTATCTACTTTTTCCCTTCGATCAGTGTTCGCCTTGAATTGTTTTTCACAACCAGATTTTCGAAACATATGATGAGTATAGAGTTCCGTTCACGCCGAACGAAAAACGGATTGATTTACTTTCTTACGTTCGAGTTCTCTTTATTTCACGTTGTATTTTGCAAAGAACGGTGGAAATGTAGGCGACTGCGTGCATTGTCACGTGCAGCTATTGTATTTTGTAATTAAGGCTATTGTTTTATGTCGTCGTCGTAGACAGACAACTCCTGTGAGCACCAGTACAAATTGCTGGTTTTCACTTGACGTCATAGCCGCCATGTTGGTGCCCTTAAACAATAGATTCCTCGTTAGCTTCTTTTGTTGGGGCACCAACATGGCCGCCATGCCCTTTGTCATTTGAATCTCTGGGGATTGAGTGAAAACCAGCAATACCGATCGTGATTACAATCAAATCAGTGACACTTAATAATAACACTGAAAGAGATGAGAGCAGCGTGGTTGTTGATAAGACAAAATTAATGACAACAGAAAATGCCAGGATTGATGGTTAAAACCATGGCTGTAGTTATTTTATGAAGAGGAAAAACTGTTTGTAAAATTTGCATTGATTCAGGGAAAACAAATGCATTTACTACAGGCTGCCAGATATTGCAGTGCATTTGACACGGGATTTGCCCAGGGAGCATGAGGGAGGTGGAAAGATAGTTCAACGAAGCTGCATATCGATTATCGAGAACGAACAATATTTGATTTTTGCCATTCCAATAAAATGTTTCATTCAGTACCATCGCCTGACAGACCCAGTGTTTTAGAAAAAGTAAAATAAAAAAAGGGAATTGATGAAAAAATTCATAACTACGTCTCTTTTCAGAGCTCTCTATGTTTTACTGACGTCTTGCATTTCTCATGCGAATTGTCAATCCAAAACTATAAGTCTAGAGGAGAAAGCAATCAAGAAATGTGCGCACTATGTATAACTATATAACACGGAACGAGTCCAGAAATGCTTCAGCGATACTTTCTACTCAGAAACCAGTAAAATACAAAACACAACCCCTAATCCTAACCATATAAATACCCTAACCACTCCGAAAACATGTTAAACAACAATATTTTAGGGCTAATTTGTGGCTATATAGAGTTCACAGGTAAACACGCGAGTCTTTCCTATTTATCAGAATACAGAATTAAAGCTTACCCAATAACTATTTTTAAAAACCTGACCAGTCAGTAACCTTGACATTTCATCGAGATTTTAGGGCTAATAAATTTGTCATAGAGTTCACAGGTAAACAAGAAAAGATAGATGAGAGAAAAATATATACTCGGTTCTTATAGTACTGAGAGTTGAACACATATATAACAACATGTATTTCCCACAGGCAGCCCAATCTCAAGATTTGTGTATTTATACGCTTACAAATATCGCTTGAATAGTTCATATTATAAATCCTTGAAAAACATAATAAATACACGACTTCACCCTACAATGTTTCAGTTGTGGTTATTCATACCTCTGAGCTCTTCTAGGGTCGTTTCCGCTGATTTTTTTCGAACCTCTTTCCCTCACCTCCTAATAATAGGAAAAGGCTGGAAACAACCGACAAATATACGATGCATAACCTGTAATCTTTGCCACGAAAATCACACTTCGCTCACTCCAAATAACTCCAAACTACGGCAGGCCATAGAATGATAAATGAACTCATCCCTACCCCAATTTTAAGATCCAGCGATACCACAGTCTGGAGAAATCGAACATTTTGTCGCCCATTTCCAAGTCCTTCGTCAGACCGAGGTTGTCTCCTAACCGGAAGGACTTGGAAATGGGCGACAAAATGTTCGATTTCTCCAGAATGTGGTATCGCTGGATCTTAAAATTCGGGTTGGGATGAGTTCATTTATCATTCTATGTCCTACCGTAGTTTCGAGTTATTTGGAGTGAGCGAAGTGTGATTTTTGTGGCAAAGATTACAGGTTATGCATCGCATATTTGTCGGTTATCCAGCTAATAGCTTCGCCAGACCGAGGCTATTTGACGGTTGGTCCTAACCGGCACTTCCGGCGTCCAACTTCGTTGGCTGCCAACCTCGAAGGACTTGAAAATGGGCGACAAATTGTTTGATTTCTCCAGACTGTGGTATCGCTGGATCTTAAAATTGGGGTAGGGATGAGTTCATTTATCATTCTATGGCCTGCCGTAGTTTAGAGTTATTTGGTGTGAGCGAAGTGTGATTTTCGTGGCAAAGATTACAGGTTATGCATCGTATATTTGTCGGTTGTTTCCAGCCTTTTGCTATTATTAGGAGGTGAGGGAAAGAGGTTCGAAAAAAACAGCGGAAACGACCCTAGAAGAGCCAGCCTAGTCCCTCTACCATCAATTCTGTTTTCTTCTTTTTTGGCCCAACTGACCAACCCACCATCACAATAGAGGGTGAACCAAAACGTATTTCACAGATTGTGTGCCACCACAGGTAACCCAAGCTCTGTAAGTGGCTTTATTTACTAACATTTGTATGGATTTTTTTTTAGTCACTAATATTGAATAAAAAGCGACAATACAGTTAGCAGAACTGCTGGGGTGAAAACTTGCCGAAACACGCTGAAATTGCAACTAGACACAGCCCATTGACAAATAAACACATGCTGTAAGTATTGTCGCTTTTTATTCAATATTAGTGACTAAAAAAAAATCCATACAAATGTTAGTAAATAAAGCCACTTACAGAGCTTGGGTTACCTGTGGTGCCACCGTTTACTCCTTTGCTTGGGGAAATTGGGAGGCAACTTGAGGATTTTGTTTGTGATTACTCCAATTTGCATCTCAGGGAGGATACAATTATGAATTGTTTTTATTGTTTATTAGAATATGGTCACGTGACCCACTCAGCCAATTAGAGTTCAGCATTTGCTTGCTCTCAATCCCATAGAAACTAAATTAGTATGCTCTAATATAAGTACTTAGAGAATATTTACTAATAAGGATTGTTCTTGCTCTAATTAGTACTAAATAGAGAATACTAAATAAATAAGGATTTTTCTTGTATGAATTCCTTCATGGGTGTGACCATATTCTAAGTCGGTTAGATAATGAACATTAGTGTTTTATGGCATTTAGAATGTCTTGCATTCATTAAGAAAGCCATGTGCACACTCGTGGCTTTCTTAAAGAATGCAAGACATATTCTAAATGCCATAATTAAACCACTTGCATTCATTATCTAACCTATACGTAGTCGTACTGAGCCTTATTAATAAATATGCTAATTTAAATGCAAACAAAATAGAAAATATGCAAACTTGCTGGACAAGCAATATCATTAATAGACTAGACTTTCTTAAAGTCCTCCGCCTGCTCTTTTTTTCAATTTGGGTTGGCGTTCAGGATGATGGACTTTTCATCCTTGTTTTGTGCCAATTTTGGGTCTGGGAATAAATAACTATAAGAGTAGCCATTCAAAACAGCAGTAATGCATGCCTATCAATCATTAATTATGAAGTGTTTTTAGATTGACCGCTTTGTCTAGCTATAGCCTCCCAGCTAATCTGGCCCCACCTCCAAGAAACCTGATACCATACATCAGTTATCTTGGCAGATTTTTTGGTACAAAACACAAATTGAATCCCTGCAAAGGAAACAAGTCAACCAGTTGTCAACTTACTTCGCTCGCCTGTCACCAGAAAAAAAAACTTGCTTAACTGCTCACCTGAAAAAAATTGTGGCCGACTTGTGGCAAAAATAACGTGGTCGACTTGTGGCAATTAAAGCCTAGCAGTACTTGCTGGACAAAAAGCAATTGAATATTGTACTTTTTGACTAAAATACTTGTTATATTTCTTAAAAGTAAGTTTCCTTATTCTACTTGATATATGGTAGGATTTACAGGAGCAATTTCTGGGATAATTTCTATGAAAGATGAGTATTCATGATCAGTAAGCCACAAAGTAATTCTGTGTGGAAGATATTGCAATAACATGTATGGAATAACATGACTTTGTATGGAATTGTGCATAAAATTAGTTTTAACAAACTATGAAACAAAACTTTATGGGCTATAAGAGCCATGCAGAAAATAAAACAGTTTAATCCCTAGGCAGTTGCAGGGAGGAGAAAGAAACTGAGAGTATCAGGTGTGAAAGAAGTCAGACATATGACAAGAGGAGAGGTGGCACTGTGGACTAAGTGAACCAAAGTCACAATTTATCAGGGGCGGATCCAGGATTTTTGAAGGGGGGTAGCTGTCATAGATTTTTTGTTCGGGAACGTGCAAGGGGGGTGGCTGTCATATTTTTTTTGTTTGGGAACATGCATTGCCTCTGTAAAATGCTGTAAAATGCTACAACCAGCCCAAAGGGGGGTGGCTAGCCACCCAATCCACCCCCCTAAATCCGCCCCTGATTAATATACATTTATTTCACTCAAAAGAACAGATAAAGAAATATTAACAATGATTAAATGAGTAGGCAGGACCTGAATAAACTGAAGGGTTGTCGAGACAGGAACTAATATATTAATTAAAGAGAATCTTATATTAATTAAAGATAATCTGACATTAATAATACATTAAAATAAACAATACATTAATAAAATAAGTGAGTTGTGTATCTGTAAGATAATATAAATGGATGATTGAGAGGTAATGAGGCTAGGAGCTGAGTACATTATGTACAATTTAGTTATAAATAGTTATAGACTGATTTAGCTTGTGCATTTGTTGCCACAATTCAGGTCATGTGGCAGCTCGATCTCCAAAGGATTCAGTGCTAATTAATTTGTTTTACAAATTTATGCATTACCTCTTGGGATACGGAAAAACAAAACAATAACATTACTCAAGGGAAAAGTCAGGTGACCTGAATTGGGACAACACATGTGCAAGCTATATAAATCGGTCAATTGAAGTAGAATATTAGTGAATTTTACTGTTCGTCTGAGTATTCGATCGTTAATTAACATACATGTAGCTATATATATGTAGCTCATTAGCTGATAGCGGAAATACTTCTCTTGAATAAATTTGTTTTTGAATCTGCAAACATGTATGTTGATGAATCATTTTCCAAATAAACTTTTATTTCATTATGGTTAATTAATCTTTTCCTAATCAGTCCTAGCAGATTTTATAAAAACTGTTGGTTTCTGTTTCTGTAGCATGCGAATCCGCCTCGCATCGGCCGATCGGGAGCCCGGCTGACGAGTTGCATAACTTAAAATGTTTCACTATAAATACTTGTCGAAGATGTCATTTAAGTACGTATATCGGCTTCATTTCTCCCTCAGACTTAATAATAACTCAATTATCTTACCTGTATTTGGAAAAACAACTCCAAATGCATTAAGTACAACCAAAACCCTAAATATTGGCGCTGAGGGTAAATTACTAGTAGTCATCGCGCTGAACTGTTCTGCGTGTGCAGCACCTCAGGGAAGTCAACCATCCTCGTTCCCAGTGCCTCCTCAATCGGAGCCCTGCTGTTGCCCGCGGAAATAGACCAGGTGCAAACATGGCACGAAATGGGAATCGATGGGAATCCGATGCCACATGAAATCCGTAAAATCGAATTTCTGAAATATTCTTCAGATACAAACTTAAGATACCAGCCGAAAAGGTTAACATATCGAAATTTGAGGGATGTAGCTGTGCTGTGAAGCGTGCAATCGTGTTCAGTTTTCCAACATGACAGTGCAGCACCTCATGCAGGGAAGTCAACCTAACCATCCTCGTTCCCAGTGCCTCCTCAATCGGAGCCCTAGGCCTGCTGCCCCCTGTGGGTGTAAATTGCTATCCTCTTTCCTCGTGATGGGTTTGGAATGCCGGGCAATGCGATTTTCCGGGTGAAAAGTGCCTCCGAATTTGGACCTGTCGAAAAGCGTATACAGGGGACAGCGAACTCAAGACCCTCATAAATTGCGTTTTAAGCCACCAGGGCCCGATTAGCGCTAATCCAGAGTTAATTACCATGACAACTAATATGTTTTGTTGAGAGTTAATCAAGGATTAGCGCTAATCGGGCTTTCAGGAACCGGGCCCAGGACGACAAACCACAATAGATAAGGTAAATTAACGTTTATTTTATGTTCAAATATGCATGTTTTTGCAATACTTCGATCCTTTAACTTAATCCACATACATTCCCTACTAAATCAAATAGAAACGTTGTTAGCTATCAGCTAACAAATTAAGCCTGAATATAGCCAAAACAGAGTACACTTTGATTGGATCAAGACCCAAAATACAAAATATTGCCACAGAACCTAATGTTCTTATTGACGTTGACCCAGTTAAACGAGTCAATGATTGCAAAATACTCGGTGTACACATAGACGAATTTCTAACATGGGATAAACACATCGATGACATAGCCAAGAAAGTCTCATCGGGAATTGGGGCAATAAAAAAGCTCAGGGAATTTGTAGACCGTGATACGCTAGTATGCGTTTATAATGCCCTTGTGCAACCCCACTTCGACTATTGTTGCGAGGTGTGGGACACATTGGGAAGCATACTATCACAGCGTCTGCAGAAACTTCAGAACAGGTGCGCTAGGGTGATTATGAAGCGTCCGAACGAAGCTGGGCAATCTGAAATAGCTCTCCGCTCATTGGGTTGGATCACACTTGAGGAGCGGAGAGCTAAAATTAAGGCTGGACTCATGTTCAAAATAATCAACAATTTGGCACCTCAACGGCTCTCTAGCATCTTCAGTGACTCGTATGCAGTCAATTGCAACTACGACCTGCGGAATACACGTAAAAAAGTTTCTGTTCCTCTTCCTAAAACTGAATTCCTAAAAAAGAGCCTTAGCTACAATGGAGCCAAAATATGGAATTAATTACCTATAGAATTAAGAACCTCTGAGTTATTAGCCCAGTTTCGCTCAAAGATTTCCCCCGGCCTATTAGCGTAATTATATGCATTAGTATCTAACTATAGTAGTTAGCAGTTTATATATAGTAGTATTTATAGTAGTATTTATCATAGATTGACATGTATTAGGTTAGTTTTTAGCTTAGAACATTATTTTATTTGTACGAGTAGTGCACGCCCCTTCTGGAAATCAGCTTCTAGTTGTGAGGGTGCTGCGTGTGTTTAAATAAAGTTGATCTCATCTCATCTCACGTGACGTGATCGTAGTGGTCCGCGGATGCAAAGTAAGCAGGCGATAGTGCCCGCTGAGAGCGGAAGACAATTAACGCATGTTATAGTTCACCACAAAATTTTGGCGCGCGCTCATTGGCTAAAAGCGATCACGTGACATGATAGTTGTCGTCCGCGGAGGCAAACTATCAGGCGTTATAGTTCACCACAAAATTTTGGCGCGCGCTCATTGGTCAAAAGCGATCACGTGACGTGATAGTTGTCGTCCGCGGAGGCAAACTATCAGGCGATAGTGCCCGCTGAGAGCTGAAGACAATTTTGTGATGAACAATAACGACAAATAGACTGTGTTTGTCTCGGAACTATCGGCTGATAGTTTCCCTTGGAAATTGGATGTTCTTAAAACTAGCATATAAGCCCTCGAACTGCGTTCTCGGGCTTATATTTGTTTTAAGAACATCAAATTTCCGCGGGCAACTATCAGCCGATAGTTCCTCGACGGACACAGTCTATTTGTATATTATAATTCACCACAAAATTTTGGCGCGCGCTCATTGGCTAAAAGCTATCACGTGACGTGATAGTTGTCGTCCGCGGAGGCAAACTATCAGGCGATAGTGCCCGCTGAGCACGAAAGACAATTTTGTGTTGAACAATAACGCAAATAGACTGTGTCTGTCTCGGACCTATTATACAAATAGACTGTGTCTGTCGAGGAACTATCGGCTGATAGTTGCCCGTGGAAATTTGATGTTCTTAAAATAAAATATAAGCCCTGCGTTCTTGGGCTTATATTTGTTTTAAGAACATCAAATTTCCGCGGGCAACTATCAGCCGATAGTTCCTCGACGGACACAGTCTATTTGTATAATAGTGCCCGCTGAGAGGGGAAGACAATTTTGTGATGAACAATAACGACAAATAGACTGTGTTTGTCTCGGAACTATAGACTGTGTCCGTCAAGGAACTATCGGCTGATAGTTGCCCGCGGAAATTTGATGTTCTTAAAACAAATATAAGCCCGAGAACGAAGTTCGAGGGCTTATATGCTAGTTTCAAGAACATCAAATTTCCAAGGGAAACTATCAGCCGATAGTTCCGAGACAAACACAGTCTATTTGCGTTATTGTTCAACACAAAATTGCATTTCGTGCTCAGCGTGATAGTTTGCCTCCGCGGACGACAACTATCACGTCACGTGATCGCTTTTAGCCAATGAGCGCGTGCCAAAATTTTGTGGTGAATTATAATATACAAATAGACTGTGTCCGTCGAGGAACTATCGGCTGATAGTTGCCCGCGGAAATTTGATGTTCTTAAAACAAATATAAGCCCGAGAACGAAGTTCGAGGGCTTATATGCTAGTTTCAAGAACATCAAATTTCCAAGGGAAACTATCAGCCGATAGTTCCGAGACAAACACAGTCTATTTGTCGTTATTGTTCATCACAAAATTGTCTTCCGCTCTCAGCGGGCACTATCGCCTGATAGTTTGCATCCGCGGACGACAACTATCACGTCACGTGATCGCTTTTGGCCAATGAGCGCGCGCCAAAATTTTGTGGTGAACTATAACGCCTGATAGTTTGCCTCCGCGGACAACAACTATCATGTCACGTGATCGCTTTTAGCCAATCAGCGCGCGCCAAAATTTTGTGGTGAACTATAACGCCTGCTTACTTTGCATCCGCGGACCACTACGATCACGTGATCGCTCTTGGCCAATGAGCGCGCGCCACAATTTTGTGGTGAACTATAACGGCTGATAGTTTCCCTTGGAAATTTGATGTCCTTAAAACTAGCATATATTTCCGCGGGCAACTATCAGCCGATAGTTCCTCGACGGACACATGCAGTCTATTATATTTGTATAATAGTTTGCATCCGCGGACGACAACTAAAACGTCACGTGATCGCTTTTAGCCAATGAGCGCTATCTTCATTAGTAAGAAAGATATCTTTTCTTTCCCCTCTTTTCGTTCCCAGTCTTTCCAAGTCCACAGGGTTCCCAACCTTACTATTTATGCCTGCGGAGGCTAGGTTTCCAGTAGTCTCTTCACAGCTGTTCTTAGGGTCGTCAGGTAAACGCTAGCCTAGACTTGCTCCAAGTCAAACTCTCTTAGTCACTGGGTAAGCGATTCACCGGGTCCCAAAAAAAACGAATTTCTTTGAACCGATTTCTTATCATATTTTACAAATTTAGCCCGGTATATTTGATTTCCTAGGTTTCCCGCCAGAAAGTTCTGGCGCGAGTGTTTTTTGGATTCTGCTGACTGAATTCTGATTCGCCATGTGGTTAGAATGGAATGTCTGGCTGGTGTAAACAGCCGTTAGCGGTGCTAGCGTTTGCGTGACGACCCTAAGAACAGCTGCGAAGCCCAGACTAGGTTGTTTAACGGCTGAAACAACCTCGTCCCCAGCATGTCCCAGGGTCTTCTCGGTCAGATCCAAGATGGCGGCTACTCCGAGAGAAGATCCTGGTAAATGCTAAACTGTCACGTATTCTGATTGGCTCTTCGATTATCACACAAGGGTTGTTCTTACAATGCTTTTTATTGGCCGCAACGGACTGAGTCCAGCGAGATGGCTGCTTGCCCAACAAATTGACTCTGAAGAATATATGGTTATTGGGGCAAAGCAGAGATTAGCCAATGTAGATATGGATATAGAGCTTTCAGTAAATAACAGTTCCATCAACTGAGAGTAATGGAAACCAAGTACTTGGGTATACACCTTAGTTGGGGCACCCATATAGAAAAGGTAATTAAGAAAGTGTCCTCTGGTTTGGGAACTGATTCAGAAGGGTGAGGCCTTGTGTGCCCAAAAATGCACTAATCAATGTTTATAGGGCACTTATTCTCGGAGGGTACTCAGAAGATTTTTGGGTAGGGATATGCCGCGGAGACCTCAAAACCCCATAATTGTATGCATCTATGTTTTGCATCCACATTTAGGGGAAAACCAGGCCTTAACGTTAACATGCTTGAGGACCTAGCTCTGCACGGCACGCGTTAGTTGGTTGCGGCTCCAAGTAACATCATGCAAAATTTGATGTGAACGACCTCCAAGCTGTCTCTGTTTATCCTACACCCCATATTTCACTTCCATAGAGGATTATAGGTTTCACTATTATATCAAAACGTGACATTGTAAGTTTGAGATTTGTTCTAAAAAAAAACGTCCCATTTCTTTTCTGAGTTTATAAAGTGCTTTCAGAGCAGTCTTTTTTAACTCTTCTCTGGCTAAGTTGAAGTTGCCGTAGGTACTAAAATGGAGGCCAAGATATTTATAAGTTCTTGCATTTTCTAATTCCTTATCTTTATAGTAAAAGCAGTAATTCTTCATTCTTTTGCCGTTATTGTTAAAAATAAGCACTTTGGTTTTCTCGAGGTTCACATCTATTTGAAATTCATTACAAAAGCTCTCTAGTTTGTTTAAGTAATTTTGTAAACCAACAGCACTTTTTGACATAATAACTAAGGAAGGTTGTGTAAATAAGGAGATTGAACAGGGTGGGGATAACATGCACCCTTGCTTGACGCCTGTATAACATCTAAAGGCGGGTGTTACCTTATTGTCTATAGTTTAACTACTGAAGAGTCATGGGAATACAACGCCAATTAATATGGAATAGAAGCGTCCGTTCACTCCGGTTTTCTTTAATTTGTCAAGTAATTTCTCTCTTGGAATGCTATCGAACGCTTTTTTGAAATCAACAAAACACGTAAAGAGGAGATTACTTTTCTTTTTAGGTTTACTTTTTACATATTTGCCGATCATTGTTTTCAGGATAAATATATTATCGGTCGTACTAAAACTTTTCCGAAATCCACCTTGTTCGCATTTCAGAACTGATTCCTTTCTCGTTGAGGTAGTTGAATAATCTTCCGTTTAAAATCGATGTAAACAATTTACCGAGAGAAGAAAGGAGTAAGATTCCTCTATAGTTATCGATTAGCCTAGTCCCAGGCCTCCTGGCTGGTATTTTGTCTGTGGGTTAATGGGATCCCTGTGGTTTGTAATGGCTTGTGACGTCACCGCTCACCGTTACCAGAGTGAGCGGTGACGTCACAAGCCATTACAAACCACAGGGATCCCATTAACCCACTCAGACAAAATACCAGCCAGAAGGCCAAGGCTGGTTATGTTCATGTTCAACTTTGTAAAATGGTATGAAAATATAGTTTAAGTCAACCTGAACAAGAACAAACGAAAATTAAACTGGCCAGCTTCTTTATACTATTTTTGTTTTGTAATTTTGAACAAAATACACTCGTATGTACTCGTATGTTAGTCGTATGAACACTGGTATGATCAACTAAAAGTCGAGAAAGGTATGTTACTCGTATGTACTCGTATGCTAATCGTATGTACTCGTATGTTAGTCGTGTATTACTCGTATGTTAGTCGTATGAACACGTTAGCCGTATGTACTCGTATGTTAAGCCGTGTCAACTACTATTAAATATATAAAAATACAGAACTGTCAATGTAATAATAATATAAAAAATTATATACTATACTAATAATATGATATCCTAAAATTATGAAAACTACTATATACTATTATCAATTAAGCATCATTCGTCATTTAGGACGGCAGTGATTTAATTTCACGTAATTCTGTTGGAAGCTCATTCCATGTCTTGGCGCCGTGATACGAGAAACTTTTCTTCATAAATTCTGTTTTTGGTTGTGGAAGACAAAGTCTCGTATCACGGCCCCTTAGACCATAGTGGGTAGAGCTTCCAAAAGTAGTGAATAAATCACATAGGCTTGCTGGCGCTAGGCTATTTTGGGTCCATTACGATGGCTTTATGTTTTGCTCTGCGTTCATCTAGTTTGTCCCATTCCAAGAAACTTAAAAGTGCGTTTGTACTTGTATCATAATCTGCCCTGAGAATAAGTCGAGCGGCTCTATTTTGAAATTTCTGAAGTTTATCTGCGAGAACTTTGCCGCAGGTATCCCATACTTCGCAACAATAATCCATGTGGTGTTTGAATTAGAGTCGTATACTTTGATTAGTGTATCTTGAGACACGAATGGTCTGATTATCTTTAGACTGCTCCTAGACCTGAGACGATCTTTTTTTATATATGATTTATGTGATCGATCCTCCCATCTTAAGTGCTCGTCTACCACGACACCATGGCCAACTGTTTTGCTTTGTGATACCTTTTTTATTAGTTTGTCTCCGATTTTTAGATAAGGCATTTCTTCATCAGTCAGAGCCGATAGGCGTTGTCTCGAACCAATCATCATAAGTTCTGTTTTGGCAACATTAAGATGCAATTTGTTTGCTCGTAGCCAGTTATTAATATTAATTAATTCACGATTTGCTCTTAATTCAACATCGGCTACATCTGCGCCACAAATTGTCACATTTGTGTCGTCTGCAAACAAGCATGTTGTCGAGGTATCGAGGCAATTTGGCAGCCGATAGTTTATATAGGTGAGAAATAATAAAGGCCCGAGGATTGTTCGCTGAGGTACACCGCACCTAATTATCTTCTCACTAGATCTTGCATTTTGTACTCTGCACGACTGCATTCTTCCCGATAGATAGGACCGCAATAAGGAAAGCGAACTATCGACAACTCCATAAAGTTGTAATTTTTGTAATAATAATTCATGGTCAACGGTGTCGAAAGCTTTTTTTAGATCAAAGAAAATAACGATGTTAAATAGGCCTCGATCCATGTTAACTGACCACGAATTGGTAGAATTTAAAAGAGCTAGCTGTCATGGTTAAATGCAGTAGTCGAAAGTCAAACTGCTTGTTTGTTAATAAATTATTTGTGGAAAGGTAATTGTACGATTGATCATACATTATCCTCTCAAAAACTTTACTTACGACCGGAAGGATGGATATCGGCCTATAGTTGTCCATTTTTGTGTAGAGGAATGACCCGGGCCTTTTTCCAGTCAGTAGGGAATTGTCCTCACTCAATTATTATATTGAACAGAAGAAGTCAAGGGTTCACAAATCACTGATGCCGCAGCTTTCAAAATTTTGGCCGATATTCTGTCAAGTCCTGTTGCTTTATTTGAAGATAATTTATCAATTAGTTTGAGCACTTATTGATTGACTCGTATAATTAAACTCAAACACGGATGGTACTTGCTTAATAACCAATCACCAATAACCAATCAATTGAACTTGTGATCACATGGGAAAGGCTTTACTGGAAACAGTCACGTGCTGATATATTACTTCAATAACCAATGAATTGAGCTCGTGATCACATGGGAAAGGCTTTACTGGATGGCAAACAATCTTCATAAAGATCGATTCGGGAGGTTGAAAGTAGCAGTTACAAACTGATTTTGTTAATAACACAAGTGCCTTTAAATAAAGTCATATTTTTTGCCAACTCAGTACAACCACGTGATCGTATCCAACCAGTCCCGTTGGAGATCCAGTTTTGAACAAAATAATGCTAATTCTCGAAGATTACCCCTAATGAATTGTATTCTTGGCGGTTAACTGACAACTGGATTTAAAATAGACGAAATTTAAACTGACAACTACCATTTGGCGGAAAATAATGCGTTAATTTTCTTACGACACAAAAGAACACAACAGTGCCTTTCGACAGAAACTAAGACATTTCTTACCGACTCCAATTTTGCAATATTTGGAACCTCGTTACCAGACCTCTTCCGGTGTCGCATGAGATCTAAATAAGGTGATATCCCCATCGAGGTGACACCGCGGTCAAACGACTGAGTATGCGCGTCTTTTGAATCAAAAATGGCGGTCACGGCTAGATTCCATCCGCCAGAAGGTCGATTTGCAATTTTCTCGAAGTTATATTTCTAGGGTACAAACTAATTTAGGCGAACAAGTACGCTTCCCTCAACTATATCAAAAAATATCGGCTCCACGAAGACTCGAACCGAAACCCTAACACGTCTATTAACCGAAACCCTAATTAACCCATCTATTAACCGAAACCCTAACCCATCTATTAACCGAAACCCTAACCGTCACTATCCTTACGCCACGAGGGATTAGCTGTCAACCGCTTTTTTTAAACTTTTATACTGCATGCTGTTTGATTAGCAGGCGTTACTTCATTATACACCAGTTCCTGCTCTCAATGAAGTATTTTAGTGCAGTGCATTTTGGGATTGTGTCCTTCTGGCGGATGGAATCTAGCCCTAACCCAAAATGGCGGACCCTTACCACAGGCAGCCCAATCTCGTGATTTGTGTATTTATCGCTTGAACAGTTCATATTATAAATCCTTCCAAAACATGTATGTTAGGCAAATAAATACACGACTTCACCCTACAATGTTTCAGTTGTGGTTATTTATCACTCCGCTTCCAAAAAAGGGCATGCGCCGCAAACTCCTCGGTCGGGCCCGGGCCAGAAAAACGCCGGACTATAACAGTTCCGCCCCGAGAGGCAGAACCTACCTTTCCGACGCCTTTTTAAAAGAAAACAAACCCAGTCCCAACCGATGTTGGCGCGCACTCGCGAGAATTTCTCTGAAGATCCGGCTGTTGAGAGTCCATTCTGTGCGAGTGTTGAATTCTCTCGACGCAGTGTCCGCTTCGACATTCAACACACCCGGTATGTGCCGGGCCGTTACCCAAGCGACTTTGCTCAACAGAAGAGACCAGATCTCCAGTGCAAGGAGAGACAATGAAGGGGAACGTGTTCCTCCCCTCCTGTTGACGTAGGCCACTGCTGTGGTGTTGTCCATCTCTAGGAGAATGTAACGTGGGGCAGTTGCCATTTGTCCTAGAAAGGATTGAAGTGCCATCAATGCTGCCTTCAGTTCCAGACAGTTTATGTGTTGTTGTGCCTACACCTACTAGTAGCCTGCGAAAGAAAGCGGACTTCTTTGCGCTCGCAGGCAACTGTTTTTTATTGTCGGACCCGATGAGAAGACGCAAGACTTGGATACCGGGCGACGCGTCGTTTGAAACGACGCGTTCTCCCGCTGAGTTTGGTCTCAAGCAAAGGCGCAAAGTGTGATAATCCGAATGAAATAAGGCTGGCTTGACAGCAGAAATAATCGGATCTAGAAAAAGTATTTCCAATACCTGTCAGCGCTTAATTATTTGACCGGATAGAAGGCGTCAAATGTCTCTTAAGCTTGGAAGCTTGTGTAATAATGTTATGCGGGAAACATAAGGAACAATATTTTTCAGCCTAGCAAACGTTATAGAAAATCCCGATATAACGAATCCCGGTATAACAAAATCCCTGTTATAATGAATACAATCTAGGTCTGAATATAATATTATAACGAATAAATATTATGTTGTTAGAAATTGTTAGAACGGGGTTTCGCCGGTTTATAACGAGCTAGCCTCCGATATATAGCGAACTTATTTTCCGATCCCTTGTCACTTCTCCACTGTAGAGTCCTTTAGTAGACTGCCTTTTGTGGTTTGTGTCGCACGTAGAATTCCTAAAACGGCGAATCTGGCCACAACGAATCTGGCCACAACAAATTATTTCTATTAACAGTCCTTAATCAGTGTTTTTAAAATAGAGACATATATTGCACATTCGTAAGCATACAAAGTACCGGCCCGTAGCCAGACTAAAAACTTAACCGAGGCACTTTAGACTGACACTCGAAGAAACAACTTTTCCTTCGTAAATATGAATTTTTAACTGCCCCAGTACATTACAGTATGGCTTATATTAAACATGACATTTATATAAAATTGACAAATATACGGCCATCCATAAAGTCAATACGTTATGAACCAAGCCCGGTTACAATTTAAAATTTAAAATTATAGTGTGTTTTGGTCCAGATTGAGAGTTACTTGTGACCCACGCCAAAGCCATATACACAATGGTCTTTGCATAATTCCTAACATGCCGTGAAACAGGAAACAGCGTGCAACAAACACGAACACAGGCCGCTCAGAATTTACCATAATAATTATGAATGAAACACCTATCTTCAGAATCAACCGGTAAAAAGTGTTTGTGTTCATAAATGCATAAAGGTGTAGTATGACTAAGTGGGGTAACCAAATGAACTCATTTGGAATTGTAATAACGACTGGAGAACACTGAAGTAAAGTAAAACTGACTGTTTAATCCTTATCACAAATAAATAAATAAATAAATTTGTTATAGCAGTATTACAGCTTACAGCTTGTGCCGGGGGGACTGCTTTTACTCCTCACACACTCCCCACCACATTAACTGTTCAGGGGTCAAAAGTTGAACAGAGTTGTTTCATGGTGGCCGAAAGACGAAGAATTTGACAATGTTAAAACTGAAATGAGGGCCGAAATTTAATAAACCGAAGTTTAATTTATGTACTAAAAAACATTTAAGTGCAGTTGCTAACGTAAAACACCGCCACGTTGTAACAAAATAAGAATTTCGGCACATAAGTTGCCGGTCGAAACCGGTCGATATATAGAAATATTCTTTACGACGAGTTTGTGATGGTAACAAAATTGGTGATGAATTTGAGTGTAACCATCATAAATTCATAAGGATGAGAGAGGTTTTTCTCAAATCCCTTTATAATATTAACGATAGTTTTCGTTTCTTCGATAATAAATCCTTATTTTTTATATCTATTTTCAATGAAAGATGAATCTATTATGAAACTTTCTTCAAAGGACTTTTATTAGATTTTGGAATTATCAAAAGAATTATTATAAGAAGTGTCGATGTTAAATTGTATTTGACTATATTTAGTATATGTTCTATTGTCATTTTGCCAATAATGTCATGTTTAATAAAATTATTATATAGTGATTGACGTTCATGAAGTACACAGTGTCTCACGTAGACAAAAAAATTGTTAAAAAAGATTTGCCATAAAAGAAAAAGAAATGATCAAAAACATTTTGAATTGTAAAACAGTCTAAACCTCACAGAGCCATGGGCGAGACACCTAGTGATTCTGTTGCTTTTCAGCACTTAGGAGGAGTGGACTATGTTACAGTTTCAAAAATTGCTAAAAAAAGATTTGTCATAAAAGAAAAAGAAAATGATCAAAAACATTTTGAATTGTAAAACAGTCTAAACCTCACAGAGCCATGGGCGAGACACCTAGTGATTCTGTTGCTTTTCAGCACTTAGGAGGAGTGGACTATGTTACAGTTTCAAAAATTGTTAAAAAAGATTTGTCATAAAAGAAAAAGAAAATGATCACAAACATTTTGAATTGTAAAACAGTCTAAACCTCACAGAGCCACGGGCGAGACACCTAGTGATTCTGTTGCTTTTCAGCACTTAGGAGGAGTGGACTATGTTACAGTTTCAAAAATTGTTAAAAAAGATTTGTCATAAAAGAAAAAGAAAATGATCAAAAACATTTTGAATTGCAAAACAGTCTAAACCTCACAGAGCCATGGGCGAGACACCTAGTGATTCTGTTGCTTTTCAGCACTTAGGAGGAGTGGACTATGTTACAGTTTCAAAAATTGTTCAAAAAAGAATTTTCATAAAAGAAAAATAATTTAAATTATCAGACCAAAAACATACTATATAATAATTATTGGTTCAAACCTCAGAGCCATAAGTGATAACTGCTAGCTAGTAATATAATTTTATTTATTTAAAGAAAACGATGAGAAGAATCCCCAGGTAATTGCCTTTCTTGCTGATATACAAACAATCAGTGCCAAAACATCAACGTCATTTTCGTTTTTTTTCTTCTTTTTTTTGGGCCTAAATTAGTCATAACCGCAAGCCCACAAAGGCACATAATTTTAGTTTTTTTTTCCAGTAATTGTTGATTTCAAACCTGATCCATAAATCATAGCAGTATGTAAATTTAGAACTCTTATAAAATGAATATAATAACAGTAGCATACATTATTGTATATAAAAAACTCTGCATTTAGAGTAACATTTAAATTATCTGTGCATTTTTAGTATTTATTTATCTGTGCTTATTTATTTGCTTAAACCAACCTCTTTACTCTGCAGTTGGCAATGGAAAGTGTGTATCAGTACAGACTTAGCTTGCACTTTGCACCGATGTCTGCACATCGATCGACAAGGGGATCGGACAATCCCTATTGTCACTTGATCTTTGCCTATAACTGAATTAAAGCAGCAAAATAATATTTGTTAAGATTAATTGGAAACGTTTAAATTTATCCGACCCCTACCTCCTTGTGTCACAGCTAATTGGAAATATTTCACCAAGAACAGTAATCATTTAGGACCAAACAAAAGTATACTGTTTCGTAATCTTCCTAATGAAAACAATATATTTCAATATCAGAATATATATATTTTTTAAATTGTGTTTTTTTATAAATTCACACCTACCACAGAATGGGCGCCCATCCATCTTCAGATTGAATGATAAGTGCTGTGGTAGGTCTCTATATATGGAGTCTCATTTTCCGGACACACTAAACGACAGATGGGTTGATGGCGGAGTCAGAGTGGTTCAACGCAGTTGTGAACGGAGCTCGAGAAGTTCATCAGCCGTGGAAGCCAACTGTGCTTCTAATACTTTGGCCTGTGTTTGCCAGTGCCTGATGGTCTCCTTAAGCTTCTTTGACTTTGCTAGAGATATCGAGTTCTAAGCCCAAGGCGGGAAATCCAAGGTGGTTGATCGCCCTCACGAGCCCTTGGAATTTGTCAGTTCGGATAAATGGGTATTTCTCTACATTCTTTGCAATGAGGAGATCAGCCACCATTTCATAAGCCGATGACACGAAAACCTCGATCGTCACTCGAGTGGTCTCTTCGTCTCGAACGTATTTAGCTTGATTTAGTATTTAGCTCGAATTGATAGCAAACCATGTATTTTCTTCACTAAGATTTATCGCAAACACTCTATGTAAGAGAGCTGTTCTTGAAATCAGACGCGGTGGCGGACATTTTCATAACTCATGCTTCAGTTCTACTTCTAGCATGACTTCGTCTTCGAGTTTGGAATGAATGAATGAATATGAGTCACCGGAGTTAAAATTTAGCGCCAAACTTGTAAATCCCCAAAACATGACCAAATAAAGTATATAATCCAGTTAACTTCTTTGACTGGTAGACCAAATAAAGTATAATCCAGTTAACTTCTTTGACTGACAGGCCTTGTCTACCACATGTAGTCCAAAAATGGTTCGCAAATCGAAAATTTATATGACCATACTAAAAGCTCACCACATGCCTATCAAACATCTCTCTTTCGTACAGATTATACAACATAAAACTTTGTTTGCAGGATTTCAGTATTCCGTAAATGTAGCGCCTAGTGGTTTTGGGAACGGAATCGAAGCCGGACGGTTTGCCTTGAGATCGACCGAGAACCGGGGTAGAAGAGTTCAGAGCCTAGTAAGTTAACAACACAACTGAAACATCAGTTGTACAATGGTTGTAGGGCGAAGCCGTCTATTTATTTGTCTGACATACATATTTTGGAAGGATGTATAATACAAATCACGAGATTTGGCTACCTGTAGATCGACAAGATAGCGGGAAAGTAGTCTAAGCATCATCAGCATTTAAAGCCGAATAAACAACAAAAGGGCAACAATAATTCACCGAGTTCGAGATATGATTGTCGGTATGTGCGTGTTTATTTTTAACTGTTTTGGACTCTCGCCAGCTTAGTCAGTATGTATAGGGCTTGTAATATGCCAACCTCGGGAAACATTTATATATCTCAATCAAACGGACGGTCCAGGATTTCCAATATGATATCTATGTATCATGACTGTTCAACGGGACCACTGCACGGTACGGTGCAGGCTTCGATTGCGGGACATTTCCCCCGGCGCTATAAAATATATAGTATCCGAGACAAACTATTAGCACACTGAATTGGGATTTTCGAGGCGGACTACACTCGCGGCAACTAGTAACAAGTATAATAAATAGGAACTTATAGGGATTATTTCCCGCCATAAAAAGTACTGTGCGTCAACACTAGTGACGGGTAGCCACTGTCATGGCCTGCTTGCCGGCTCGACCGAAAATAATTACACAAGAGCCGGCAAGCAGGCTATCACTGTCATTGCACTGCCTGATCGTCGGAATCCTGTCATCTGGTCATTAGCTCCCATCTTCTGCGGCAAGGGTAATGTGTTAATGTAATATACACGCGCTTGGAAAATAGGGCAGCAGCAATCCAATTAACTTAAGCGTCGCTAGCAACTACGGTTCCCTGTGGCGTGCAGGAAATCACCGCTTGCGTCTCCTCATACCTCTGGGCTCTTCTGGGGTCGTTTCCGCTGTGTGTGTTTTAAAAGTTTTCGCTAAAATGCTTTAATATGCTTTAATATTTTACTATTTTATTTCTCCTTTCCGTACATGCTGTAATTGACCTTATTAATATATTTAAATTATCAGTCTGCAAATAGTGTCATCTGACTTAGAATAGCCGCATGGTTATTTTCAGATGACCTGTACTTAACTTTGTTACTTTCCATCTTTCTCTAATAGTTGATCTCTCCTCTGTAAATATGTAACCTAAGTACGAAATAAACTTGTTGTTGTTAATATGCCATTATATTACTTCTAAAGCACTTTTAACGCTAACTAAATGAATTTCAAACTGCGCTGGTAAAACTTTATCTGTTCGGTGAACCTAGGGGAACTTAGACAGTCTCGAATATTTTAAGGCGCTTTCATTGTCATTCCGAAATTCTTAGGTGTGGCAGAGGCCTTGACGAAATTAAAACATAAGATTCTGATATTTTGTCGATCAGTGACAGAAAATTTTAGGCAACCTTTTTCTCAGAATCTTAGCTTTCACTAATTACACCGAAATTTCTAGGGACTGTAATTTGGTTGTCGAATCTGACAAAAAAAAATGCATCGGAAAATCTCAGGTGTTTCGAAATACTCCGCATTCACGAACATGTGACCTAAAAATGTTTTGATTGTTTTGCGATATTCGAGAAATCGAAAAGCATAGAAATTTACCGATTTTTACGAAAAGTTTAGGCAAGCAAAATTATTTTCTTTCTTTATTCCGCCGATGTTCCGAAAATTGTAGCCCAAAATATCTGAACTCGCAAATTTAAGCCAAAATTCCGAAAATTTTAGACAACCTTTTTCATCCGAACAGATATTTAATCGAAAGTGGCCGATGGGTGCCCCTGACTAATAGCTGTAACTATTAAGACTCTAGAGGTTGCGGATACTCTAGTCTCAACAATTACAGGGGTATCAGGGGTAGCGTGGTGGTGCAAGTCAATGAATCCGAACTCCACAGATTGATTTATATAAACCAATTAACTTTAATCACAGTATTCAATGTCAACAGTTCATTCACAATGTTCCAGTAGCGATTTGTATATTACGTGACTTAGCGGGATTGTAGAATCGATTAGGTTTGCAGAAATTGGTAGGGATTGCAGATTTTGTAGAAAGGTAGGTTTTGTAGGAAATGTAGCGATTGTAGAGATTGTAGAGATTGTAGGTTCGAACTGAAACATCGATTACAAAATACATTCTAACTTATCTGAGCATAGAAACATATGATATGAACTAATCATAAACAATCTACGAACTAGAATAACATGCTCATACATGTACATACTGAGAATACGATAACTAGCATTGAATTGAATTTCGATTAATCGTATAGTACATCTTTAGACAACTTCTAGTAGCATAACAATTGTTCAATAGCGTAATGATTGATTGATTAGCGTGATTCTACTAAAATAGCTGCGTCCGTTACGTGATAATCACAATAGAAATTCTGCGGTGATAACTTTAAAGAAATATATGATACACTTACTTTGGTTTACGCTTGCACCAAACGATAGCAGATATGGTAGCAGGGTAGCTGATCCTTTGATCGTAGCGTGATAGCGGAATAAAACTCTCGCTTCGCGAGCCGATGCGCATTGCTTTACTACACTTTATACCTCAACTGGCCCAAGCCCGGCAAACAAGACTGGAAAGCCACAAGACCACCAGCGGCGTAATGTTACAATCTTAGGAGACTCTATGATATCTAAATTAGAGGGCTGGAGGATGTCAAATGCGGATTTGAAGGTGAAAGTTAGATCTTTCCCTGGAGCTACAACTACTGATATGCATGACTACTTCAAGCCAAGCATTCGTGAAGCTCCGGAAGACATCATAGTACACGTAGGTACCAACAATGTAAGATCAGATACTGCCAACACAATTGCAAATAACATTGTAGATCTATGTTCCGTTATCGAACATCAGTTGCCGAACACTCGCATCGCGATCTCTGGAATTATTAAACGATCTGACAGTGATGAGCTAAATGCTAAAGTCCACGATGTAAATAAGTCGCTACGTGCTTTTTGTAAGTCCCGAAGTTGGTCTATTATCTCACACAACGACACAATAGCTTAGATAAAACTTGCCTCAACTCCAAAGGTCTTCATCCGAACAAGAAAGGCATCTCACAATTGGCAATAAATTTTAACAATTATACTAAATCTATCTGATTAAACGACATTAGGGAGAGTGGAAGTCCGAAACAAATAAGTAATATTGCTAACTCGGAACAAATTGACATAGACCTAAATTCATCATTAATAAACGGCCCAGAGAATATTTGTCTGAACAGTGATTTGTCAATTATTTCTGAAACGAGAGGCTTTAAAATGGCTCTACTAAATATCGCTAGCGTCCCTAAACATATCGATGAATTGAGAATTTTATTATTGAATCAGCCTTTAGATGTTCTAGCCCTAAATGAAACTAGGCTTGACTGGTCTGTGTCCAACTCTGAAATGCACATAACCGGATACGAGCTAATTCGCTACGATCGTACCAGACTGATCTGGTGGTGGCGTTTGTTTTTATTTAAGAAATACAGTCAACTATATAAGGAGAAACGATTTAGTACCTGAAGATATCGAGGCTCTTTGTGTAGAAATTCAAAAGCCTAATAGTAAATCATTTATTTTGTCCACCATATATAGACCACCAAATTCGTCATCAGAATATTTTTCTAGACTTGAACATCTCATAACAAACATCGATAATGAAGACAAAGAGTCATACGTGTTGGGCGATCTAAACTGCAATTGGCTCAGCGCCACAGATTCAAATACTAATCGCCTGAAGTCATTCTGTGATTTACACCAATTTAGTCAACTTATTAAACAGCCTACACGTATAACGGAAAATTGTTCCTCGTTGTTAGATGTTTTGATCACCAGCGATCCGGAGAAAATAGTTGCCTCTGGCGTTGTCCATATCGGGATAAGCGATCATAGTCTAATTTTTGGAATTCGAAAAATAAATAACATAGGTAAAAAAACAATGAAAATAATTAATACCAGGAGTCTTAAAAACTTTAACTTACATAATTTTCGCAGAGATCTACAATATCAACAATGGTCAGATCTTTTGTTGCTTGAAAATTCTGATCAAATGTGGACGGCATGGAAAACTATGTTTATAAGTGTCGTAGATAAACATGCTCCCATGAAAACAAAAAGAATCAGAACAAATAACTTACCTTGGGTAACAAAAGAAATTAAAGAGACCATACGTGAAAGAGACAAAATGAAGCGAAAGTATGTTATCACGAAAAACAAAGACTTCTGGTATGCGTATACCGCCTTAAGAAACAAAGTGAACAATACACTAAGAAATGCTAAGCGAGATTATTTTAGCGAACAAATAGAAAAGAATAAAGGCGATCCCATGCAAGGGCACGTGGAAAACAGTGAATAACCTAATGAGACGGCATGTTCAACATCGGGTTGTAAACGAAATTAAGTACAACAATGAAACAATTACATCTCCTGCCGAAATTGCCGACCACTTTAATAATCACTTTGTTGAAATTGGTCCTAAACTCGCAGAAACTATTAAAACTAATTCATCTGACTTTAAATATTACATTAAACAAGCCCCTTGTACGTTTGAGTTTAGTCTTACAAGTGAATCAATTGCAAGAGTACTCAAGCTTATTAATAAACTATCCTCTAAGAAGGCAACGGATCTTGATGGAATATCTGCTAAAATTATAAAATCTGCTGGACCAGTCATTAACAAATTTATTAACAAACAAGCAATTTGGTTTCAGACGACTGCATTCAACAATGACAGCCTTATTAAATTCCACTAATTCGTGGTTAGTAAACATGGATCGAGGTCTTTTTAATATTGTTATCTTCCTCGACCTTAAAAAAGCATTCGATACTGTTGATCACGGATTGTTACTAGACAAACTAAAACTTTATGGAATCAAATATAGGTCAATTAGTTTATTACAATCTTATTTATCAGACAGAATGCAGTCATGTTCGGTTCAAAATATTAAGTCAAATGAGAGATTAGTCACATTTGGAGTGCCTCAGATACAATCCTTGGCCCCCTGTTGTTTCTCATTTATATAAATGACTTACCAAATTGTCTAGAAACATCGACACCATGTCTGTTTGCCGACGATACAAATGTAACAATATGTGGCTCGAATACAAGTGATGCCGAATCAAGAGCAAATCGTGAACTTCAAAATGTTAACCATTGGCTTAAAGCCAATAAATTACACTTGAATGTCGCCAAAACTGAATTCATGATAATCGGCTCGAGACAACGCTTATCTGATCTAGATAAGATGCCTACATTAAAAATTGGAAATAGACCAATAAAAAGAGTAACCGAAAGTAAAACAGTTGGAGTCGTGGTAGACGAAAATCTAAGATGGGAAGCACACATTAATTACATAACAAAAAAGATAGTTTCTGGTCTAGGGGCTCTAAAAAGGATAAGACCATTCGTATCTAAAGATTCCCTTATTCAGACGCACATGGATTATTGTTGCGAAGTTTGGGACAATTTTGGAAAATTCCTCTCAGATAAACTACAAATTTTTCAAAACAGAGCCGCTAGACTCAGAGTCATTCTTAGAGCAGACTATAATACGAGCTCCAGGTTACTTTTAGATACCTTAGGATGGGATAAACTAGATGAACGAAGGGCTAAACGCAAAGCGGTCACTATGCACAAAATCCGAAATAATTTCGCGCCAACTGGCCTTACCGAGTTATTTACAACAGTTGGAAACTCGACTCATTGTAATTTAAGAGGATCTGACACAAAACTTTGCCTCCCTCAACCAAGAACTGAATTCCTGAAAAAAAGTTTATCATACAATGGTGCAAAAATATGGAATGGGCTTCCAGCCAAACTACGCGAAACAAAGTCTCTTGTTTCTTTTAAGAAACAAGTTGCGACCACCACTCTCCTTAGTGACTAATGTAATTATTTATTTATTTATTTATTTATCTAGTAGTTATCATTTGATAGGATACCTTTTATAATTACTTAAATCCTTTATGACTCAGAAACAATATATTAGCTTAGCCTAGATATATCGCAATTTTGTAATTAGAATATTTTTTACGACACGGCTGCTATGGAAATCAGATTGTATCTGTTAGAATTCTCCGTGTTTTTAAATAAAGTTGGAAAAATAAAAAATAAAAAATAAATCTACGTGCGCGTGGCTTGGGAGTAGCGGAAACTATGTACATTCTACCCCCAAAGCTGTTCCTCGCGGCAAGTTTCATAAAAACTAACAATACCTCAACTAAATTGTCATAGCTATAGTAATAACTCTTTTCATCTACTAGAAAATTCTAAGGAAACGGACGACATGCGTTTCAAAACTAACATTCCGGCCCCTTAAAGGCGTTAGACTTTACCAAACAAATAAAGATTTGAAACGCATAGTACTAATCGACTATATTGTGACATAGATAAATGTTCTTAGTAACTATAAATGTTCATACTGCTGATCTAGACTAACTAATCACACTTGTTGTCGTCTCAGCAGTCTCCAGTAGCACAATCTTGTCGACGGGTCGCAGTAGCACCGACGACTTCGTCTTCACCTTAGCTGAACGTACTAGTCCATCCTTGTGGTTGGTATAGACTTCCAGCACTCGTCCTAGAGGCCAGATGCTGCGTGGTGTACTTTCATCCATGAGCAGTACGATGTCGTTGACTGCCAAGTTCCTCTGCGCCTTGTTCCACTTTTGACGCAGCTGTAGTTACGGCAGATACTCCTTCATCCAGCGTAGCCAGAATATGTTACTGAGATACTGCACTTGGCGCCATCTGCGACGGCCTTGGAGAAGACTCCGGGCGGCATAGCTGTTCCCGCTTGAAGCAGCAGTAAATGATTAGGAGTTAGCGCATCGAGGTCCTTCGGATCGTCCGATACCTTAGTGATTGGTCTTCCGTTAACAATCGATTCCACTTCGCACATCAGCGTGTTGAGACCTTCATCGTCGAGTAGTTGTTCTCTCAGCAGTGCCTTCATCACCTTTCGGACGGTCCTGATGCACCTTTCCCACACTCCTCCGTGGTGAGATGCAGCGGGTGGATTGAACATCCACTCGACGTTGCGCTGTAACAGGAACTTGTAAATCTGTTCTTGATTCCAAGCTTGTATGGCTTCGCATAACTCCCTTTCGCCTTTCACGAAGTTACCTCCATTATCCGACCGCATTTCTTCTGGCTCTCCTCTTCGAGCGATGAAGTGTCGCAGAGCGTTGATAAACGACTCGGTGTCCATTGAGTAGACAACTTCGATTTGAACTGCGCAAATAGCGAGACACGTGAACAATACTCCATACCTCTTGGCCGTTGTCCGTCCTCGGCGAACTGTGAACAGACCAAAGCAATCTACTCCTACGTAAGTGAACGATGGCTTAGATGGTGTTAATCGATTCTCCGGTAGACTTGCCATTTTCTGCTGTAGTACTGGCGATTGACGTCGCCGACAGTCGAAGCACGTGTTGACTATGTTGCGCACATTGAGTCGTGCGCTAATGATACAGAACTGCTGCCTGATCAATGATAACGTGTACTCAACTCCAGAGTGACCGGATACCTCATGATAGAAGTTAACGATTAACTTGACTACGTGATGCTTCTTAGGTAGAATAATTGGATGTTTGGCGTCGTTTTCTATTGGTGAGCGCTGTAGCCGTCCTCCTACCCTCATCATACCATCATCTAGGATAGGGTCGAGTTTGTACAGGATGCTACTCTTCTTAGGGGTAGTGTGAGAGTCTTTACTCACGTGACCGAGTGCTGATAACTCCTCTTCGAAGCTTTGCTGTTGCAGGTGTTTCAGTATCGCGATTCCTGCGATTTTCATTTCTGTGACGCACACTGGTTTGATTGCTGCACCATAGCCGATTGCCTGGTTCTCTTTACGTTGCAGAACTCGCTTGCGTAAGTTGCTCTTGAAGCGTAATATCACGCCGTGATCTTCTTCAACCTGACCCATGACGAGAATCGCTCAAACATCTCTCTCAAGGGATCGCTCTTCTGGCTTGCTTCGGTTGCAAATGTTTCGACTTTCTTCACTTCGGAGTCGTCGCTGGGAATTTCACCCATGTCTGCTGGTCTTTGCGGCCACGTTTCTTCTGGCTGCAACAGGAAAGGTGGACCTTGCGTCCAACGCTGGTTAGCTAGCAGTGCATCCACGGTCATCCCTCTAGATGCTTCGTCAGAGGGGTTGAGCGATGTGTCAATATACCTCCACTGTGACGGTGATGACTGATCCAATATGGCGGTAACTCGATTGGCGACAAACGTCTGAAATCGCTTGTCTTTGTTTTCGATGTAGCGGAGGACACATGTACTGTCAGTCCAAAATGAAGAACTATCGATAGCCGTGCTCACTTCTTGTCGAATCATTCGATCTAGCCTTGTTGCTACAACTGCTGCGGACAATTCCATTCGTGGAATAGTGATTGCTTTCAGGGGGGTTACTCGAGACTGTGCCATGACGAGTGAACAATGGACTTTACCGTTTGCGTCGATTTGACGGAGATAGGATGCAGCGCCGTAGCCTTGGCTGGAAGCGTCTGAGAAGTCGTGAAGCTCGCTGCGCTGCACTTCTGCGAAGTCTGGTGGCTTGAAGCATCGCGGTACTCTAAATTGTTCAAGTTTAGGAAGATCTTCAAGCCAAGCTTTCCACTTATGTTCGTTAGACTCGGGGATTTTGTCGTCCCACCCGAGCCCCTGGATATGTAGATCTTGCTGAATTGCTTTAGCAGGTAGAATACACGGAGATACGAATCCGAGTGGGTCGTAAACCGAACTGACTATAAACAGAATTCCGCGTCGTGTGGCGGGCTTGATTTTATTTGCGATTTTGTAGCTGAAGGTGTCTTCGTCAATATTATATTGGACGCCTAGTGCTCTTTCGGTTAGCGTTTCATCACCGATATCAAGGCCTTTTACCGATGGCGCTCTTTCTGATTCTGGAATGGAGTCAATCACCTTCTTCGAGTTGGATATCCACTTAGTAAGACGAAATCCTCCCTTCGCTAGCAACTCGCGAAGTTAACTTGCTAAGCGGACAGCTTCTTGCTCTGATGCAACTGATCTAAGACAATCATCGACATAGAAGTTTTCTATTACGGTCTCAACTGTAATATCATCGTAATCTTCTTTGTTGTCTTCCGCCGTTTTCTTAAGGGCGACGTTTGCACAGCTTGGGGACGACGCGCTTCCAAATAAATGTACCAGCATCTGGTATTCCTCTTTATTTTTCTCTAGGTCGCCATCTGGCCACCAAAAGAACCGCAGATAATTGCAATCAGCAGGACGAACTCGCACCTGATAAAACATTGCTTCAATATCTGGCATGAAGGCAACTTGCCCTTGACGGAATCGCGTGAGAACTCCGACTAGCGTGTTAGTTAGATCCGGCCCCTGTAAGAGCTGGTCATTGAGCGAGGAGCCGCGATACTTGGCTGAGCAGTCAAACACCACACGTACCGTGCCTGGCTTCTGCGGGTGGAAGACGGTGTGGTGTGGTAGATACCAGGTGTCGGCGGTCTGCGCAAGATCTTCGCTGCTCAACTTTCTAGCATAATTCTTGCTCAGGAGATCGTCCATGAAATCCTTGTACTTCTCGTAAACAACTGGATCCTTTTGCAGGCGTTTCTTCAACAGCTGCAACCTGTGTTCCGCTTGTGACTCGTTGTCTCGTAGACATGGTGGACCGTTCGTCCACGGTAGAGCGATTTCACAGTAACCGTTTTCTAGCTTGAATGTGTCTTCCATGATTTCTAGTGCCCGGCGATCATTTTGGGAAATAGACAATTTTGGCTCGTAGGTAGAATCGTTAAATTCTAGATATAATCTCTAATCTCTAAATTGCTTACTCAATTCGGCGTTTGAATCGATGAGGTTAGCGGTTGGGACCTTGTTCTTGCTTCATCCCAAGGGTCCATTCAACACCCATCCTAAGACGGTTTGTGTTGCAAAGGGTCCGCCATCCTTGCTTTCCCTCGCCTCTCTTGGTTGCAGTATTTCTGGCGCATCGCTGCCTATCAGCAGGCCGATTTCTGCGTCAATACTCGGGATATGGATCCCCTTAAGATGTGGCCAGCGGTTGACATCTTCTGGGTGCCAATGGTGTCAGTCGATATGGGTAGACTGGGTCTAGAGTACACCATTGGTAGCTTGACTGAATTGCTGTCGCTGAGATCGGCGACTTCTAAATTTACTAATGAACACTCTATTGGCTTGTTCGCCATTTGCATGGTGGTAAGAGAAAGACTGGTTTTCTCTCCCTTGACATTGAGCTTTCTGGATCCAGAATCTAAAAATGCATACGTTAGCACTTTCCTATCCTGACCCATAGCTTTGACCTTAACAGGAACAATAGAAAACCCTACTACAGACGAACTTCTTAATGCTTGAAATGCTTCGACTAGAACGTTGCCGTTGTTCGTCTGTGCAGCAGCTGAGGGTGTCTCCGTATTGGTTGTACTGTCAGTACTATTGACTGTACTGGCTGTCGGTGGCGTTTATTTCTGCTCCTTTCCATGCAGGAACGTAGAGTGCGTTTTCGTGCAGCCTTGAACGCGACAAAAACGTTTCTTTGGACAGTCGTTCACGTAATGTCCCGGCACTAAGCAATTCAGACACAATTTCTTAGCGCGGACTAACTTATATCGGTCGCTTAGACTTAGTTTCTTAAAGTCGCTGCATTGTGAGAGCCAATGCTCATTCTCGCAGGAGGGACACTTTATTCGTTTCCGTTCTGCATTGCTTGGTTGCAGTTGTTGCGGTTGCGCTTGACCCTGCCCAGCGAACGACCTAGCGACCTGTCTGTTCTTCACATTGCTGCTCTTGTTGTGTGGCTTCTGATCGCTTACAACCTTTCCAAATATGGGGTGGTTAGTCACTATCGACCTTGCTTCTACGAATGCAGTGATTTCTTTGAGGGTTGCATCTCTACCATGCTTTTGGGTAATAGAGTCTGCAAATTCGCGCCACTTAAGTTTCAAGGTGTAAGGGAGCCGGTCCACTATTTTTCTAAGGCTGTTGGGATTTTCCAGCCGGCTTAGGTAGCCTATTTCCTTCAGAGTGTTGCTGCAACTTGTAAGCAGAATAGAGAATTTCTGTAGGGCGGGACCATCCTCGGGCCTGATCGTCTGGCTATTAATTACACGATCGACGTAAGCGGTTGCGATCTTATATGGCTGCCCATATCTTTCTGCTAATAGCGTTCTCGCTTCCTCATAGCCTATATCTTCGCGCATCTCTAAGCAGCTGCGCACGAGATCTTGGACTTCGCCTTTCGTGTACTGCAGGAGGTAGTAGAGCCTTGCGCTTGAACTGCTTGTTTTCCGTTCAATCAGGTTCCAAGAACCTAGAGGGTTTAATGTCCCAAGTGAGGGGGATAGGCCTAGTCACATAGTTAATGATAATGCTTGTCAGAGCGGTAATTTGCATGTGGGATCGGGAGGGAAAGTAGCATTGCAAACCGCGCAGGGTATTATTCGAGGGGGCGCGCAGTACAGAGCCAGGCTTTTGTTTGACGCGGGTAGTCATCGTTCGTTTATCACAACCGCAGCAGCGGGTCACGCGAAACTTCCTGTGATACGACAGGAATGGCTCGGTATCAACACATTTGGTCATTGCGCGCAAAACGAGTCGGAATTGCGTGACGTAGTAGAGATTGTTGTATGTCCGGTGAGTGATAGAGAGGATAAAGAGATAAGGATCGAGGCGTACGTAGTGCCCGAGATATCGATTATCCCGAATGGTCATGTAGAATTGGCAAGGAACCAATATCCGCACCTCAAGGGTTCATGGTTTTCCGATGTAAACACTAAGAACGGCGCGCTAAAAATCGACATTTTAGTGGGAGCGGATTATTTGTGGGACTTCCAAAAAGGGTGCACTATTAGAGGTAGGTGCGACGAGCCGGTCGCTGTAGACATTATCTACTGGGTGGGTGCTTTCAGGGCCAATGAAAGTGCCGGTAAGTGATTGTGATCGCGTGAACGTTAATTTTGTTGGGATTTCGCAGGGAAGCGAAACCATTTTAGATGGGCAGGTAAATAAGATTTGGGACCTGGAACCTCTAGGGATTAGAGACGTGGAACGACATGTGTATGAGGAGTTTAAATAAACTATAGAGTTTACAGGTGAGAGGTATTCGGTAAAACTGCCGTGGAAAGAGGGGCACCCAGAATTGCCCACTAACTACACTACGAGTCTGCGCCGCCTGAAGTCACAAGTAAGTAAACTGGCAGCTAACCAGCCTGAAGTACTAACAGAGTATTCCTACATAATACAGGAGCAGCTGAAGGACGGCATGATCGAAGAAGTAGCGGAATTAGAGAAGGTTAAGAAAGAGCATTATTTGCCGCATCAAGCCGTCGTAAGGAAAGATGCCAAGGCCACAAAGGTCAGAATTGTTTATGACGCGTCCGCGCGCGAAGGTAAGAAAAGCGCCTCTTTAACGATTGTTTACACGTAGGGCCGTCGTTAACACCCTTACCATACGAGATTTTATTGAGGTTTAGAGAAAACAGAGTGGTTCTTGTAGGCGACATAGAGAAAGCCTTTCTAAACATTGAAGTGGACAAATGTGATCGTGATTGTTTGCGTTTCCTGTGGGCGGAGAACCTTGATGACAGCTCATCAATTAAGGACGGTGCCTACTAATAGACAATATTCGTATTCTCACGGACGAGCTGGAACGAGTACTCAATGGAGGCTCATGCGGGGGATTCTTTTCTAATGCTAAATAGCTTATAGCAAATTTCCCCGCATGAGCCTCCATTGAGTACTCGTTCCAGCTCGTCCGTGAGAATACGAATATTGTCTATTGCAAACCAATTTTTTTTCTAAAAATCGATATGGATTGTTTGAACCCCCTAAGGAGCTTTTGAAATCAGAACAAAATTTATGGGGTACCCATACGTTTAAGAGAGATAATTAAAGGGATACCCGAGTGAAAAACACATTGGGGCTCAAAAGAATCTTCAACATGTTCTTTGTTCAGAAAATGTATTAAAATTTGATCAAACGTTTTTAGTATTAAGAACGAGCACCTCAAAGTTGGCCCCGCGAAGACATGGGCGCCGCCATCTTTGTTTGCATTTACGGAAGTGACGTCACTTCGTCCCACCAGCGTTCTCACTCTCTCACTTATTAGGTGTTTTTAGGATGATAAACGCCTTAACTGTACCTCACATACATTGTAGTTCTTATACTTATTCAGAAGTCACTCGAAGTCTTTTAAGTCTTGTTGTTTTGCTGTTATTAAATGGCAGTTACGAGACCTTGTTGTTCGTCTGATAATTTCTCGCCTTCCCAATGCTTTTCTTCCTCCTCCCAGTCTTCTAAACTTTTCTCATAATGTCGTCTTCATCATAATTCCGCTTTCTGTAAGATTACCTCTGCAATCTCGATGAAAATATATCCACTTTAATTCCGAGCGTGTGAAAATCATACGAAGACAAGTAGCCGCGATACGCTGGTGGGACGAAGTGACGTCACTTCCGTAAATGCAAACAAAGATGGCGGCGCCCATGTCTTCGCGGGGCCAACTTTGAGGTGCTCGTTCTTAATACTAAAAACGTTTGATCAAATTTTAATACATTTTCTGAACAAAGAACATGTTGAAGATTGTTTTGAGCCCCAATGTGTTTTTCACTCGGGTATCCCTTTAAGGATGAAAATCGAAAAAAGTGCTGACTCAGCGATTCATGGCAGTCCAGACAACCTTCATTCAATTGGTGGGGTAAATCTCCTAAATCTACGATTCTTCGACCATTTCCCCACGATAAATCATTGAAATGGTCGGCTCTTTTAGTTTTAATACCATTTTACTTTCAGCTGAAAATTGTCTTTCGTGGCCGGGCCGTGTAGTGGAATTTAAAGATTTACCAAATCGTTCATTTCTCCAACATATCTTTCGACCGTATTTTAAAATCCTTCATGTTTCTGTCTGTCAAATTACACAGTTAACACAGCTTTTTCAAAATAGTTCTGCAAATGGCCTGTCTCGCGGGATGACCCGCGGGACGCAAGATGCGCAGAACGGCGTGCGCGCTGACAATAGTAGGCACCGTCCTTAAGGTGTTTAGATTTTGTCGAGTTGTTTTGGAGTGAACTCATCGCCATTCCTTTTGAACGCCACACTGAGGCACCACATAAGTAAGTATGTGAACGCGGATCCTGAGTTCGCGGAGAAGTTAGAGCACTCATTTTATGTTGATGATTTAGTTACAGGAGGAAAGGAGACGACAGAAGTAGTGGACTTGTACCGTAAGGCGAGCGACAGAATGCTTGAAGGGGGATTTAAACTCCGGAAATGGCTCACCAACGACCCCGAGGTAAGGTCAGCTATCTTATAAAGCGAAGATTGTAAGAGTGAGAGCGAGGGGCAGGTTCGCGAAGAAGATGCCAGTTACGCACAATCCTCGGTAGGTATGGGGGTGGGCAGTAAAGGACAGAAAGTGCTTGGCCTAAAGTGGGATTTTGAGTCGGACGAGATTAGTTTTGATTTGAATGCAATAGCAGAGCGCGCCAAGGGACTGCCAGCAACCAAACGCAACACCTTACGCCTGTTAACAGGAGTGTTTGACCCTCTTGGAATAATCGGCCCAGTGACGGTACGTATCAAAATGTTATTTCAAGAGGCTTGTAAAGATGAGATAGGCTGGGACGACGCGTTACTAGGTAACGTGAAGCGCGGGGTGGAGGCCTGGATCGAGGACATGGTGAGTTGTCGTAGTATCAGTGTTCAACGCTGTCTTTATCAAAACGTCAGAGAGGAAGTGTTTGAGTGTTCCCTGCATGGGTTCGCAGACGCCAGTAAAAAGGCCTAATGCGCTGTTGTGTACATGGTGTACAGCACTAGTACAGGTACGTATATGCTAGCATGATGACATCTAAAACAAGAGTGCACCGCTGAAGGAGCTGACCATCCCACGACTTGAGCTAATGGGTGCGCGCATATTGGCTCAGCTTATGTGTACGGTGAAGGGTGCGCTTGCATCACAGGTGAGTATCGGGCAATCACGATAGCATGACAGCCCTGTACTGGACCGCGAATCGCGGTGAGTGGAAGCAATTTGTACGCAACCGGGTGAATGAGGTACTAGAGTTGAGTGATGAGTGCTTGGGGTCACGTTCCAGGGGAGGAGAACCCAGCAGATTTGGGGTCGCGCGGGGTGCGCGCCTTGCAACTAAAAGAGAGCGAGCTGTGGTGGAAAGGGCCGCCATGGCTGACCCAGGAAGAAGACTGCTGACCAGAACAGGAACCAATAATAGCAAACAGCGATAGTAGGGAAGAGGAGAAAAAGGCCGCAGTGATGACAGTTAAGGTGAGTGTGAACCTGGGACTATACAGGGTGATCGACATTAAGAATTACAGCCACACTATTAAGTTGTTTAGAGTGACAGCGTGGGTCAAACGTTTCTGTGACAATGCGCGGAAACAAAGTAGAGAAAGAGAGACGTCAAAATGGCTCACAGTCCGAGAGATAAGAGAGGCGGAGAACGACTGGATTGTAGTGGCGCAAACACAGCTCAAGAAGCAGCGCAACTACGAACAACTGCAGGCCAGGTTTGGAATTGCAGAATACAACAAGGGCCTGTTGAGATGCAAGGGGAGGCTAGATAATGCCGACCTGCTGGCGGAGGCCAAAGAGCCAATCATCCTCCCAAAGGATCACCAGCTAACGCATTTGTTGATTCAGTTGTGTCATGAAAACGTACATCACATGGGGGTAAGAGGTACCTTGGCATAGTTGAGGACGAGATTTTGGGTTCCAAAAGGGAGGCAGGTTGTAAAAAAGTTACTGAAACAGTGTGTCGTGTGCAAGAGAGTAGAAGGTAGGCCATATCCAGGACCACCAACCGCCAAAATGCCAGATTTCAGGGTACAGCAGGCAGCGCCGTTTTCGAAGGTAGGAGTGGATTTCGTCGGGCCTCTGTTCGTGAAAAATAGAGGGGGTATGGAGGGGGTACAGGATCTATCGGTAGATACCTTTAGGCTCTGTCTGAGGAAATTCACGGCAAGGAAGGGGGCACCTGACCTGATAGTGTCCGACAACGTCCAGACCTTCAAAGCCATCCAGAAAGAAGTAAAGAAGCTGCTCAGGGGTGTTAAGGCATGGGTCTCCAATATGGCCGCCACAAATCAAGAGGGGGTGGTCTATCTCTTTGTGCTTGTGAGATATATTCTTGATACTTTGACATATTTGATAAAGTCACAACCTTAACACATTTTTGTGACAGTTTCCATGGAAACGTGTAATGTGACCTTTGAACTTTAATTTTAAGAAAAATTGGGAAAAGCCTCCTGGAGGTCGGTAAAAGTTGTTGATATAATAGATATTTTCATGCCAATGAATCAATGTTAGGGCACACTTCGGTGCTCCAATTTGAAAAGTTGGTTATCATTGGAATGTCTGTTAATTCGGTGGAAATTTGAGGAGATCAAATTTCACAATTGCCTTAAATTGCCTTCCCCTTAAAATAACCAACTTTTCAAATTGGAGCAGGAACGTGTGCACTAACCTTGATTCACTTGCATGAAAACATCCACTATATTAACAACTTTTACCGACCTCCAGGAGGCTTTTCCCAATTTTCCTTAAAATTAGAGTTCAAAGGTCACATAACACGTTTCCATGGAAACTTCCACAACAAGGTATCAAGGTTGAGACTTTATGGAATCTGTAAAAGTGCAAAGACTATATCTAACAAGCACGAAGAGATAGACCACCCCCTCTTGATTTGCGGCGGCCATATTGAAATAGTTTGAGACCCATGCCTTAATGCCCCTGAGTGTATGAACACCCAGAGGTAAGAGCAGACCTTGATAGACAGAGAATAGAATGGCGCTTCAATCTAGAGAGAGCTCCCTGGTGGGAGGGTTTTATGAGAGAATGGTAGGTAGCGTGAAGAAATGCCTGAAGAAAGTGATAGGTAATGCTAGATTGACTACATCGGTACATCTTTATTTATACATGGAAAATCATCAGTTACATACATAGATTTTAAAAAACACTAAAATATGAAACTGTTTTACATGAAAGCCATGTTGCAGGGACGAATAAGAAAAATAGGAATGTCATATCTAAGAAATATTTACATAAGGTTAAAATAACTCGATTTCGTAAGATTAAAAATGAAGTTATTTAAACTAGTTGATTGCCTTACATCCTCAGGCAGTTCATTCCATAACTTAGCCCCACTAAAGCGAAAAGCCTTTTTACCGAAATTGGTTCGTGGCCGTACGAGGGTTAGTTTTGTTGATGAGCCCCTAAGATTGTAATTTGTAGAGGCTGAACGTGGTATAAATTTTGAGGATAAATATTCAGGAGACAGGTTATTTAAAGCCTTATAAATCATTATTGCTTTTTGTTTGATTCGTCGAATATATAGTCTGTCCCAATTTAGAGTACTTAGGAGCTCATCAATCTTAGTATCAAAGGGTAAACCGGTTATTATTCTGGCAGCTCGGTTTTGCAACTTTTGTAGATTCTCGGCAAGTCCTTTATTTAGATTTTCCCAAACAACACTACAGTAATCAAAATGAGGGAGTATGAGAGTATCATAGACACTTAGCAGTGCTTTAGGGGGTATGAAAGGCTTTATACGTCTGAGTGCACCTAGACCTGAGGAGATTTTCTTCATGAGTTTGTTAATGTGGGTTTTCCAAGACAAATTTTCATCTAGATGTACACCAAGATATTTTGTTGAGGTAACTCTTTCTATGACTTTACCATCAATGGTGAAAGATAAATCTTTCGGAAAATTTGTCAATTTCTGGTGGGAACCCACTAGCAACAATTCAGTTTTTGTTGCATTTAGGGTGAGTCTATTTGCACAAAGCCAATTTCTAACATTTTTGAGGTCGAGTCCTAAGCATTCTTCTATCTCTCTCGGACTCTCGCCGGTTACTGTTAGGTTTGTATCATCGGCGTACATCCGAGGAAAAGATTTTAATAGGCAGTTGGGAAGATCGTTGATGTAGAGTAAAAACAGAAGGGGCCCTAGGAGCGTTCCTTGGGGCACGCCGCAATTGAGGGTTCTGGGACTAGATGTTTCATTATTTATCCTGCATCGTTGCTGCCTGTTACTAAGATACGAGTCAAACCAGTTCAAAGAGGCTTGATCTAATCCATACAATTTAAGTTTTTCAAGAAGGATTTTGTGATCGACAGTGTCAAACGCTTTTTTCAGATCCAGGAATAACACAGCATTGACATGTCCTTTGTCAATGCTGTAGTACCACTGGTCTGTGGCTTCTAGTAAAGCTGTCACCGTAGAGTGGAGGGTGCGAAATCCCGATTGGCTGTTAGTAAGGATTTTATGTTCTTGGAGATAATCATAAAACTGATCAAATACCAGCCTTTCAAATAATTTTGCAACAGCAGAGATAATCGAGATTGGTCTATAGTTATCTGGATCAAATTTAGTACCCTGTTTAAAGAGAGGAGTAACTCTTGCAAGCTTCCAATCTTGGGGGAAGATCCCTTTTGCTATAGATAAATTAAATAGTGAGGTTAGAGAGGGGCTAACAATTTCAGCTGCATCTCTTAGTAACCTGGAAGGGATATTATCTAATCCAGTGGCTTTAGCTAAAGGGAGCTTCTTTAGTAATCTGAGGACTTGCCTTCCTTCAATAGGTTTGATTTGAAATGAGGAATCTACTGTCTTTAGATAAGTTTTGAAAGACATATTATATCGGAGATCTTTCCTGCTAATTTGGGGCCGATTTCGGCAAAATGCTGGTTCAAAGCCTCGGCGATCTCTTTTGGATCTTCGATCGTATTTCCCATAATGTTAATTTTGTTTAATATGGTTGTATTAACTTTATGGGACCTTAGCTCGTTAATAGCTTTCCACATTTTCTTCTGATCACCATTATTAGTTTTAATGGTGTCATGGAAGTAGTTTGCTTTAGCATTGCGGATATCGATGAACTAGCAACAGTCCTAGTAGAGATAAGAGTGTACGCTGAATTCTAGACCACTGACGTACGAGTACGACGAACCAGGTGAGGAGGTATTGACACCATCGCACTTGATATACGGCAGACGCATCAGTTCCATGCCAGATGAGCCAGACGAAGGAGATGAAGGAGAGTATGACTGCACAAGGAGGTATCGTTATCTGTGTACTAAGTTAGAGCACTTTTGGCAAAGATGGAAAAGGGAGTACCTCACCGATCTAAGAGAGACACATCACAGATCAGTCACAGTAGCAGGTAGGAAGGCTCAGGCAGGGGATGTTGTACTGGTTGACGGAGAGGGAACGAAGTGAGGTAGCTGGAAGACTGCTATAGTCGGGGACTTAGTTAAAGGTAGAGACAACGAGATTCGCGGCGCGAGAGTGAGAGTGATTACTAAGGGTAAACCAGTTCACTTATCTAGACCAGTTCAGAAGTTGTACCCTATAGAGATTAAATCGACTACGCCCGATGTAACGAGTGTGTGCGCTAGAAACGTCGGACATGCAGCAGGGCTACTCCACGCGCACGCTAAAAACGCGCAGCCGCACTAGACGCAACGTGAAGAAATAGGGAAATGGTACACAGCGCATCGGATGAGGAATCCGACGGTTAAGTCCTGGAATCTTGCTTAGTCCAGGGAGGGCGGAGTGTCGGATATATTTGTCATAAGACCGGTAACGGCACGTATTACGTAGATATCAGCCGCATAAAAGAAGCCATTGTTAATTGGATAAGCTCTTTAATCTTTTATCCGCAAGCGGCATGATTAAGTTGCACGCCAAGAATTATATTTAGCCTGTAAAATGAGTCGTAATTAGCTTGTTAATCAAATACATGTAAATCTTAGATGTTTTAGCGAAGTCAAAACGGGAAAGAGATCAGATTGTAATAAACCGTTGACGAATAAAGAGCGTGAAGTCGCAACAAAGATTGGTGTGGTGCTTGGACTCTTGGGTTTGTAGAAGTGTAGCGGGAGAATCCGCAACACCCCGTGAGATTGGATAGCCTTTGTCTTGAGCCAATGAGTAAAAATTCGGTTTTCGTCATGTTTAGCGTGAGCTTATTTGCAGCCAACCAAACATGAATCCTATTCAAATCAAAACTCATACGCTCATTTATTTCTTCTATATTATTACTTGCGTATGTTATGCTAGTGTCATCTGCATACATTCTTGGCTGCGAATATACTAAGCTGTTAGGCAGGTCATTTATATGTAATAGAAATAATAAGGGCCCTAGGATGGTCCCTTTGGGCACGCCACTCCTAACAACTTTCTTAGATGACTTATAGCTATTAAGGATACACGTTTGCATTCGACTTTCTAAATAGGAATTAAACCAGTTCTGTGCAGGTCCGGTTATTCCATAATATTCTAATTTTGATAGAAGAATAGTATGGCCAACTGTATCAAAGGCCTTTTTTAAGTCTAGAAAGACAACAGCATTAATGTTGATGTCAGCAAGCTGCTCAATACAACCCTCGTGTACATTTCTACATCGATCTCTTGAACTCAGTCATTTACTAGAGCGGATGCTCAGGCTCGATGCGATGCATCAAATGAACTGCAACATGAACTTTGTATAAATCCATTTACCGAAACCCATGACGACGTACACAGTACGTACATCAGTACATGTGAGTGAGTAACCTAAATGTCGCTCTGTTATTATTGTGCCCTCCGAGCTGATGTGGAATCCAAATATTGTCTGGTTTGTGTTAGTCTCCTTGTTATGCTCTCTTTAAGCCTAATTTCGCCATGACATGGGCCATACATGTGTTAGGGAGTGTTCATTATTTATGGCTTATTGGCGGGTGGGGTGGGGGGTCGGCATCTCATCTGCTTCTCTTGTTAGAACTTTTATGACCCCCTATGAATGAAAAAAACTTAGATGACTCCCCAAAAAAATTGCTCAAAACTTTATTGACCCCCTCTCCCCAACAAAAAAGATGGATGTGCAAGAAAGAATGCAAACTGCATATACATGTAATCTATTAAATTTACTATTAATGTTTCTAGATTTATGGTATTTCCCATGATACATTACCTTTGTTTAGTAGAAAACATATATATACATTATAAGCCTCTCCGAATATAAGCCCCTCACATTCGGACGGCAAAAAAACCTCATAACAACATATATATACATTATAAGCCTCTCCGAATATAAGCCCCTCAAATTCGGACGGCAAAAAAAACCTCCTATAATAAGCCCCTTCGAATATAAGCCCTCGGGCTTATATTTGGGATTTGCCCTCAAATACAAAATAAACCAAAGCAAATTACAAATGCCGATACCATTATGGTTAAGCTTTTTTATTATTATTTTTATTGTCGTTTACGTAGTGCACTCCTCACCCTCGCGTTGGATTTCTTCTTGAAGTTGGCATGTTCACAGAGATTAAGTTGTTAACGCCCCAATTTATCATTTGCACATTGAAAAATTGCCAACACAAATTTCCCTCCAATTATAAGCCCAGCAGATTTTGAAACGCAAATTTCACTCCGAAAATAAGCCTCTCTGAAAATAAGCCCCTCCGATTTTAAGCACCCCAAAAAAGGCCTTTGAAAATATAAGCCCCGGGAATTTATTTCGGCATTTTACGGTATTCTTCTGGAAATCTCTACCTCACCCTCCGTCCCGGATGGGTACTTGAAATTGTATTGATAATTCGTGCGTCATATTGCATTCTAGTACATCATATTGCATTCTTCCTTAGTCTCAAATAAATAAATAAATAAATAAATAAAATTAAATAAATAAAATAAAAACAAATAATGAATAAATAAATAAAATAAAATAAATAAATATATAAATAAATTTTACATGACGGGTACGTCAAAACTTTAATGACCCCCCCAAGGAGTAGGTAAAATCTTTGATGACGCCCCTACAAAATCACTTAAACCCCCCTACATGGTACACGTAGTTGGCTGGGTCTGTAAGTAGGGACTTGCTAACAGTCTACTATAAACAACAATCGTGATCATTGACTCGTCCCAGTCCACATCGTTCCCCATCTAGACCATGTCAAAATTAACATACAACTCGTCATTATAGACTTCAAGGTTGATGTACTCCTGAAGGAGAGAACAGAGATATTTATAAGATGAGTGGTTCGTGCTTCAGCCTAATCAACCAAATATCTAAACTGTTAGGTATTTTTTTAATGATTCCTTAATTTTTCTGTTTGCCCTGAATACCTGAACAATTGAACAATTTCAATACGAATTGATGTAGAAATGTTAAAGAGCTGTTGGTGTCGACTTTTCTCGATCATGCGCAACAAGACCTTTTATTGATTTCAATCGAATATGTGCGAAGGAACGCTTTTGTTAGTAGAATGCTGACCAAAGGCAAGCGGGCTCTGAAGACTATATTGAGGGTAATTGTAATACTTACTTTCCTGTCGTCCAACAGCCTCTTCATGGCTTTGCGCAGCCACTGGAACGTTGGACGTTCTTGAGGTAATGTAGCCCAACACTCCACCATAATCGAGTATCTAGAAGTAAAAATCTAAAATAAATAAAGGTATGGCATATTCTATAACAATGGAATTCGAATTATGTGCTGTAACCGAAGATTTTATTAGTCGTACACAACTCTCTAGATACACAGTTTCCTTGAAATCTGACAAAACTAAATTCAGTGAAGCTGATAACGATGTTTAAAATGTTTTGCTGCACTTGGTTTCTATCTAATAAGATAGATATAGCAGCCATTCCGTTCTTTTTATCCCGAATAGGACATTTGTATGATGACGTCACATACTACAACCACCAGAACTCTTTGCGCAGATCCTTTCAGTGGATGGGAGTGTGCCGTCCGGATCTCAAAACTTTTCAACAGTCTAAGTTGGCTTCTCTTATATGAGGAAGTTAAAGTCAGGAAATGTCTATTAGCACCTCAACCTCGTGACAGATCTCGGTCAGATCCAAGATGGCGGCTACTCCGAGAGAAGGCCTGGTAAAGGCTGAATCACGTGACCAAAAATCTCCAGAAATCCTGGAGATTTTAATCACGTGATGTGGGCATCCAATATGGCGGCCAAGCTAAATATGGAAATGTTTAACACGTGCCTACAAACCATAGGTAACCCAATCCGGAGTGAGCGAGATGCGATTAACGGTATTTCCACACGGCGTACGATGTAGTGAAAACAGGTCTACTAAACGGCTCCAAATGGAGTTTACTTGGATAAAGAAACAGTGGAAGGGTGGAAGAGAATCCTAAAAAGCCGTTAATTTTCCGAAGCGATTGATAGCACATGCTCAGGTTAAACGGCTTCCCCTGTCTTCCCACTGATCAAACCTACCAGAAAACTACCCAGTAATACACTTCATCTATTGCTCTAGCTACACAACGTGTTTTAAGGTTATTTAAAATCGATTTATTGATAAAATTTAAGATAATTAAAATATATACGAATCATCTCCGTGGTCTTAGCCCGTTTGGCCAATAAAAAGCATTGTTAGACACCATTTGCGTCATAACCGAAGAGCCAATCATAATACGTCGTAGTTCGGCCTTTACCAGGGTCTGCTCTCGGAGTAGCCGCCATCTTGGATCTGATCGGGAAGACCCTGGTCACGAGGTTGACAGCACCTTATATTGGCGAAGCTTTAAAGCTAAATATGAAGTCCATAATAGGCACGCTAGATACGCCAACTCAAACTTCATTTGTCCTAGATTTAAACGAAAAACAGAAGATGGAAAGACTGTTGCGTAACAACCATTCAGCTATGGAACAGTCTCCCATTAGAGATGAAGAGATTCATTCAGGAATAAATATCAGAAACTTCTGTTAGATTGCCAGCTTTCTTTTAGTCACTTCCAGCCCTAGATTTTAACTTTGGTTTTTATGATTGTATTGTAAACTGAGTTTTATATAGCTTTTAATTTTTTAACTTAAATTTTGCATACTTCGTATCTAGTATATTTTGATATTTATATGTCTCATTTGTATAATTATGTAATTAGTGTAATGATATTTAGATGTATTAGTGTAATTAACACTATTACGTACTACCCTCGGTAAATAAAGCCGTTATTATTGTTATTATTTTTATTATTATTATTACCCTGACCCTATTTCAGACCAAAATATTAGATTTTCATGCCCTTTGTCAGACCTGTACTCTATTTCATAACAAGAGAAATCTATGAAAATGTGCTGTCTCGTACTTCCCCTTCAAGTCCATACCCTATTACATACTAACAGTGCGAAATTTATGACCGGCCCTATAGCGATGTTCACTGCAAAGTCATCCATTGCCATTAATGTGCCAACCAGAGATCCATTGGTTCCTGACACAAAGCGGCCTTTTGGGCATGGTTGGCACATTAGCATAACAATTGTAATGTTTACCAACAACATTGCTATTTCAGACTAAAACAGCTCGAAAACTATACCTGTACAGGTATACATATAGGAATAACCCCCCTTGGGTATACCATCAAAAGTTATTTCTGAGTATTTTTGTGTCAAGAAAAATATGTTTGTTTGTTGTTATTTATTGAAATCTACTAAAATATGCACAAACCAACGTACAATTCTTGTGAGATATGGTTAGGCTTCTCCATGCGATAACCAGAGTGGAGAAGAGCCATAATTTCCTTTCCCTTTACGCCAGGATACGGTGAACCTCCTGAGACAAATGTTAAAATAAATAGCAATTCAGTATTACGGACAAGACAATATGGAAGGGCACTGGAAACAGTGGCACCGGGAGGGGGCAAGGGCCGGGCAGCTGTCCCCTCTCTGCCAAATCCAAGAAGAGAGATTGACAGAAGTCATCGGCAATGAAAATGTCCCAGAAGTCATCATTTCCCCCCAATTGCCATGAGAAAAAGATTAACAAACGCATGCTAACCCTAACAGTTTCCTGATTTCGAAATGATATACACCAGTCATGTATAGCGGCCGTAATAACACATACCGATAGAAAAGATTTCCCACAGCACAATACCGTACGACCATCTGAAAGAATGAAAAATATATGACCTGCTATACATGCAGATATACACATACAGATACATAAAATACATATCGAAATACGAATAACAGGATCAACTGACACGTCACTCATGATCGTCGATTCACCAAATAACAGAGATTCCAGAGGCATCCACTTGGCGGGGAGACGAGCCTAGAAATAGAAAGTATTAGGTCATTTTGTGATGATAAAGCTTAGTGTTTATTAACAGTCATACGGATAAATCGCTAGAAGCCTTACCTTCGATGTTTTCACAGTCGATGATATCAAGCGCACGATACCACTGTACTGGGGTTGCAGATCGAAATACATGATTTCCCGGGATGATTTCCATACCCTTTTTCGGATTCAGACCTTACCCCGAAATTCTGTACCTTATTTCAAGCACCACTTAAGCTGCCTTTAATAGCGTTATCTAATCCATAGATAATTTTCGCTGTCGGTTCCTTTTTGGGGTTCAGACCTTACCCCAAAAATCTGTACCTTATTTCATGCACCACTTAAGCTGCCTTTAATAGCGTTATCTAATCCATAGATAATTTTCGCTGTCGGTTCCTTTTTGGGGGTTCAGACCTTACCCCGAAAATCTGTACCTTATTTCATGCACCACTTAAGCTGCCTTTAATCGCGTTATCTGATGCAATAATAATTTTCGCTGTCGTTTGTTCTCTTCCTCGATTTATTTTTAAGATCAATTTCAAAATAATAAGAGAAACTAAGGCTCGATTCAAACGTCGAACTTTTTATGCGTTCGAACCTAATTAGATCAAAATAATAATTTTTTGCTTCAATTGCGTTCGGTGCATGAAAAGTTCGATGTCTGAATCGGGCCTAAGATCAATGAATATGAGCAGTTTCATACTTCCATGTCAATATCATACCCTATTCCAGATTAAAAATGCAACATTAATAACCTATTTCAGACTGAAACAGCTCGAAAACCATACCCTTTGGAGCGGCACATACCCGTACAGCTTATATATGGGATTACCCCACCCCCCAGTTCAATATAGGGAGTCTCTTCTCCCCTCGATCTGGCGCCGTTAAATAGTCTTTACCAACAACACCTCGAGTGAATAGATTGTTATAACTTGTTACGAATCGTCATAACCACTTTTCGGTCATAATAAGGTACAAACTATGTATTTTCTTTTAAACCCGTTTCCCCTCTACCTGTGTGTGACGAATGTACACATCCTCTGACAGGCTTCTCGCCAGGCCGAAATCAGAAATCTTGCAGATGAGGTCCTCACCAACAAGAACGTTACGGGCAGCCAGATCACGGTGAATACACTGTCATGATAAAATGATAAAACTAGATGATAAACGCCTTAAGTAAGAGCAGTTAACGAAAGCCGGAATACCCCGCAAAAATTCAAACATTCCTAAAATTAAGTGGATACGTAGATACGCAGTGATCTTTCTTCTACTTTGGAAAGAAGGAGGAATAACTATATCCTATAGATACGTAAATTGATTCAGACTTTCCTGCACGCGTTCGTGAATACTTCAAAGTATGTTCGCCTCTCTATTTTCTGTTTTCCTAGGTAATACCCGCTCACTTCAAGCTAGCAAGCTATGCTTCGCATGTCCCGGCTTTACATCTCTCCATTTACAACCGATTGCATGATTAGATGTGACCAGCCCATGCACTTACATACCGGCCCGACAGCTATTCTACCCAGGCAAACCTTGTTCTAGAAGGTACAAGAGACTACATAGCACCCTTCACAGCTTGCCTATCTAGTCCCCTGCACGTTTTCGTCATAATTACATTCATCTCAGTCCGTCAGCTATCAGCGAGGCAAACTTTGTTCTAGAGGGTTCTAAAGCTCCTCTGAGAGTTTGTCTGACTAGTATTTTCTGGAGTCCTCTTCGCAAACTTGCTCAACATACATACATTCATCTCTGCCAGGTAACTCATCCCGTCAGCTATCATCCAGGCAAAGTCCATCAGTTCTCGGCTACTGAGACTGCTCGTAGGAGTCTTTTCTCCAGTATTGTACACATCCTTATATCCACGACTCTTCCTCAAGAAACCCAACAGGTCTCCGTAGGGAAGATATTCTAGGATCACCATCATTGGCTCTGCGCAATAAATCATTCAGGGATATGAAAAACATAATTGCATATCATTAATACGAATTATTTCTGATATATATTAAGTATTATTAGATAATTCTGCCAAGAACGCACGAAAAATGCACAAGAACGCACCAAATGTGAGACAGTACTTCGGGTAGTTACTTGAAAATGGTTCCCGTTACCATATATGGTAAACCATCACCATTTTTGGTAAATACCATTTCTCTAGCGTGCGCGCAAGGGTTTTGGTTATTATGAAAATTTCGTTTCATTTCAGAATTTATATAATGACTTATAAGTCTGTTAAGCATCTATAATACGGCTGTATTCTTACTCGTCATCCGTATTTTTCAATTGGCTCGCCAAAATACGCATGACTCGTAAAAGTACACAGTTGTATTAGATGCCTAGCCGACTAATAATGCATCAGTCAATTCCAGCAATGCCCCTCCACCCCCCCCCCCCCCCCCCCCTCCGGGACATGCATGGTGGGGCATTTGCATACTTTGAGATCCCGGGAGTGGGGCATTTGTAACCTTATATCGGCCCGGAGGTCAGGCATTAGACACTGCCGAAAAGAATTATGGGAAAGAGACTGGTCTCGTGGTAACGACGCCATACTGTATCAAGTAAAAACAAAACAAAACAAACAAAAAAAAAAATCTGACTTGTTGTAATTAATCCGGCTACCTGTGGATTCTACCTATTTCTCTAAACCTAGAAAGCTGCAGTTTATACCGTCTTATCCACGTTATTTGTATACGCTAGGACACGAAAAAGCCGGGAAATCTATGGATGTTAAATTTTTACAACATAGCTAGAAAATATCAGTTCCCGCACGTTCACTGCCCATCTAAAACTGATCTGCAATCCTGTATTCTTAACGCTACACGAAAATTTTCAGGAGCCACTCGGGGCCCAAGCTCTGCCGGTCCGAGTTTGAAACGATATCAAGTAGTTCGCTTAGAAATATACACTATTTGCTGCTTTCCACCGGACGAACAGAACAGTCACACTATCATTATTAAAGTCCGTCATGTGGTTTTAATAAGCGTTTATTGTATATTAAACGTTAACCGCGTTGCGAATGATTATTTATAGGAATGAAATATAAACTATGTATTAATACCATTTTTCTCAAGGCGCCTCAATAGTATAATCATACAGCGGTTAATACAAATACAAAACAAGATGGCAGATCTACAAAACGAACGGAAACTATCAATGAATAGATTCTCTGCGCCTTGTGTATTTGCATGGAATTAAACTTGGGCAGTATATCATTATGGATGTGCCCGGGGGTGGGGCATTTTCCTTACTTCTCAGTTTGGATCCACTGTGGGGCATTTTAACACCTTGCTTGTCCCCACCGTGGGAAATAAAAAAAAAACGAAAATGACTAATGCCCGGGGTTGACTAATGCCCGGGGTTGTCTCGGGGGGGGGGGGGGTGGGAATTGCTGGAATTGACTGATGCATAACCTCTATTATAAAGGTGAGACTGCTTCAGCCGATTCAGCTAGGAGTCGAGGGCTACGTAGTCCATTCCGGGTTGTGTCCAATTATAGTTCCAAATCCCTGATTTCCAAGTACCCAAATTTTCCCTCCATTTGATTATTCCGAAGGGTCTATTATAACCCGGAATTCGACATATTTATACGACAAACCCGGACACGGAAATCAGAATTTATTAGCTTCTACACCGGACCCAGAACCGCCACACATACTGAAATTACGTTATAAACAAGACAACCCTATACAACTGAGCACATCTTCATCAGTTGGCTACTGTTTATAAGATGAGAGTTTCCTTAACAGATCTTCAATGAATTTGCGTAGCCGATAATTTACCAGTCTGGTAAAATAAATCGACTTCCTCTCGTTTTCTTTTTCTAGCTCAATGCTCTGACAATTATAAGAGGAGAACAAGTAAATAGGGAGCAGTCTATTTCAAATACGACATTTCAGCCATTAACATAAAACCAGTAACGTCTGTTGTAGTTCCCTGCTAGCAGAGGTCTCTCTCTGTATTGGTAAAATGGAAGGCGAGGGAGAGACCTCTGCCGACATCCAACGCTTGCCGTCCACATTCATGGACGAGTCAAACCAGTTTCGAAAACACGTTTTACCGGAAATAGCTGTACGCGTCAGTTGTTTGTTACAGTTGTTTCGTTTCGTGCGCTCATAAGTACACCGCGTGAGATCGCGTCACTTGTTGCCAAGGAAACTTCACGCATGCGCGACAGAGAAAGCGTCGGATGTCGGCAGAGGTCTCTTCCTCGCCTTCCATTTTACCAAGACAGAGAGAGACCTCTGCTAGCAGGGAACTGTTGTAGCTAAACCAGACAAAGAATAAACTGCAACATCGTTAGGGCTACTTAATGAAATACAATATAATTTATTTTCTCCGTCTTACCATCTCTGGTACAGCAGCCCAACAAATTTACCACATGAGGATGGTTCTTGAAGTGCTTGAGCATCTGCAGCTCCTTTTCCATGTCTGTCTTGTCCTTCTCGCTGGCATTCTCTTAAAAAGGTCATAGAGTAAGTTATCATGATGAATCAAGAGTGTCTTTGACTGGGAATAAGTTGGAGCCCGCTTACTTTTTAACATTTTCACAGCGGCAATAGTCCCGTCCTTTAAATACGCCTTGTGTACTTGACCAAAATTGCCACTACCAAGAAGACGTATCAACTGTACGTACTGACGAGGAACCTCCCAGTCATCCTTAGTTTTCTCATAAGATTCAGGGAATTGTATTTCATCTATTTCTTCGTAGTTCTCGCCTTTAGATTCACCGTACTTGATTTCACCTGAAACTGTGTTTAAGGTACATGTGAGTTGTAGCTCCCAGGGTGAGAGCAAAAAAATCGTTGATTCATGTCCGGCGCGCGCCGCGGGGCGTGTCTGAACAATTCTACCCCTTCTTTACATACTAGGTACTTATTGACTGAGTCGGAAGGCAGCACGAGAAAATATTTGGCTCGAGATCATGACGTACGGACCGAGTGCAGTACATAATGTACATTATGATTATAATAGTAACAGTATTAATAATATACATAATCGGGTATTTATTGACTGAGTCGGAAGGCCGCACGGGAAAATATTTGGCTCGAGGTCATGACCTATGGACCGAGAGCAGTACATAATGTACATTATGATTATAATAGTAACAGTATTAATAATAGACATAATCGGGTATTTATTGACTGAGTCGGAAGGCCGCACGGGAAACTATTTGGCTCGAGATCATGACGTATGGACCGCCGGAGTGCAGTACATATTGTACACTATGATTATAATAGTAACAGTATTAATAATAGGTACTTATTGACTGAGTGGGAGGGCCGGACGGGAAAATATTTGGGTTGAGGTCATGACGTATGGACTGAACGCAACGAGGACCGTAAAGATTGACCGAGAACTAAAAATGTTCCTGGCCTGCCCGACCTAACTCGGTGAATAATATTTTTATCATATGACCACTTTCAAATGGCAGCAAAGCAAAAATCGAGCACAGCCGGACGGATTTTTTCGGTACAGAGGGTTTGGCAAGGAAAGCGTCCGCGGGGCCGTACGGGACATATGATAAAGCTTATATTTGAATTACGTGAATAGTAATCCGTTCTATGGCCCAGCGATTAGAGAGCGCGCTTTTAAATCCAGAGGATAATACTTAGTCCGTGGTTCGATTCTTCTTTCTCGTGAGTTACCTTATTAATCTCTTGCTCTATTCTAAAATATTTTAAGCCGCATTTCACTCAAGCTCTAATTTTCCTTAAATCTGCCATCTGATTTCTTTATTTTTCTCTTGATTTCTGTTATAACGATTCTACTATGCTTGCCAATGTGCATGTATATATTAAACAGTTATTCGGCTGCACTTTCTATGCGCAATATTAAAGGATTACGCACATGCAAAGGCTCTCCTAATTCATAACAAGAATGCAAACAGCGCATGTAAACAAAAACAATTGAGCGGTACAGCGACTGATAGACGCATTACGGTTTACTTTCTAAATAATAAACACATTTTCCTCGCACAAGGCACACAGACATAAACATACAAGGTATATGAACTTAGAATATGGTCACAGCCCAATCAGAGTCCAGCATTGGCTCACTCTTAATCCCATAGAAACTAAATTAGTATGCTCTAAGTACTTAGAGAATACTAATAAGGATTCTTCTTGCTATAAGTACTTAGAGAATACTAATAAGTATGAATTGCTTCGTGGGTGTGAGTTAGATAATGAACGCTCGATAATGTCTTGCATTCATTAAGAAAGCAACTCGCGCTATGCGCTCGTGGCATTGTTAATGAATGCAAGACATTCTAAAAGCCATAAACCACTCGCGTTCATTATCTAACCTATACATAAACACACGAAATTTACGTGATGTGTGACAAATTCGTTTCTATAACAAGACCTAGTCTGGTGTTTAAGCCTGGTTCACACTAGCGGCGCAAGCAACATACACAGACTCAGTGCGCATGCTGTAAGCAATGATAACAAATGGTCCTTTTATATGAATGCAATCACGTGGTTGTACTGGGTGGCAAAATAATATCCGACTCTTCATTTACGAGATCGGTAGTGCTATTAGCAAAACCTGTTTGTAAATGCTATTTTCCACCTCCAATCGATTGTGATCTTTCTAGAACAGCGTTTTGAAGTTTGTTTGCCATCCAGTAAAGCCTTTCCCATGGGATCACGAGCGCAATATATTGGTTATTGAAGTGATCTATCACCACGTGACTGTTTCCTGCAAAAGGCATTTTACGGCACTGCGTGTGCATATGTTGCTTGCGGTTATGCTTGTGTTGCTAGACAGTGTGAACAAGGCTTCAAGATTCTCTACGAGCAATATAAGTGAGCACACATAAATCCTTCTGTTATTCAAACCGTACCATTCAGAACAGAGGGCCCGTCTCCAGCTTTGCCTTTGCTATTTGGATGAACAAAGTTGGCGTCAGCCTTGTCTTGCAATTCTAACCTACGGTTACTTTCCTTTCTTTGATTCGAAGATTGTTCGTTCATGATCACCAGCAGGCGTCTGTTTGAAAAGAAAAACAAACATTGCATATCCAATATGGAATATTGGACAAGAGTTACTTGCCATTGATTCCAATATTAAGCTATTAATTGGAAATGGCTATATTTTGAAGAATGAAGATGGGGGAGGGCTATGCCGCCGGTCGATTGGATTTCCCGGCATGGTTGAATTTAGCCTGCTCCAAAGTGCTTAGGGAATGGTGGCTTGGTGCTGGGCAAGTTTCAGTACTCAGGGACAGAAAGTGAGGTTAGTGGAAACTTGAAAGCCTATATTTTATGTGAAACGTGCATTTTTGTAAGAAAATTTAGAATCTGAGGAGAAATATTTTTTTCTGTAAGTGTGATTTCAGTCTTTTTTCTGAAATGAAATAATGTAAACTGTAGCTAACTTCTGCAAAGAAAGCAGGATTTAGATGAAACGATTCAATTTTAATATGCCTAAATGCAGTTCAGTAGGATCATTTGTCTATACATTATGTTGTGTGGCAATAGGCCCTTTGCAGCTAACAAATCACGTGGTTGTACTGGATTTATTTATTTAAAGGCCTTGTACGAGATCGGTATTGATATTAGCAAAACCTGTTTGTAAATGCTATTTTCCACCTCCAATCGATTGTCGATCTTTCTAAACCAGCGTTTTTAAAGATAGCTTGCTCTCCAGCATCTATGGCAACGCCTTTCCCATGGGGATCACGAGCTCAATTCATTCGTTAACGAAGTATTATATCAGCACGTGACTGTTAGCTGCAAAGGGCCTATCTCAGGGCCTTGCTCTTTAAACTTAGCCAGACTGAAACTCCCAAATCAAGTAACCAGTAAAATACGGAAAATTCCGTATGTGGGCATGAAAGGGTTAATTACTAATCTAATATTATTACATACATTGGTTAAAATCTATAGTTAAAATACTAATGATAGAGGCAAATATGATGCTATTTCTATGGAGATACTAAAGAATTAAACAATGAAATGGTGCAACAATTGATCATGATCATGGCAAAAAGCCAATCAGAAAGCGAGAAATCTGGGTGTCAATGTTCTCTCAAAGACTGAAGATGTTCTCCACATTCATGACACAATTCAGTAACTTAACTTCAGCTAATAGAGCAGATGTCGTATGAGTGGGGCAAAAACTACCGCATCCATAGCCTTACCGTAACCGTACCGTAACAGTGCCATACCGTAACTCTGTAATTTGATTGGATCAGAAAGATAATAGCAATAGGGAAGCCATTTCAATGTCACGGCATGCCGTATAGGAACCGTGCTGTAATTTATGGCCGTAATTTCCCACTCATACGAAATTCGCTGGTTAACAGGCCTGAATTATTATACCTTCGTATGATTAAAACAGCGATGAAAGCACAGATAATAACAAGCACCACAACTGGTACGGTGATGGCTGCAATGAGGACTAGTGTACTGAGAGGCGAAGATGTTGACTTTGAGACGTCGGGTTCAACAGCTTCACCTGATTAGCAAAAGAATACTGATGAGGAAGTTTGGTAGGCTAATATTTAAGAACAAACGATTCGCCATTCTACAATTCTGTCATAACGATAGAACATTTAACATAGCTTCTGAGAACGGAGAACTTCTACTGGCGTCAGTTAGTGATATGTCTTTTAGGTTCAGTTAAAATGCTCTATTTATCTAAATGCTGATTAATGATTTTCTTTTAAATTACCGAAATATTTACTACTGCTTCCATTCTCCAACCGGGGGCCAAATGGCCTCTCAGATTAATTTGAAAGCACGACAAACAAACAAAGTCAAGAAAGGATTTATTTGGATAATTCTTTTCTTTTTTGCGTTTCCATTTGGAATATAAATCTCGCTCTAGAGCTATCGGGGGAGTGCGGTACTGGAATTAAATATGGGTAGGCAGTATTACGAGAAAAAATCGCCCCCAAACCCACATTTCCAAGTTATTGTGAACATGAACCCGGATTTTCTCCCTGTTTCATTATTCTGAATCGGCTATAACCCGGAATTCGACATAAATTTTACGAAAACTCCGAAACCGGAAATCGGATTTGTTTAGGTTGAAACAGGAACCCATTACACTAAGCATCCATCTGTCATATATTCGTGATGCAGTGTTTTTACAGACCGGGTTATTTTTAGATTTCACGTCTCGTTCACTTCCATCGCGGAATGTTGTCAACAAAAGATGCCTCGTTAGCTTCTCTTGTTTGGTCAACCAACATGCAACATGGCTGCAACTACCCTGGATGCCAGAGGTTCTACTGTCCTCTCTAAGCCAAAGTTTAGGCGCGAAGGAGCGAACAGCGACAAGGCAGAGACTGGGCAGTAGAACCTCCAGCATCCAGGGTACGCTGCAATATCATTAATCATTTGAATTAAAATTACGCAAACACTTGTGGTTACCTAGCGTAACCAAACTCGCGGTAAACATATTCTAAAAATAACCCGGTCTGTAAAAACGCTGCATCATAGACGCAGTATGGGAGATGGACGCTGCATCATAGACGTAGTATGGGAGATGATCGCTGCATCATAGACGTAGTATGGAAGATGGACGCTGCATCATAGACGTAGTATGGGAGATGGTCGCTGCATCATAGACGCAGTATGGGAGATGATCGCTGCATCATAGACGCAGTATGGGAGATGGACGCTGCATCATAGACGTAGTATGGAAGATGGACGCTGCATCATAGACGTAGTATGGGAGATGGACGCTGCATCATAGACGCAGTATGGGAGATGATCGCTGCATCATAGACGTTGTATGGGAGATGGTCGCTGCATCATAGACGCAGTATGGGAGATGATCGCTGCATCATAGACGTAGTATGGGAGATGGTCGCTGCATCATAGACGTAGTATGGGAGATGGACGCTACATCATAGACGTAGTATGGGAGATGGTCGCTGCATCATAGACGCAGTATGGGAGATGATCGCTGCATCATAGACGTAGTATGGGAGATGGACGCTGCATCATAGACGCAGTATGGGAGATGGACGCTGCATCATAGACGCAGTATGGGAGATGGACGCTCCGGCTAATGAGCTCCTAAACGTTCAAACCCGGACCCAGTACTGCCGTACATATATATATTACGTCATTAACAAGAGTGTTATCCTACCTTTTTCTGTTGTAGCAAAGGCTTTGACATGTTTCCACTTGTCTACAACTGCTGCGGCATTTACATCAATAACAGAGTAAACCTTGAACATGTAACTGGTCCCAGGAACAAGTCCAGATACTGACGCATTGGTCACTTTAATGTTGCTCTTCCCAGGTGAGAATGTTACTTCATTACCACACTGTACAACACATTTCTTGTCCTCTGGATCGGTGCATATAAAGCAGTCTATTGTAAAGGTAATGTTGTAGTTACTTGCTCCTGAAGGGATCCAGTTAAGGATTATTGTGGACATATTCCATGCTGTGGCATTAGCAAATGCTGGTCCATCGGGTAATGCTGTGAATAATTAATTATTATGTCAGTAATTAAGACATCTCATTAATTTTCCATACAAATGTTTAGTAACTTTCATGGGCATGGGATAAAATAGTTACCGGTATGAAATGCTTTTTGTAGTAGACCATGAATATCCTAGCCTGCGAATACAGCCGTCTCGCATCGGGAGCGACAATTAAAATGCGTTCCCCGAGAGAGACGTCTGCGATTTGAGACCAAAAATTCCATAATGACGACGTTCCGCGGCCAGGATCTTGTCGCGTTATTTGATTGGCTAATATATCTAATTGCCAATATACTAGCCAATCAAACAACGCGACAAGATCCTGGCCGCGGAACGTCATCAGTATGGAATTTTTGGCCTCAAATCGCAGACGTCTCTCTCGGGGAACGCCTTTTGATTGTGGCTCCCGATGCGAGACAGCTGTATTTGCTGGCTATGAATGTCCCACTGAGTGATTTTTCTTTGTAATCACATAACTTGCCTAAAGGCAGTCATGGACTATTTCATGATATACCATACAAATCATTGCATTGCAGTCTTGTGACAGGTGATAATAATCTTACTAGTATAATGTACAGTACATTGTACATGTACCTATCTCTACAGTGAATACTACTGGAGTATTGTGACAGGTGATAATAATCTTACTAGTATAATGTACAGTACATTGTACATGTACCTATCTCTACAGTGAATACTACTGGAGTCTTGTGACAGGTGATAATAATCTTACTAGTATAATGTACAGTACATTGTACATGTACCTATCTCTACAGTGAATACTACTGGAGTATTGTGACAGGTGATAATAATCTTACTAGTATAATGTACAGTGCATTGTACATGTACCTACCTCTACAGGGAACACTACTGGAGTCTTGTGGCAGGCGATAATAATCTTCACTGCAATAACACTTTGTTCGCTTGGTGTTTGGTCGTGACTTGTTGGGACATGGCTGGCATAATGTGTTACTTTTTAAAGTTTTGTATTTGTCGTGTTTGCATCCTGCAAAAAAATGGTGAATTTCTTTTAAAGTGATTGAAGTATAAAGCAGTACAACGTACTCTAGAATAGGTGGTTTGCACTGTCTATCAAGTCCGCAACTACCAAAATCCAATGCGTTGATTCTTTTGTTCTTCTAGTTTGGACCATTGTCTTGGTATTCTGAGCGGTCATATGATAAAAACATAGGCACCAATGGTGAACTTGAGGATAGATTATTGTAGAATCCCAATAACCCTTCTGAGAACCATCCATATCCATCATAGTCACCAATGGTAAACTCGTGGACAGATTATTTGTAGAATCCCAATAGCCCTGCTGGGGACCATCCATATCCATCATAGTCACCAATGGTGAACTCGTGGATATATTATTATAGAATCCCAATAACCCTGCTGGAGACCATCCATATCCATCATAGTCACCAATGGTGAACTCGTGGATGGATTATTATAGAATCCCAATAGCCCTGCTGAGGACCATCCATATCCATCATAGTTACCAATGGTGAACTCGTGGATGGATTATTATAGAATCCCAATAGCCCTGCTGAGGACCATCCATATCCATCATAGTCACCAATGGTGAACTCGTGGATGGATTATTATAGAATCCCAATAGCCCTGCTGAGGACCATCCATATCCATCATAGTCACCAATGGTGAACTTGTGGATAGATTATTGTAGAATCCCAATAGCCCTGCTGGGGGTCCATCCATATCCATCATAGTCACCAATGGTGAACTCGTGGATAGATTACTGTAGAATCCCAATAGCCCTGCTGGATACCATCCATATCCATCATAGTCACCAATGGTGAACTCGTGGATGGATTATTATAGAATCCCAATAGCCCTGCTGAGGACCATCCATATCCATCATAGTCACCAATGGTGAACTCGTGGATGGATTATTATAGAATCCCAATAGCCCTGCTGAGGACCATCCATATCCATCATAGTCACCAATGGTGAACTTGTGGATGGATTATTGTAGAATCCCAATAGCCCTGCTGGGGACCATCCATATCCATCATAGTCACCAATGGTGAACTTGTGGATAGATTATTGTAGAATCCCAATAGCCCTGCTGGGGACCAACCATATCCATCATAGTCACCAATGGTGAACTTGTGGATGGATTATTGTAGAATCCCAATAGCCCTGCTGGGGACCATCCATATCCATCATAGTCACCAATGGTGAACTTGTGGACAGATTATTGTAGAATCCCAATAGCCCTGCTGGGGACCATCCATATCCATCATAGTCACCAATGGTGAACTCGTGGATAGATTATTGTAGAATCCCAATAGCCCTGCTGGATACCATCCATATCCATCATAGTCACCAATGGTGAACTCGTGGACAGATTATTGTAGAATCCCAATAGCCCTGCTGGGATCATCCATATCCATCATAGTCACCAATGGTGAACTTGTGGATAGATTATTGTAGAATCCCAATAGCCCTGCTGGGGACCATCCATATCCATCATAGTCACCAATGGTGAACTCGTGGACAGATTATTTGTAGAATCCCAATAGCCCTTCTGAGGACCATCCATATCTATCATGTTAATACAGTAGTGGCAATTTAAACAGTAGTTTACAACAACTATTAGGCCATCCCCATAAAATGTTTCGTTTACCTGATCGCCGGACCGACCCATTTTTTTTGGTGGAACAAAAAGTATTAAAAAAGAGCATCGCGCAGAATGGCGCGACACATCCGGGCATTTTATTAGATGCAGGAGCGCTAAATTCAAAGCCTACACAATGAATAACGATGCAAATAATAGAGGAATTGGACTAAAAGGCTTAAGTGAACTAGAAGTTTTGCTTATTTATGGTTAAATGAAATTTGCTAGAGCTTAGGTACCACCTGGCTTTTGAAGAAGAGATATCAATGAACAATTTCCACCCAATTTCAACTTATTTGAGTGAGTATAAGCATTATCGGTTTGACCATGAATTTTGTTTTTTTTAACTGTTTCTACAGTGGAATATTCACTTTAGCTTACTTTGAGGCCAATTTTCTCGCTAACAATCGTATGTTCTACTTAGGTACCACCTGGAAAAGTTAGTTTAGTATGTTACTTACTACCAGCCGTGTTTTCATAGTAATCTGACCAGTATTAGTATTATCGAAATCAATATTTCCAAGGCATGTCTTAAAACCTCGAATTCGCCTCCTGTTTTGAAGTTTGAATATTCCCGCGGGACTTCTCTTGGGCTCTCTAGCTCCTCCTTCACGAACAATAGCACACCCGCCGCATGATTAGCCATTGAAATTGACACAGAACCAAAGCTCAAAATTATTGTTAAAATAACACTTGCGCGTCATGAGCAAATCTTGAACTTACGTTTAAATTAGTTCAAGCTCCAAAATGAGACGTAACTCATGTTCGTACGTACTCTAGAAGTATTTAAAAGCTAAAAAAATCGCCCAGCCCAGTTGGCGGCAAAGTACTTTCAAACTGAAGCTGAGTAAAGGCAACCGCGACAAAACAAATCTTAGTGAGCATTAAATAAAAACTATAGACTTAGCGCGTCAAAAGAAAATTATAACGTTGTATTCAGAATAATTCAAGCTTCAAATTAAGACATTGCTCATGTTCGTACGTGCTCTACAAGTACTTAAACGCTAAAAAAGTCTCCCCGGCGGAGTTGGCGGCAAAGTCCATTCAGTCTAAAGCTGAGTAAAGGCAAACGCGACAAAACAAATCTTAGAGAGCATTAAATAAAAAACTATAAACTTAGCGCGTCAAAAGAAAATCATAACGTTGTATTCAGAATAATTGAAGCTTCAAATTAAGACATTGCTCATGTTCGTACGTGCTCTAGAAGTATTTAAAAGCTAAAAACATCGCACCGGCGATCTCAAAGTTATAACTTTCTTCGTTTTATACGATTCATAGGAAAAAAAGTAAACCAACACGATTCTTTAATTTCTCAGAGAAAACTAAGCGGCGATTCGAATCATGGTTTTAACCCAAAACTTTTACAAAGACAAGGTATCTTAAACTTCGAATTGATAAGTTTTAAGTCTGTATCTGTGTAATTGGCCCACCAAGGAAATAACAAGATCGAACAGACGAAAGGCTTTGCTTTTGAACTTTAGGGCGGTAATAACAACGTTAGTTAGTGTGATGACCTTCTTTAACGAGCTTTGGGAGTCCACTATTCCCATGAAGCGAGCAGTTGACATTGATTGACATGTGTTTCATGTGATGTGGGAGTAGAGTATTCCCAAACCGATTTGTCAAAAGCCAATCACAATCGCTTTCCCGCAGAATAATTAGCAATGCTATAATTATTCCGGCCTCACTTTAACCTCTCGGCCGTAAGTACATGTCGCCGAGGACAATAGAATTCTGCGCGATGGATTGAATATTAAAAAAAAATACACCTCTTTTGCGAGCTCACTATGGATTAGTTTCTTTCCTTTATCATGCAAATTGTCAATCCACAACTAGTAGAGGAAAAAGTAGTTGAGGAATACATGAAATTTTTCCACGAGCTGAATTGGTTCCAGATCTCCTAACGTTTTTTTTTGACCGACCGACCAACACATCATCATGAGCCAGAGAGCGATGGTAAACAAAATATTTTAATGGGATGGTTTTACCATGAAAAAAAATTGTACCCATAACGGCAGATTTATTTCTTGGAAGTTACAAAATTTAAGTTTCGAGTAAATAATCAGAGTTTATATGATCACAATTGGTTCCACCAGGGTGACCAAAAGAAAGACCCGAAAATGAAGACATCGTAAACAAAACGTATCACGTTCTAGGCGGTTAATGCCTGCCCAAAATAATATCTTATTCAGAAATTGCAACTTGTGCAGAACTGCGCAGCACGTCTTGTTGTGCATGTTCGTATGCTCGAAAACAATTTATATCAATTTCCTAATGGTAAAGGTATGGCATTTTACTGCAGGGAACCCAGTTGTCTTTTCTTTCCTACATTGTGAAAAAGTTAATTAAGAAATTATTATCACATCAGTTTTTAAAAACGTTACATCACTTAATTGTTACTGGCATGATCCAAGGTAATCCTCTATGTGTCTTTTGAAAGTTATACTGCTTGCATGCATGCAATCTAGCGAATATAGAAAATACAAAAACTAAATACTACATGATTCACTAATAACGAAAGATGAAAACAGATAATAAATTGAGCAGTCATAGCTGAAATATTGAACATTAGTGCGAACTTGAATTCACTAACTGTGGGCTTTTCTAGAAGATAATTAGGCAACATGTTCCACTCCTTAACAGTTCTTGTAAAAAAACTAAATCATAATTTATAAGTATTTAACTTGAACTACAATCTAAAGAGTTACGAAGAGTTACGGAGATAGACCTTTTCAGTTGCTGTACCAAGACTGTGGAATTAACTCCCACTTCATATTAGATTAAGTTCATCGTCAGTCAGTTTTAAGTAATAGATAGATAATTTGTGTCCGTGCTTTATTGGAGTTTGTGAATCCCATAAAGCACGGCCACTCATTCTGTATCTGACTTATCAAATGTCTAGCTAGATGTACAGAGTCATGTTTTCAGTTATTTTGGCGATACGACCTATTTTGGCCGAGAAAATCTCTAGCAGATTTAAGATCACTTAGCGATCATTGATTTCCTTTGTTTTTGCTTCATGAATTATTACATCATTAGCATATTGCAAATATAAACCTTTATATCTTGTAGATGTAACACCCAAATCAAGAAATATTCTACCGTTGGACTATTCACTTCATGTACAATCGATATCAAGTATAACTAATTTGGGCTTATATTCACTTTAATGACAGATTGAATGAAAGCAACACAAAGTGCAGTAAAATGAAAATGCATGTCTAGAAATGTTATCTATCAACCATTGCAATGAACACAAAGTGACTGTTAAACGCTCAACCTGAACCACAGTCTGTATTATAATTAATAATTTATATTAGTACACGTACATGTATGCAAGTTCTAAAACAGACTTGCATACTTTACAATCCTCATGCAGCCATGTATTCATATCGTGGTTTATACAGACATACATGTAAAACAGACATACCTTTACAATCATTCTCATCCATGATGTATTCATATCCTGGTTTACACAGACATTTCACCTCTGAGCTCAAGCTCCAGTTCCCCTGACTCGTGCACACTGCCGTCAGCGCTGTGATATTCTCCGAGTATTGACTGACACATGTTCCTTCCACATAACTTTGGTTGGAGTCATCAAAAGATGATACTGTTCTGACAAAACTCACCAACACTCCTCCTCGAGTAGGGCAATAGTTAAAGGTTACATGAATGTTGACAAGAGTTAGACAAGCCCCTTGGTCATAGGAGGCCAAATACATTCCTTGTTTCTTTGGTGCAAAAGCTACTTTCATGGTGTTGTAGTCCTTATCTCCATCGGGTCTATAATCTGGCACCTTTGTTGGATTAGCTGTGGCAATGATCTGAAATCTTCCCTCTACAGGATCTGATGGTTGTTCTGTAGAAGTTGCATGATACACGTAAAGCTTAAAGTTTTCTTTACAATAGATATAACTAGATTGACACTTTCTCATTGTATACACAATCTTGATGTCCACTCGTTTAGCATCTTTGGTATCAATGTAGTCTGTTCTTAACCAGTTTGTTGGTTCTCTTGTTGTAGCAGCAACATCACAAACTGAATATATATTTTGTCCAGAGGTGTAATCCCACTGTGAAAAAAAGACATTTCTAGTCTGCATAGTATTAATACATAATATAACCGAAGACACTCGCAGATACATGCCACAACATCCTGTCGGCATCCGATGGAACTAGGGCACAACCAATATAAGGGTAGTCTAGCTATATATGATGCCTCAACTAAGTTACCAGTGACTCCCTCTAACTGAATGACTGTCGCTATACGGGACCTTGTCTATTACCCAACATCGTGTATGTACTCATAAAATACCGTCTTAACAAGATTGCACTTATAGCAGCCATTGAAAAGGCTTTTCTCATGGTCTCTCTCTCTCCCGCCAACAGGGATGCGCTGCGATTCATTTGGATCGGTGACCTAATGAAGGATAATCCTAAGGAACTCGCTTACAGATTTTGTTAAATTGGATTCGGGTTAACATCAAGCCCATTTCTACTGAATGCTACGATCAAGCAACAAGTCAAAGAGTATGCTAGGGATGACGCCCAAAGAGCTGATTCATATTTTTTACGTGGATGACCTTAGTACAGTAGCAGCATCAGTCAATAAGGTGTTCAACATATATGACAAACAATGTCTAACCCTTTAGGGACCAGTCGTACATATATGTACGATATGACACGTGGTTCTGAAATATGAATATTTTGTAGCATTATAATGACCCCCCCCCCCCTCTAGTAAAAACATACAGGAGCAGCAACCATCTTGGATTTTGCGATTTCAAGGCTTCACTTCGTGTTTTAGTAACTGCTGAAATTATCGGTTATCTTTCAAAATTCTGAAGTTTCTTTTACGATGTCCCTTTAAAAATGGCCGCGAGGTACTTCTCTGTTGCAGAGGTTCTTCAAAGAGTACTTTACGACGACGAAGAGAGCGATTTAGATGATGAAAGCGAGCAAGATTTGTCAAACGAAAGTGGGGTGACTCAGATAGTGATCTAAATGACGACTTGAGCTTCACTGAGGCAGATTTGCCTTCCCAATCCGATGAATCTGGTAAGAATACATGTTTCTTTGCATTCCCCTTTACTTTATAGTATTCAAATCGTATTTTCGAAGCCAATTTTTTTTATTCACTGCAACTATTGTGTGTTCGATGATCTTTAGATAATGACAATGAAGCTGAAGCTGCTCAACAAGCACGAGGTGGAGCGAGAGGAGCTAGGCGAGCAAGAGGGGCACTTGGAGTAAGGCGAGCTCGTGCAGGAAGGCGTGGAGGCCGTGGAGGAAGAGCAGTCCGTGGAGGAAGAGCAGTCCGTGGAGGAAGAGCAGCCCGTGGAGGAAGAGCAGCCCGTGGAGGGAGACAACAACAAGTCAATGCAGACCCAGAACTTCGGTGGTCACAGGACGATAGTATGCATACTAGAGTTCCAGATTTTGATCATGATACTGCAGGACCTACTAGAAGGTTTGTTCATCAGCAGCAAGAAACTGATAAAGTTTGTTTTGATTTGATGTTTACTGAAAACCTATGGGACCTAATGGTTAGAGAAACCAACAAGTATCATGATCACATGATTGCATGATCAGAACCAAATAAACACAAAGGACCATGGCAACCAGTGACAAGAGAGGAAATGGAGGCATTCATTGGTATACTTATTTTGATGGGTATTGTCAAATTACCGAGGCTAAAAATGTACTGGAGGGAAGATGTTTTACTCCATCAAAAGAGTATTAGTTCTGTAATATGCCACGTACACGGTTTTTACAACTGATGAGGTATTTCACCTCACAGACAATGCAACTGCTGTTCCTCGAGGTAATGAAGGGTATGACAAAATTTACAGAGTAAGAGAATTCCTTAACATTATATCTAACAACATCGCACGAGAGTACAACCTATCACGGGAAATTGCTATTGATGAAACAATGGTTCCTCACAAAGGAAGGCTATAATACAAACAATACATAAAGAACAAAACAACCAAATGGGGTATCAAACTCTGGGTCCTATCCGAATCGGTTACTGGATATATCTATAAGTTCCAAGTTTATCTTTAAAAAGAAGGTGAAAATGCAGAAAAGCATTTGGCTCGACGTGTTGTCAAGGATTTGACTGTTGATCTGGGGGGATTGAACCACCATTTGTATATGGACAATTTTTACTGTGATCCCCACTTGTTCAATCAACTGATGGCCTCCAATATACATTGTTGTGGAACAGTCAAGGCAAACAGAAAGGGATTTCCAAAAGATATAGTGATATCCAAACGACAAGAAAGGCATTTGGAGCGGGGGCACTACCAATGGCGAATGAATGGGCAACTCCTGGCTATTGAGTTGGTTTGACAAAAGATCAGTATACCTTCTGTCAAATATCCACCCTCCTAAGAATGAGGATGGCAGTCTCCCTACTACACAGCGCCGAACCAGAAATGGTGAACAGATCTAGATGTACCATGTCCACCTGCCCATGCTGGTTATCAGAAATACATGGGTGGAGTAGATTTGTCTGACCAGCTCATCAAAAACTTTTCTGTGATAAGAAAATCTAAGAAAGCATGGAAAAAACTATTTGGATATGGCCTTGAGGTTTCTCTTCTGGATTCATTCATTAAATGACAAGAAACATGAAATGACAAGAAACATGAAATTGCAGTGTGTGATGATAGGAAGGACTGTGTTGTTTGTGCCAAGGTAGCAAATGTGCAAGGACTAGGCAAGAACTATCGCTATAAGTCCATAATTGTTTGCAAGACATGTGACAATACCCCTCTATGTGTAAACAAAGCACGAAACTGCTGGCAAAAATGGCATACTACAAGGGAGTACTGGAGATAAGTACATGTACATGTATTATAGGATATAAATAATATCTTTATTGATATTTATTTCAAACTTAGATTGAACATTGTTATTGTTATAATCATTGCTACCAAGTGTTTTACTTACAGTAGCGCAGGCTATTATGGTATTGCTCCAACGCTCCCCCCTGCCACCAAATGTAAGGGGTATGCCATCATTTATATTTTTAATTATTTTCATCTTCATGTAAAAAGAAATTGATTTGTGCAAAGTTTGAAGTATATTTTTAGCTTTACTAGCACACTCTTTACATGAGTAGTAATATTATTACTATAGTTTGCCTAAAATTTGATATCCGGCATATCAGATGGCAACCGCTATAACTTTTGACACAGTTATGCTATTGCAGTATTTTTTGTGGTATTTTGCTGCTAAGACAATGAGCAAGTGTTCTGATTTAGTAAATGTATGGGTGTCAGGTCTTTTTCTTAGAGCAATTAATGTTGACAAAAACAAAAAAAGGTTTGTGTAAAAATGTATTAGCTCATAATCACAACCCATAAAATGCAGGACATTCAATTTATGAAGCTAGATATAGTTTTATAATAAAGTCAATTTGTCAAGAAAAATAAAATATGGTTTGTCATACTTATACATATTATATTTATTTTTTGAGAAATTTAATTGTGATGACCGGTCCGGTGAAAAAAAACATTGTCAAAATAATATGGTCCCTAAAGGGCTAAGAGGGTGATGAAAGAGGGGGGATTCAATTTACGAAAGTTGCGCACAAACTCTCCTGACCTACAGAGTCTGATTCAAAAAGATGAAAGTCAGCCTATTGCTGACACAGAATCGATGACAAACACGAAGGGCGTGACAGAAAAGGAGCTAATAATTCTGTGACACCAGCCTATGAACAAAAGGTCCCAGGAATTTGCTGGAATTCTGAAGAGGATTGCTTCGTGCTCAGGCTTCACGAACTATCACACAATACTAGTGATTTGCCTCCAACTAAACGAAGTATTCTTAAGGTAGTTGCCAGGATATTTGACCTTCTTGGGGTCATATCGCCTAATATCATAGTGGAAATGAAGATCATGTTTCAAGAACTATGCCGAGATAGACAGCTGTCAACTACATGAATTCTGTCACAGCGTGCAGACATTAGTTATGCAGGAGTCATTTATATGGAACACATCAGCTGTCTTAAGTGCTAAATTTTCATTATATGCAGTACTTTCCTAACTATATGCAGTACGTATGTCATTACATTCAGTGTTCTCTTCATAATATGCATTACTTTCTACGATATATGTGTAGTGCAATCGCAGTTCTATGCAGTGCCTTCGTCATATACGGTACATTCACCATTCCCATGGTCAGCGTTATCCCACACCACCCACACCAACACACAGCGGTCAAACGTCTGCGCGGTGGGCGGCCGCGCGAATTTCCCGCGCAAAACTTAAAACATATTACAGTGAACTTCTACCCCCAAAAGTTAAGAAAAATACGTGAAAGTTAAGCTTTTTGTTTTCACAGTCGACGGGAAATTGAACAAACTTCAAACTGTGAGTTTACCAAATATTTTCGTAATTTACCAAAAAAGTTCTCAAGGTTTGAAAACGGGTGTGTGAACATTGAATTTGTTTTGGAATATGTTGTTGTTGCAAGACTTTTGACGCATGCGCAGACGTTTGACCGCTGTGTGCCACACCAATGCCTCTGTAGTATAAACAAGATGGCGGCCAATCTTGCATGCAAGCACGTGACAAAGAGAGGAACTATCAACTTTATTTGGAGAAAGCCTCTGAGGAAATTGAAAAGGAAAAATATCACCAGATTGTTTATGGTGAGATATAGGCTTGATATAGGAGACTGATGTGGAAGGGGTAGCATTATTGAAATTGCTAAAAGATTTGGTATCTAAACTCTTAGAAATACAGTACGTTAATTGCCCAGTATCGGGTCAGTTCAGTTTATAACCGCCATATCTTTCCTTTCGTGGTCGGAAAAGCCGTGAAGTTTGATACAGTTTATTTATATACCAACATAATGTAAAACATTTGACGGCTTTACCTTAATAGTTTGAAAATTATTGCCATTTTTTCAAAGCTCCTGAAGTGCCCAGTATCAGGTCAGCTGCTCCAGCATCCGGTCATTGACAACAAGTGAGTTATTCATAATAAGTATGTAATAAAAGTTGTATATAATCACTTTTTATCCACATGTATTCTTCTTTCTAACAGTTGGTAGTCGTTTCGTACACAGAAATCAGCTGCGACCAAGGACAGCGGCGGGTCAGCAAAGACAACTACAGGGGCCGTGTGCCGCCACAAACTGACTAGCAAAGGCCTGACTCGCACCGAAATTCTTGGAAAAATTCTCGTAACTCATTGGAAATTCCAGCTTAATACACTTCTATTGAGGTCAGAATCAACATGCCTCCTATCCTTGGCCAGAGGTCCGGTCTAAAAGGTGGTACATGTCGATAACCAAGCGATTTCGGCCTCTTAGTGGACCCCTAATAGCTCTCTCGCCATAGTAACTATGGCTACAAAACTAGAAAGATTACATCATTCTCCGCATGGGAGATTCTGACCACATTGAGAGGAGTGTTACCTCTTGCTGGCCGCGGGATTCATAACCCCTCAAGAGCATTATGACCTCTCGTAGGCCAGAGGGATTGTGATCTCCTCGAGATGATGTGTGCGCCGTGGGGTGAGGATTACGACCTCTCGGTATCCAGGGGGGATTACAACCCCTTAGACACGATTACGACCTCTCAGCAGCCACGGGATTACAACGCCTTAGAGAGGATTACAACCTCTCAGCAGCCTGGGGATTACAACCCCTTAGAGAGGATTACAACCTCTCAGCAGCCAGGGGATTTGAACTCCTTATAGAGGATTACAACCTCAAAGCAGCCAGGGGATTACAACCCCTTAGAGAGGATTACAACCTCTCAGCAGCCTGGGGATTACAACCCCTTAGAGAGGATTACAACCTCTCAGCAGCATGGGGATTACTAGCCCTTAGAGAGGATTGCAACCTCTCAGCAGCCAGGGGATTACAACCCCTTAGAGAGGATTACAACCTCTCAGCAGCCAGCCAGGATTACAACCCCTTAGAGAAGATTACAACCTCTCAGCAGCCTGGGATTACAACCCCTTAGAGAGGATTACAACCTCTCAGCAGCCAGGGGATTACAACCCCTTAGAGAAGATTACAACCTCTCAGCAGCCTGGGAGTACAACCCCTTAGAGAGGATTACAACCTCTCAGCAGCCAAGGGATTACAACCACTTAGAGAGGATTACAACCTCTCAGCAGCCAAGGGATTACAACCCCTTAGAGAGGATTACGACCTCTCAGCAGCCTGGGGATTTCAACCCCTTTGAGAGGATTATGACCTCTTAGTTATTATAGCCAGGAGATTACAACCCCTCAGATAGGATTGTGACCTCTTAGTAGCCAGGGGATTACAACCCCTTAGAGAGGATTACGACTCTCAGCAGACAGGGGATTACGGCCTCTTAGGGAGGATTATGACCTCTTAGTAGCTGGGGGATTGTGACCCCTCGTTAGGATAAATCATTGCAACCTGTCGTACTCTAAGGGCGATTGTGACGCCCTTTAAGAGGATTTTGACCTTGTTAATTATTAATCTAGCTAACCAGGGATTTGTAACCTCTTAGTGGGTCGACACCTGAAACTTTCTATTGTAAAACGGCCTCTAGGGTAACAAGAGCCTTAAGCCTGGGGTTTGTCAATGGGGAATACACTTCATGTATTTGTGGGGATGAAGTGCTCCCATACAGGTCACCCTTTGCCCCATAGACTCACATTACTTGCTATGCCAGGGATAGAGGACCAGGGACCTCTCTGGCATGGCAGGGATAGAGGATCAGGACCTCTCTGGCATGGCAGAGATAGAGGATTGTGACCTCTTGTAGCCTGGGGGATTTGGACCCCCTGGTTGGCCATTATATAGACCTGTATGCTACCTTAATAGGAGTACTTCATTCCTTGCCCCTTTTCCCCACAAACAATAGTATTGTTGTCTCCATTTTGTTCATGGGTTGGGAACATTAAAGCAAATTTATAAGAATTATAAATTAAAGTTAATGAGATAACCATGAACTAGATAAGCCAGCTATATGTCATGTTATCAAGAAAAGGGACCATTCTTCATTATCATTGCATCCAGGTAATTTCCTGATCCCATGTATCCTGCATGTTCTTAGAGCTAAACCAATTGCATTCAAGCTTTTACGGGGAGCTGGCGTGGCGCAGCTCTCATCTCTGTGGTCCAGGTTCGATTCCCGGACATTGCGCCATATGCGAGTTGAGTTTGTTGGTATCTCGCCCTTGCTCCGATATCCTGGGTGCCAGAGGTTCTACTGCTCTCTCCAAGCCAAAGTTTAGATCGACGAGAAGGCTGGGAGAACCTCTGGGCGCGCAAAGTATGAATCTCACTTCCATGCCAGACTAATCCCTTTTGATTGACACCTGAGAAACCTTTTTCTAGCAAATCGATTAAACCGGTTTTGTCCACATAGGCTTAATTCCCAACGGTTTACGAAAAGCCAGCACTTTCGGACAGCTGAAATAAATTACACTTTCCTATCCCAAGGGCCGAAGCACTACACAGAACAGGTCATCTGGTTTAACTTTCCTTTAATTCAGCCGTTTTCTGGAGTGTTATAGAGCTCGAGGGAACTCGTGCGAATTCCAGCGACGCAGCGGGTTCAACGACATGGAACGGGTAAACAATGGCGCCCTTGGAAACTGCTATGGCGTGATGCAATCGCAGCAATTGTTGCAAAGGAATTTGGTCTAGGTCAAGCAGAGGGCCAGGGTCAAATTCTGACTCAGACAGAGTCAGACGTACTTCGCGCGCCCAGAGGTTCTCCCAGCCTTCTCGTCAATCTAAACTTTGGCTTAGAGAGGGCAGTAGAACCTCTGGCACCCAGGGTATTGCTCCGAGGGTTTTTCTCCGGGTTCTCCGGTTTTCCTCCCTCCGCAAAAACCAACACGCTAAATTCCAATTCGATCTGTGGATTAGCAGGGACCTGGCTTTGATCAGCCTCCATGGTTGTTTCAGGTCTCGTGAGAAATTCAGAGAGTTGCCATATGGCCTGTCTCCAGATCTCTCGGTGTGCGCTGTGCTCTGCACCAATTTGGGCAGTTCTACTGCGTACGAAGACAATATTTCTAATGACCTATGCAGTTTATCTGCCTAATCAAAGACTGTCTATGACTATGGTACCGTCTCCACTGTTTTTCTCAGGAGGCTTTGGAATATGATAGTTGCGTTTATGATACGTACAGTGTAAGATAAATATTCTTTTAAGTGTAATAAATTTGGGTGGGGATGAAGTGCTTCCATACAGGTCACCCTTTGCCCCATAGACTCACATTTACTTGCTATGCCACGGATAGAGGATCAGGACCTCTCTGGCATTTTAAAACTGTCCCCAGTAACGATCCCAAGCGCCTTTGCAAAACCAAACTCACCCTATCCCCCTACTTGTTTCTAAAGTGCGCAATTGGATATCACTGAGCTAAGACCGACATTAACCTTCAATAATAACCTTAAAAGTTGATACCTATAAATGTACATGTAATTGCATGATCTCTTCACAAATAGTGGAAAATCTTGCAAGTATACTTACATTAATTATTTGGCTTGACACAACTCCACCACTAACTGTCCAACCACGAAGTGGTCCATTAAGAAGAGTTTCTGAAATATAAAAATGTATTTAATAAACAAGGACCCGCGCTATAAATGGAAAAGACCCTCGTCCTTTGGGTCAAGCAGGAAAGCAAGTAATCAGTATTCTCCTGTTAGGATGGCAAAATTAAAATAAGCCGAGAAAAAGTAAACATCAGGAAACTCGTTGGTCAGTTATACCTGTCAATAGTGTTTTAGAACCGTTTACAAACTCTTTAGTAACTCATGCACGCGCGTGCATGCACAGGAACGAGTTATAATAGATGTGTGAATGAATGTTAACCTCCGAGTGATGTATGTTCATAGCTGCACGTTGTTCGGGATATAGTCGTACGATGTTCGGGATATAGTCGTTCCATGTTCGGGATATAGTTGTACGATGTTCAGGATATGAGAAATACTGGTGCGCGTGTCCAGAATATGTAGACGAATATAATAATCTTATGTACGAGTCAATTCCAAAAGCGATCACCCCCTCCCCCTCCCCCCCCCCCCCCTCCGGCAGACCCCCGGGGATTTGACTTTTTTTTAATTTATGGTAAAATTCCCCACTGTGTGGGTCTGCCACAAGTTCAAATGCCCCACTATCTGTAGCTACTCCGCGGATCAATTGCCCCGGCCCCTAGACGAGGAGGTCTTGATATTTTATGTTCGGTACGTTCGACACAAATTCAATCATGTTCTCACGTTTAGAAACTAGTTCTGGAAAGGACAACGAGAGAACAGCTTTCCGTAACTCTCGTGATGAATTCCACACTCCATACAGTGGTGTTCCAACCGATTACAATAAGATGAAGTGAGCTAGCGATCTACGGCCACAAAAAATGAACGCGAACGAACCCGTGAACACATTATGGAATATTCAAATTACGAAATTATTTTAACAAGGACCGCTGACAGTATTAGTTCAGTGGTCAAATACCCGCCGGTTCGGAGCTTGATTCGGCGTCAAATTCCCCACTATGCGAAGCTCAACTCGAGACAAATGCCCAGGATTTGCCCGGAGAGGGTGGGGGGATGATCGCTTTTGGAATTGACTCGTACATTAGTGGGAGGAACAAGTTGATAATGGTATTGGGTCCCCATGAATCACTTAGTGGTGATGTTGTAACGATGACGTCATCGGTAACATGATTTTTAATACATGCCCGTATTATCTCCCTCACTTCTAATGCCAGGCGGCTCAAACTTTGACAGACGTGGTATTGGGTCCCCATAAATCACTTCGTGATGTCGTAACGATGACGTCATCCACGCACGTATCTCACTCATTGTAATGGGCTCCTGCTCATTTCTAATGGCAGGTGGCTCAAACTTTGACAAACATGGTATTGGGTACCATGCATTACTTAGCGGTGATGTCATCATATTTACATCATTAAGGTGTCGTGATTTTAAGTACATATTAACTATATCACTCTCATTTCTAATGCCATGCCGCTCAAACTTTGACAGGTATCAGGTATTGGTCCCCATAAATCACTTAGTGGTGATGTCGTAACGATGACGTCATCGGTCACGTGATTTTACAGTACACAGGCTATCACAACAGCAATTTACCCTTGAAAACAGATCACTATACACTTTACATCCACGAGTTTGCCATTGCGGCGCTATGTGTAGACATTCAAGTTTTCAATTTGAATTTCGCACGATACCAAATGTTGCAGATTATTCAAGCGAAGCATCACATGTTGCAGAGTTGATTGACAAGTGAAGGTGTCTTCAACCTGGTTGAGGCCCTTTTATAGTGCGGGTCCTTGTTTAACATACATCATTGTTATCATATGAACAGAGATGTTCACTTGACAAAGGCTGATTAACAACTGAAGGTGTCTTCAACCTGGTTGAGACCCTTTTATAGTGCGGGTCCTTCTTTAACATACATCATTGTTATCATATGAACAGAGATGTTCACTTAACAAAGACTGATTGACAAGTGAAGGTGTCTTCAACCTGGTTGAGACCCTTTTATAGTGCGGGTCCTTGTTTAAGTTTTAAAACTTAAAAACAGGAGTTCCACAAAACTTTACTTAAACATCGACACACTATATATAACTTTTATTTATTGATTGGTATTTGTGAATTATAAATCTTAAATATAATTATTACTTAAAAAATATTGGTGTGCAGAAAAGAAATAAGTATATGTATAAACATTTACAAAACTCATTACTCGGGATTCCTGTTGGCATGCAGGCCCGAGTAGTATTTTTTTTTCGGGTTAGGATTTTCTCAACACGTGACAGGGTCAACCAATCAGATTCGATATCTCTCGGGATAGTATACTCGGGATAGTATACTCGGGATAGTATACTCGGGATAGTATACTCGGGATAGTATACTCGGGATAGTATACTCGGGATAGTATACTCGGGATAGTATACTCGGGATAGTATACTCGGGATAGTATACTCGGGATAGTATACTCGGGATAGTATACTCGGGATAGTATACTCGGGATAGTATACTCGCGCGGGCGATCTAAGATGAAAGCAGTCGGCGGGAAAGAAGTTAAAATTCGTCAAATTCCCTTTATATCGCCACCAGAGAATAAGAAGAATATCAACTAGACTCTCCAAATCAGCTTATTACATCAATCTTCCCTGAAATCACTACAATATATGGCTTGGAAAAGGTCGAGCAACAAAGCCGTACTGGTGAGAGATCTGACAGCACAAGTACATTGTACACAAGCTATAGCTTCTATCGTGTGCTCTTTTGCTCCTATCTTCCTTTAGAGATCATTGGCAAGCTCTTATTTTGTTGCTTTACTTCTCGACTATTTTTCTAAATGTTCTGACTACGGCACAGCGACTGATCTCGCTCCACTACATGCATACTGTCACTCTCTTCAAGCGCGCGCCTAGCTATAATGCCAAGATTTTGAAATGGTTTTAGTTTCCATGGTCAAAACGAGCTTCGATACTGTATACAAATCTATGACAAGAGTGAAAATATGTTCGATTAGGTATTATTTCAGCAGCACTTTGAGTTTTTGTGCATTCTAATTTATCCTGTGTTCTATGTACAGGCACATCAGCTGCTCGCATGGCCAGCGATTATGATTTCATTCTAAATCAAGTAACGAGCGCCACAAGCCTCGCACTTCGCAATGTCGAACAACAAGGCCAAATAAAAGCCGAGAATACAACTAAAGCTGCTTATTTACACCGATCGATGCGACATCTGAGAGCACAAGCTTCTGTGCATGTCCTCTTTTACTCCTCTACTACTTTAGGGATCATCGAGAAGGTATTATTTTGTTGCTTCGATTCACTTGTCGATTGTTTTCCTAAATCAAGTACCGAGCGCTACAAGCCTACATGCAGATCTCGCACTCCGGCATGATCGAAAAGAGCTTCGATACTGTATACAAAGGTATGACAGGAGTTAAATTATGTTCGCTTAGATATTATTTCAGAGTTTTATGCATTCTAGTTTAACCTGTGTTTCTTTATACTGCTATAGCGAACTAGACCGACCGTTGATTGATTCGGCCTCGCAAGACCAGATCTAAATAAAATTGAGGACTTTTAATCCTCTTACAGGTGTTGGTACACGATATCCGAAAAAAAACCGGCAGAAAAAAACAACGATATAACTAACGAGCTATTCCCATGCAGGTGGTCACCCAACCGCGAACTGGTCTATTATTAACAAGAGGTTGTAATACAGCCGATAGACCCTTTGCACGTGACGTCATAACCGCCATGTTGGTGTACAGTTAACAATAGATTCTTCGTTAGCTTCTTTTGTTCTGTACACCAACATGGCCGCCATGCCCTTTGTCATTTGAATCTCTGGGGATTGAGTGCAAACCATCTATATATAACGTCTTCTGTAACTGTAAGTGGCATGCATGATCCCTGTACCTGCTGACAACCTAGTTGGGTTCCATGTGGCCTCGAGGGTTTAAGCTCAGACGATAGAGCCCAGGCTCGTCCGATCACAAAAGTTACGCCTTAGTAACTGGATGGCGCGAAATACAGTGTTTGTATCAAAATCCGATGCCAACTAATTTTCGTAAAATCGAATTTCTGAAACATTCACTGTCTGAGAACTTAAGATACCAGGTAAAAGATTAACACCACTGATCAAAATTTGAGGGATGTAGCTGTGCTGGAAAGCATGCAATCGTGTTTTCCGTTTTCCATACCTTTGTCTGTAACTTTGACTCGTTGTTACAGATGCAAAACAGTATGGAAAACTGAAAGCTTCCCAGCACAGCTACATCGTATCCCTCAAATTTTGATCAGTTAATGTTTCACCTGGGATCGTAAGTTTGCAGACAGTGAATATTTCAGGAATTCGATTTTACCAAAATTATTTGGCATCGGATTCCCATACAAACACTGTATTTCGCGCCATGTTATCGGAATTAACCGCGAACTGACGTTGTTGCGCGCGCAGCTTGAACAATGGTTATCTGTTTGAAATACAAAAGGCTGGTGAACCAGAACGAGTCTTAGCAGTTCGCGTCTATTCTTCTTTTGATGCGTACGCAATATGGTCAAAAATCTGTAAATCTGATACTGTCAGTCCTGATTTACATAAACTATTACTTCAATGTTCTCGGCCAAAATAGGACAAATCACCAAAAAAACTAAAAAAATACTATCTATACAATTGATGTGATAGTTATAAAATGAGGGACCGTGTTATATCGGTAGATATCGATCCGAGCCCCACTCCGATATAACACGACTTTTATAACTGACTTCTAAAATGTTACTTCTAAAAGATATATATTTTTTAATTGATGTTTTTTGTTTGTTTGTAGCTCGTGCGTCAATGATATGCGCAGTTAGAGTACGGAGCAAAATAATTATGTCCTACATTCGTGGTCCGGTCGCACTGGCATAACGGCCGTCCCTTCATGTAGGACGACACGAATTGCTACCAAATTGTATTGTATTGCATTGTGTTGCGTTCTATTGTTGTATTGTATTGTATTGTGTTGTATTCTATTGTATTTTTGGTAAAAATTCGTGTCGTCCTACATAAAGGGATTGCCGGCATAACAGTGATATCGGGTGCATGTTTGAGCTTCCCGGGTCATTGCACTTTCGACTGTCAATTTGACAAAACATAGTAGCTCTTTGACAGGAAAAATATATTACTGGGTGATACTGCCAAGGTGTTAGATGAATACATTTTGTAGATTTGGGGCTATCGTGCGACTGAAGCTTGTTTGAGCTGCGGTGTGTTTTCTCAAATGTTGTCCAGATTAATTTTCATGTTGTCCCGACAGATCAACGATTTCCCAGTAAATTCCCTGAGCCTATCAATTCCCGACATCTTCTTAAAATTCCCAGCACAAAAAAATGCTGTTCTCGCCGGTGAAGTTTAAACACCAGAAATCAACTGTATGAACATGCTAATTGTGTTTTCAACCGGCTGCTATCCTTCATTGCACCAGTTATTAGCTTTGATGCTTCAAATTGGACAATTTCTAGCAAATCAGCTTCACCCAAAGAACACCCATCCCAGACACGTCAGCATATTACATATTAGAACGAACAAGAGCTTTATAAAGAATTTCAAGTGTTGATATTGGAAGCTTAAAACTAATGCATTTCAATAAATTTAACGTTTTCATTGCCTTTTGGTGTAACTTAAGGATATGGGCCCTCCACGACATGTTATTAGAAACGAAACGCCTAAATGTTCGTGAGTACTTACTTCATCAATAGGTCTATCCGACAAGTTTAGAATAGGATGCTGGAGTTTATCCCTTTTAAGAGTGAAAAAAAAACATACTTTTTGTCTTAGACACATTCATCGTAACATTCCATTCGTCGGACCACGAAGAAATAACAGAAATATCGTTATTCAAGATACGGGTAGTTGGAACCTCTTAAAGAAGAAGTGTATCATCCGAGAAAAGAAAACAATTGCTATTAATATTAATCTGGATAGCATTACTATAAATCAAAAATAAATGCGGGCCAAGAACAGTTCAGTGAAGTACCCCGGCTTTAGTTCATCCCAATAAGAATCGGTGCCTTCAATGACAACACGCTGCAATCTACCGCTCAGGTAACTTTCGAACCAATTAAAAAGGGTACCTTCAATTCCCGGCGATTTCAATTCGGCTAAAAGACCATCATGCCATATCTTATCAAATGCTTTAGATATATCTAAGAACACTGCTATTACTTCATATCCTCGGTCCAGCGCTTCGTAAATTTTATGTACTATATAGACCATCTGCATCACCGTTGAATCACCAAGGCGGAACCCAGATTGAAAACGGTAGAAAAAAACATTACAATCAAGAAACGAATACAAATTCATAACAACGATCTTTTCGCAAATTTTTCTAAAACATGAAAGAAGCGACACAGGGCGACAGTTTTACTTAAGCTGCCGATTATCTTTTTTGAATAAAGGTAAACATTTGCTAACTTCCAAAGTTGTGGAAACTGACCATGAGCGAGAGAAATATTAATAAGGCGCGTAAGTGGCTTGCAAAACCCGGGTAAACATAGTTTAATCATGCCATTACTAATTCCATCAGTTCCACAGGCTTTAGTTACGTCTAGAAGACTAGGAATGTTAGCAACTTCTTCCTCGGTAGCAACAATCGTAAATAACAGAGAATTGAATTCACGAATGAGATGAGGAATTGTGGCAGTAGCTATAGGTAAATGGGTCTGAAATAAAACTCATGTTTTATTCATCAGTGGCTATACTGAGGTATAAGAGGCCATTATGTTGTGTCAATCAGCACATTCATGATTGGCTCCCGGGGATTGGCTAGTACCCTTATGGATTATTAATGAATTTTAGAAAAGTCATATACAGAATTCGTGTCCGTGTTTGAGGTAATGTTTACAATATGAGCGACCAAATTGTATGGGATTAACAATCGCGAGCCGCTTCAGCGAGTACTGTAATAAACTTGTACAACAAAAGCTAATTAGTAATTGAACACTGACATGATTTTAGTTTATTTTCATTAACATTTCCCTTGTTACTTGTGTACATACCCAAAGCTAATTGAACATTGTGCAGGATCGAAATGCAAATATGTAGAAAGTGGATTTTAGTTTCTCGCCATTTCATCACCATACGAAGTTGACGAGGAAACATGCATGTCGCTTTCACTCCATAAAATCGTCAGTGTTTTTTGGATCTGATAAAAAATGTACTACATGTTTATTAAAAAGTTTCAAAAATGGTACTTCCAAGAGATAATAATTTTGAGAAATTTTGATGAAAAGCGAATAATTACTTCCCCAATCAACGACTGTTTATAGCTTTGTCGTTCATCACTAGTAATGGCATGTGCAGTTGGAATACAGAACAATAATTTGGTTCCCATGCATGATGGTCATGTAGGAATAATAGTGAGGAGTCTTGGGAGCCTTTGTGTTTGAGCTCCCATATGGATCGTTGCACTTATAACCGTCAGTTTTGGAGCACAACATAGTCTATCACTGACCTCCAGCTTACGCTCATATTTATTTTTCCAATTTTGAGACAGAAACATTGAACAGAACCGCCCAAAACAACCCAAAGAAATAAGTATGTCAAAGCCTGGAAATAAATATTCCCTGACTTTTCATTGAAATTTGGGGTTTCCCAAATCCTAAATGCCTGACAATTCCTGATATTGTAGGACTGCTATATACTTCCCAACAGTCGTTTTTATGTAGAGCCACTGACGTTACAGAATTCTCTTCCAATGGAACTTAACACGCCGGGACGTGACAGCTGTCTCAAGAAAGTGATCATTTAGCTACTGCGGTCAATACAGCATTGTACAGCGGTAATCCAATAAAACAAGATGGCGAGTTTCACCACGAGTCAAGTACTAGAGGAAGTTTGTTCGGTGACGGCTCGACAGACTCGAATGTGTCAAACCTTACATATACTTATTTAGATACACCAAAATATAGAAGACTTCCAAGCTATACAATTAATAAGGTAGATAAATGATGTTACAAATTTAGGGTTAAGCCGACGTGATCACTATCTAATTTCTCCTTTCTCGATTACAAAAATAAATTCAAATCTTAAAGAGAGAATTTCCTGTCCGATCATATTTCATTCAGTGACTCAAATAAATTCATTCGTTTTAAAAGACTGAGTAAAGCAGTTTCGAACAAAATAAGTTGTTCAAAAGAGCGTTGTTTAAAATATGGCTTACTCGTATCCGAAGAAAAAATCCGGAAAACCCTATTGAAGCTTAAGCTAGCCATTTTTCGACAGAGTCAACAGTCTGCCATTATGCCAACAACACGATTTACATCTCTAAAATTTACATTTTTCTTTCCCCCCTTAAGATTGGTAAAGAAAGCTTGTTTTCTTCGCTTTCAAAGTAATCTCGTGTTTATATTTCGTGGCGTATCCCAGGGCACATAGGGAACCGTTTATATACTATGGTAGACTAGTTCCCAGTCCTTGAAAAATAATGCTCCGTCGAGCAAAGAGAACACTATTAGAAAACGTATTCAGCTAATGAAATAGTATCAGCATATAATGCATGTTTTAGCCTATTCATAAATATCTTATGTAACTTATATATAGATTGAGTCACTAAAAATATATGTTAGTGTTTAAAAATTCTGTAAAGAGGTCACTTTTAGAAAACTGGCTCTATTAAATCAAATTAAATAGCTATAGCTCAATAGTGATTGTCTATTATTAGCCTGTCTTAGCATATTGCATGTGGTTTAGTTAATTTTAGACTTAAGCAATAAAAAACATAACAGAAATTTAAAATATACTTAAATTAAATTTTACGCCAAGGAAAGATCTGACATGAAGCTATTGCATTCCTTCTCTAAATGGAGACAGCATTTGAAGAGTGATATTGTAAGGCATACCTTAAGGTAACTATTTTTAGCGACTATTTAATTTAGCGAAGTCATGAAAAATCGCTAATTTAAGTAATCGCTAAATTTAAAAATTGCTAATTTTACTATTCGCTAAAAGTATTGCTGAAATATTTCTGGTCTCAGTCTAAATGCCCTTAACCAAAACGAGTAGGAGACTTGGTACTAGCTTCTCGCGCAGGGCCTGGACAACGCGTTTGGGAAGACAGGACTTGTCTGTCTGTCTGTTGTCAACATGGCGGCGAGTGAGTAATCTTCTCAATGTTTTCATGTTTCTTTAGCTGAAGAGGACATTCCTGGTGCAGGTTTACCTCGGGAAACTCCAGAGGAACGCAGCAATTTACCGGCTTTGGCATGATTTCTACTTAAACTCTTGGAACACATTCAAACACTCTTCGCCATGTTCGATGCGATGCTTTTTATTCAATATTAGTGACTAAAAAAATCCATACATATGTTAGTAAATAAAGCCACTTACAGAGCTTGGGTTACCTGTGAAATGACAAGGCTGCACAGTCCGTTGAGCACATCAAATCACTCGAAGGGCAATAAAGCACTCTAAAATCACTTCAATCCTCGCCAGACTCCACAAAAGGATGTACCGAATGTCTGTCTACGTTTATTTCGGGGTGGAATTGCAAAAATGTACATTTTAGCCCTCATAAACAACATATTTGTGGTATCAAAAACCGCTATTTCAAAACCCTCGGATGCTGGTAACTTAGTCCCGAGACAGCGGGACGTCCCGCGGATGGGAAATGCGATCTGATTGGTTGGTTGTCGTCACGTGCACGTGGGGTTTGTTAGACTCCACCACGTGACGATGACCAACCAATCAGATCGCATTTGCCATCCGCTGGACGTCCCGCTGTCTCGGGACTAAGTTACCAGCATCCGAGGGTTTTGAAATAGCGGTTTTTGATACCACAAATATGTCGTTCATGAGGGCTAAAATGTACATTTTTGCAATTCCACCCCGAAATAAACGTAGACAGACATTCGGTACGTCCTTTTGTCGTGAGCTTGGGCTGCCTGTGCTATCTCGAACTATTTTCCATTTCCCTTGAGAGTTCGAGATAGCGGGGTTCCACTGTATATATGTAGCTCATTTATTTAGCTGATCGGCTAGTGGAAATACTTCTCTTGAATAAATTTGTTTTTGAATCTGCAAACATGTATGTTGATGAATCATTTTCCAAATAAACTTTGATTCCATTATGGTTAATTAATCTTTTCCTAATCAGTCCTAGCAGATTTTAAAACTGTTTGTTTCTGTAGCATGCGAATCCGCCTCGCATCGGCCGATCGGGAGCCCGGCTGACGAGTTGCATATTTATAATACTTGTGGAAGCCGTCATTTAAGTACGTATATCGGCTTCATTTCTCCCTCAGACTTAATAATAACTCAATTATCTTACCTGTATTTGGTATAACAACTCCAAATGCATTAAGTACGACCAAAACCCTAAAGATTGGCGCTGAGGGTAAATTACTAGTAGTCATCGCGCTGAACTGTTCTGCGTCCAATATGACAGTGCAGCACCTTGCAGGGAAACTCGTTCCCAGTGCCTCCTCAATCGGAGCCCTGCTGCCCCCCACACCGCGGCCACACAGCGGTCAAACGTCTGCGCGTGCGTATTACGGTCAGTCTGGTGGGCGGCCGCGCGAATTTCCCGCGCAAATTTACCTTAAAACCTATTACAGTGATCTTCTACCCCCAAAAGTTAAGAAAAATATGTGAAAGTTAAGCTTTTTATTTTCACAGTCGACGAGAAATTGAACAAACTTCAAACTGTGAGTTTGCCCAAAATTTTCGTAATTTACCAAAGAAGTTCTCAAGGTTTGAAAGCGGGTTTGTGAACAGTGACGGCCGCCGGCTCGCTTTGAATTTGTTTTGGAATAGGTTGTTGTTGCAAGACTTTTGACACATGCTGTGTGCATCGCGGCAAAACGGTATGCTCCGCTGGCCAAAAGAACGAAGGCTCTGCAATCAAATACAAATTACCGAGGGTTTCAACTTTTTTAGTAAACAATTTTATAACTTAGTAAACTCACAGTGAGTCACAAATTAAGAAAACTTCAACCTGTTAAAGTCTTAGGCTTAGCTTTTAAGTAGTTTTCTTATTTTTTGAGAAAACAGTTCACAAATGGATACTTTTAAGCAAAAATTTTAAAATCACGGCATTTGCCCGTTGTTTCATTTCAGTTTTCGCGGGAAACTGGGGGCGGCCGCGCGCCGACAAGAAATAGCAAATACGCATGCGCATGACGTTTTGCCGCGGTGTGGCTGCCCCCTGCCCAGTGAGTGGGCTATCCTGTACCATATGACGAATTGTTCAAGCAAACAACCGTGAACGACAATCCTGCTGGTGTACGTTGGATCAAACTAGTGATCTAATCGGCTATCAAATAAAAAATAACTATAGAGAAGCAAAGACCGATACAACGTAGAGTTTTGAAATTAGTGGTACAATATTTCGGCTGGCCACACCAGCCTTCTTCAGGTACAATGAAGAAAATTTACATTGGCGTGTAATGTAAATGTAAATTTTCTTCATTGTACCTGAAGAAGGCTGGTGTGGCCAGCCGAAATATTGTACCACTAATTTCAAAATTCTACGTTGTATCGGTCTGTGCTTCTCTATAGTTATCCTGTACCGCTCGAAACGAGCCACAGCTAGCATTACACAAAACACCCTAACCTTTAGAACATGCAGAACGAAAACAATAGAGCTACAGTATAATGGTGAAATCAGAATACAGATCTCGAGCGGTACAGGATTACTGGGGCGAGTGTCGAGGAACTATTATACAAATAGAGTGTGTCCGTCGAGAAACTATCGGCTGATAGTTGCCCGCGGAAATTTGATGTTCTTTAAACAAATATAAGCCCGAGAACGAATGCTAGTTTTAAGAACAAGGGGAATATCAGTCGTTAAAGTTCACCACAAAATTTTGGCGCGCACTCATTGGCCAAGAGCGATCACGTGACGTGATATTTGTCATCCGTGGAGGCAAACTATCAAGCGAGAGCGGAAGACAATTTTGTGTTGAACAATAACGCAAATAGACTGTGTCTGTCTCGGAACTATCACCTGATAGTTTCCCTTGGAAATTTGATGTTCTTAAAACTAGATTCTCGGGCTTATATATGTTTTAAGAACATCAAATTTCCGCGGGCAACTATCAGCCGATAGTTCCTCGACGGACACAGTCTATTTCTATAATAGTGCCCCCTGAGAGCGGAAGACAATTTTGTGATGAACAATAACGACAAATAGAGTGTGTTTGTCTTGGAACTACCTCGTCCCCAGGGTCTTCTCGGTCAGATACGAGATGGGGGCTACTCCAAGAGAAGACCTTGGTGAACGCTAAACGGTCACGTATTCTGATTGGCTCTTCGATTATGACACAAGGGTTGTTCTTACAATGCTTTTTATTGGCCCAACGGACTGAGTCCAAAGAGATGGCTGCTTGCCAACAAATTGCCAACAAATTGGCACAAATACATCAGTTATCACAATCTTAAACAACTGGATCCCGCGAAATTCCTACGAACACTAGATGAGACCCCCTCGGCCTATGTCTTTGACAAAGTAGAAGATATTGCTGACAGTTGGTATCGTCTTCTTAACGAGGCCATAAATAACAATGCGCCACTTAAAACAGAAACGCGTTAAAACAGAAACGCAACCACAATGGCTTACACCTGAAATAATGGATCTTATGAAGTCGCGCCACGGGCTGCTCAAAAGAGCGAAGCGGTCCAACGACCCCGATGATTGGTTGACTCTCAAGCGCGCCAAAAATAGAGTTACATCAGCTATTAGATCTGCCAAGAAAAACTACTTTCACGAGTGTATCAGAGAAAATCGGGAAAACCCAAAACGCCTATGGTCAACATTAAGGAGCTTGTCTGGTAAAGGCAAAAACTCTGCTGGAGTGATCTTTCTTGAGGAAAGTGAAATTCAAATTCGCGATCCGGGCAAATCGCTGATATCTTTAACGAGTATTTTTCAGGTATAGCCAAAAGTTAGCCGACAAGGATCAAAAGCCGTTTGACTCCGCAGTATGACGGAGTTTGTTAGAAGACACAAGCACCCCGACACTAAACTGACTTTTCCGATGATAACACCTCGGCAAACACAGAGGCTCATAGAATCTATCCCATCAGGCAAAGCAACGGGTACTGACGGGCTGAGGGTGCGTCTCTTGAAGATTGCGGCACCGGCGATCTCTCCATCGCTCGCCAAGCTGATTAGCACCTGCATCACAAGTGGCACATTTCCATCTGTGTGGAAGGAAGCAAAGGTTGTACCCCTGCACAAGTGTAACAGATAAGAACAACTATCGCCCCATCTTCGAGCGCCACCTTACACAATTCTCTCCATGTATTTTTGAAGGGCATAACCTGTTGTGCAAGCTTCAGTTGGGCTTCAGAAAGCACCATTCGACGGAAACTGCTCTGATTAACATTATAGATAGACTACTGACGAACCTAGATAATAACCACGTGAATGGCATTGTCTTTGCTGACTTTAGGAAACTGAGCTTTTGACCTTGTTGATCACCACGTCTTAGCCCAGAAACTACGTATATATGGCTTGGATGATTGCAGTTTGAAACTGATGAAGTCGTACCTTACGTCACGCAAGCAGTTCACTACTATAAAGTTATCCTCGCCCCAGTACCTCACCCATGGTGTACCACAGAGATCCGTGCTCGCTCCTCTCCTTTTCCTAATATTTATCAACGATCTACCCGAATCAGTAGCTGGTTCATCAAGTGTAGATGTCTTTGCTGATGACACGACACTCAGCAGTTCCTCACTGTGGTCTGAAATTGGGAGTATGCGGAGTATCCTTGGTGAAAGTACAGTGGACTTAGAGAAATGGTCGAAGAACAATCGTCTCCAGTTGAATACTAGCAAGACCTAGTCGATGCTCGTTACTGGAAAGAGACTAAGGTCCAAGCTCTCTTCTGATGAACAAGCACTAGACATTCACACGGCTACTGCATGATGTCACACTTGAGCAGGTGCAGTCGCATAAACTGCTTGGTGTCACGATCGACCAGGACTTAACATTTGATGAACACATTGAAACTTTGTGTAAAAAGCTCGCCAAGCGAATAGGCCTATAACGATCAATAAGACACTTTCTGCCGAAAACTGAGCATGAGCGTATCCAGTTATATAACTCTATAATTAAGCCCGTATAGCGATGTTTCATGTTGATAAACATTGCAATTGTCATGCTAATGTGCCAACCATGATTTGTAAAGCCCGCTTTGTGTTAGGAACCAATGGATCTCTGGTTGGCACATTAATGACAATAGATGACGACACACGAAACATCGCTATTGATGTATGGTAGTGTAATCTGGACAATGACTTCTAATGATAATCTCCGTAGAGTATTCAGGCTACAAAAGAGAGCTGCTCGAGTGATTCTGGGTGTGAAAGTGCGAGAGGAGAGAACTGTAACACTATTTGATAAGCTTAAGTGGATTCTTTACTACGATGAGGCTAAAATGAACAAGTGTTGTATTGTCTATAAGTATTTTCAAGGGGCTGTTCCTGACTATATAAGTAATAAGGTAGTTAAGGTAAGTAGTGTGTCTTCACGGACTTCACGCTTCGGTGATATAGCTCTTCATTGCCCTAGATACACAAGAGAAACTGAGGGAGGTAGAACTTTTTTAACTACTTCGTCTAGACTATGGAACGCCTTGCCACCACAGATTAGGAAATGTAAAAGTATTAAGTCCTTTAGGGTAGAGCATTCAAATTTGTTAAGAGTCTCAGTGTAAATTTATTAATTATTATTTTATTAATGATATATATGTATATATACTTAGACTTCAACTTTAAATTTGTACATACATGTATATTTATATAACTAGTTTAGTTCCATAAACAACCTATATTAATGTAAATTTTAAATTATATCAGCATTTCTATATAACATAATCACACAAGTATTGTATATTATTTTAACTCTTAACAAATATATATTGTAAATATTTTTAATTAGCTCTCAACAAATAAATTGTAATATATTTAACTCTAGACGGATGAAGAGCCATTCATGGAAATGCTGTCTAATAAACCTTTATTATTATTATTATTATTATTATAAGAGAACAATACAAGGGCCTTGACCATTTTAGCATATCTTAATAATTATAATTATAATTATTACTTAGCCATAGTTATTTTTATTAGTGTAACTCATAGTATCTATAATTAGAGTATCATTTTGTTAATATTTTTAATTTAGCTTATTTATTCATAATATTTATTACTAGCAGGGACCCGCGGAACTTAGGGATGGACCATTATATTTTTTTAGGGGGGGGGGGGGGGGGGGGGGGGGGGGGGGGGGGTTGTGCAAATACCTCAAAGCAATTCGAACACAGGATTTGAAAAGGAAAAAAAATCCTGCACAATAAACTGAAGGGAAAAAAAATCGTGCAAGCAAACGGGGTGACTAATAAATTCGTGCAGAACTTTCAGTCATACAAAAAAAATCAGAAATAATTGCCCAACCCTCCCCCCCCCCCCCCCCCCCCACCCTCCCCAAATATAACGGTCCATCCCTTACATGATATCAACAAATCTTATATAATAATACGCTAACGGACTCCTGACACAATGCAATGGCCTGTGTACTGGAGCAGTGGAGGTGTTTAGCGTAAGTTATATTTTGATAGAAAAGGCAATATCTTACGGATCTCCGTTAATTTCTCAAACCGATGAACACAATTATACCTATTGTCGAGAAAGTGCCAAAACTGACGATCACAGGCAGCTCGAGTTATGGATTCGTGTGATGAAAACAAATATGGTCGCCAAAAGAGCAATGATCGAAGCAGAAAAAAAACGGAATAAAAACAATAATCAAAAGCCGTTATTTGAATGTCTGGTTGTAGTGAATTTATGGTCTGAAGAGCCTACGATAGTTGGGCGAGGAAACAGTTGTTTTTTATATTTAAGAACACCGGAAACTACAGAGAACAGACATGGACAAAATATATTGCTCTTAGTCTTACTCTTAGACACACCATAGAGTTGTAAGATTAAAAAATGAACGGCATTTTCCACGGACCACATTTCTAACTGTGTTTGAATACCTGGTCTTACCTCGTTCGGTCGTTTGACTTCGGCCGCTGCCCCTGGCGATAGGACCGGGGCGATAGGTTTTCCCTAAAACATTCCCGTTGTCTCGGCGTAAACTCGATGGCCTGCTCGCCTAGGTTTTCCCTAAAACAGATTCCTGTAAACTCGATGGCTTGCTCGCCCAGGTTTTTCCTAAAACAGATTCCTGTAAACTCGATGTTTTGCTCGCCGAGGTTTTCCCTAAAACAGATTCCTGTAAACTCGATGGCTTGCTCGCCCAGGTTTTCCCTAAAACAGATTCCCGTAAACTCGATGGCTTGCTCGCCCAACTATAAAGTGTATAACTTGAGAAAACTCATTTCTTTTTAACATTATTTCCTCAAATTCAACCAAGACCAAGAGGCAAGTTGACAGAGCAACTTTTCGCATGATTCGTCGTCTTCGTTGGGATACCTGTGGCCATCACTTTTTGGCACCATTTTCAGACGCGTGCGGTCGCGAGCGTCCTCACCTCCATATTAGGATATCGATCGAGGGAGACTGGGAAAGAGCGTTACACACACACTGACACACGTGTACACACACACACACTTAGCGTATTATTATATAAGATTCATTGTATTAATATAGTTGACTTCATAGCTTTTATCTATTTTAGTGTTAGCAGCTTTATATAGCACTAAAACTTACATTTGCATAGTTTTGTAACATATTTTAATATATTAAGAGGGCCACTAGTTTATCAGACTGTGACTGTAAAGTGTTTAAACCCTCGTTAAATAAAGTTATTATTATTATTCTCAAGACTGAATATATGGTTATCGGGGCAAAGCAGAGATTGGCCAATGTAGATATGGATATAGAGCTTTCTGTAAATAACAGTTCCATCAAAAGAGTAATGGACCAAAACCGTAGTTGGGGCACACACGTAGAAAAAGTAATTAAGAAAGTGTCCTCTGCATGGCTGGGAATATTCAGAAGGGTGAGGCCTTACGTGCCCAAAAATGCACTAATCAATGTTTATAGGGCACTTATTCCCGGGGGGGGGGGGGGTACTCAGAATATTTTTGGCCGCGGAGACCTCAAATTCATGACCCTACCCCAGACCTAATATCATGCCGTTTACCATACCCTACCAGGAGCGTCCATATCTCCTATTTAAACTCATCGTCAATAGATAAGTTTGTGGCTAGGTACGGAGCACGTGCCGGTCGCCCGACCAAGCACTTCCCTAGGTAATCATGGCAACCGGGCCACAGCTCCCCGCCCGGTACCGGTCACACTGATATCACTGGAATACTTACCTAGGCCATACCTATCCAATCCTGAGGTGGGAGAGTGGGAGCAAATTTTGAGCAAGCAACGAGCGACAACTGCCTACAACACCAAAGCAAGCGGAAGCATGCCAGTGAGCCCTGAAGCACATACGGGAACCCCCGAAGCTCCTGGATGGGACCGGAAGACCGCTGATCAGCGCTGGCATTGACTCGATTTTAACTTCGCCTAAATTTCATTCAAGCACATTTAAACTCATCGTCAATAGATAAGTTTGGAGTTAGGTATCGGAGCACGTGCTGGTCGCCCGACCAAGCACTTCCCGAGGTAACCATGGCAACCGGGCCACAGCTCCCAGCCAAGGGGGTCGAAGGTGCTTGGAATTGAAAGGAGGGATTGTGGTCAGGCTGCCATGGACCTCCGACTCCAAACAACCAAGCACCCCCAAGTCAAGCAAGAAGGAATAGGCGATAATCCGGCGAAAATGCCGGCGCTTTATTACGATAGCTGAACAGAGCCGCAACTAAAGCTTCCACCGGAGTTATAATATAGCCTTTATAAGCGTTGCTAGACCACCGACCCATTACGAGCAGCTACTGTAGCAGCGCCGATACGGAAGCTGTGACTGGAATAGTTCCCCGTGATATTCGCTGTAGCCATTATATCCCTTATCCATTTGGTGAGTAGAACGCAGGTTGAAAGCTGACAAGTTTGCATCAGAAAGAGCGGACTTGGAGAGTCGCCTCTGATGGACAGAACAGAACAGGACAGAACAGCTTCGACTGCGCATAAAGGACGTTTTGCCCTACTAATGTAAACATAGCACCCCTTCCGAAACGGGTCCGTTTCGGAGGCCTTAATGCTCAGGCGAATGCAACCAGGATCAGTCGAAGAATCTACAGTTATGTCTTTCACATTTAGGTGTATAGCCGGCGAGTAGCTACTGAAACAAGGAACTGTAAACTCCGAGAAACGTAAAAACAAACAAAGTAAGCTAAACAACAAGCTGCCCAAACCATCTTGTGATCCGGAATGGTAAAATCGAGATGTTTGTAAATTGTCAGCAAAATGCCATCTGTAATAGGTAAACGGTTGATAGATTTTACTCCTTGCACGCGTTTGATTCCTCTAACCACCCTATCAAGCCTAAGGCAGTTCGGTAAGGGGTCTGGAGCACCCTGCTCAATGTGGAGTGCGCGCACGGCTGACAGGTAATCTTTTTTGCATCACTGACGGCTAGCCCAAGACTCGATAAGCGAACGCAACTTTGTTTGCGAGTTTGTTCTGAGGGAGACGAGAGCTTAAATTCACTGAATCAATTTCAATTTCCAAAACAACTAGGGTAGCGGAGAGACCCTCACATTTGTCAGGGCCTAGGTGGAGAGGGAGGCCCAGATTAGTACAGACTTTGAGTGCAGTGTTCAAACCATCGAATTGGGAGGACCCGCAGTAATAAAATCATCTAAATAGTGGACAAGGTCCGAAACTTGGTAGTTGTTAATTAAAATCCACTCCACCATAGACGAAATCGAATCAAATATAAACGGCGCAGATCGAATCCCAAACGGAAGATCTAAGTCCATGTAGTACTTGCCACGCCACTTCATGCCTAGGAGAACGCGGTCGGTGGGGTGAATAGCTACGTTGCGGTAAGCGAATAGAACATCGAACTTAGCGATAAGTGCACCCTTACCGAGGCCGCTGACCATTCTAATTATGTCATCAACCCTGATGTACTGGAGGGAAAACTCATCGCCATTTATTCCATCGTTCACACTCGATCCCTCTGGAGAGGATAGGTCCACAATCAAGCGCCATTTCTCCGGTTGGCCGCTTTTCGGTATGATCCCGAAGCTGCTGATGTGCAATTTGGGAACAGGGGGAGCGAGAGGGGACCCGCTACCCTGCCCAACGATACTTCATTTGCCAAGTACGCGTCGATCACCTCAGTGTGATCATAAGTAGACTTTTTATTCCGCTTGGCTGACTGGAGAAAAGGTGTACGGTTAAAGCCCAACTTAAAACCCTGGCGAACTCCGTTAAGGACATAAGAAACTCGACGCTGCATGATCAGGGTGACTTCGTAACTCCAATGCAAAATTATTAGCCTTGAGAGGCGTGACGCGCTTGAAACGGGATGGAGCCCAGCTGAAAGGGAACAACAAGTTAAGGCATCAACAGCAAGATTCAATTTGCCAGCACTCACTTCAATATCACACGAACAATAGCTAATCAACAACAGGTGTCATGGTCACGAAACGCAACGATTTACTATTAGACGGCTGTATTTGACGCGGACTTATGCCCAACTGTATGGCTTCAGCAAGGCAATCATAATAATTGATTCTCAGATAGTAATTGTAAAGCAACGAGCGCAACAACAAGGCACCCGCAACGGGCGACACAGTCACTAGTCTCTAGTGACCGGGCCAACGCCGGACGTAAACTCACAATGTCATTAACGCTTACAACAAATGCTATCACTGGGAAAGCAACGAGTATCATGGCAACGAGAACGCAACGATTAACGCAACAATAAAACAGGAACAAATGAGTAGCCGACTGTGCCCCTGAAATGCATGCAACTGGAAATGCGGGCCTTGACAGAGCTACCACTGCTTTCCAGTCTCGTCCTCCAGGCAGGAGATCACAGCCACAATCAGTGCTTGCGATTCTTGGCACTAGTGGACGCGGGCGAAGTGGAGCGACCTCTCGCTTTCTGCAACGACTGTACATCAGGACACTCTATCTCGCGGTGAGAGCCCGACCATTTTGTACACCGGTGGGCGTAGCGGCAGGGAGTATAAGGCGATGCGCAGTGACTACGGTTTCAAGATATGCATACGGTTGTAGCAGGTCTGGGAGCCGCCCCAGCTGTGTGAAAATTATACAGCTGGACATTCAGCTGGGACCAGTCAGTGAGTTGCGTCGCTGCAACATATATGCTCCCGAAAAGCTTGATCATATGCCCACCAAGCCCGCCCGCTAAACTGCCTATAAGTGCGAATGATCAGTAACTTATACTGTAAAAGATCCCTCCAACGGTGAGGATAGTAGGATGTGAGGACTAGACAGAGGACCGAAAAAGCCTCAGCCCATGCAGCTCACAATGTCCTCAAAGCGGTGCTTTGGTCGCTTTGGTTGGCTTGTCAACACCAAGCAACCATCGAGCATAAGCTGTGGCTCCGAGTCTGTAATGGGAACTAAGTTGACAGGCAGCAAGTCAGCCGGGTCAACGTATTTTCCCGACACGATCTGGGAAACTGACGAGTTTGGATGGGATTGGCGAGTACCCCGGTCCACAACAAAAGGCTAATAAAAGCAAGGTGGGCATAATAGATGCTGACTTTTCCAGTAAGTTAAAGCGCCCGTAGAAAAAAACCGGGGCCAAGCCAGTGGCGCCGGAGGTTGCAGAGCCTAGCGATGTAGATGGTACGGTCGCTGAAGCAGGGAGCGAAAACCTATTCATGAAACTAAGTGCAACCAAAGGAAACCTGGGAGGATTTCCTGAGCGTAGTAATTCGTCGACCCTGGACGTCAGAACTGACGAATTCGAGGCGCTTGATGCTGGATTGACCGAGGCTGAAACAGGAAGAGAGGCCACCGTTCTATTTGCCAGCCCTCCGCCGAACTTGATGTTGATTTTTTCTCAGACACTTTGCTCATTGTACAGCGACAATCCTGGGACGACTTAGACCAATTGAACTCCAGCAACGTCTGATCACAGTCTTTTTGAAGGGTCTCGATCCGGAGGATATTTTCGAAGCACGCAAAGCAAATATTGACCAAGCAACGAGCGACAACTGCCTACAACGGCAAAGCAAGAAGCATGCCAGCAACCTCGTGACCAGGGTCTTCTCGGTCAGATCCAAGATGGCGGCTATCAACTCGTTCCCAGGGGTCTTTACGCGCCTAATCAAAGATGGCGTCGAAAGTACCCCTGGTACAGGCTGGTGGGATTCGGCCACTGATTGGCTAGACGTTTCGCACGCGCTGATTGGAGATTTTCGAATAGTGCGTGCATTTTTGATTTGAAAAATAAACCGGTGCTGTCGTCTTTCGCATTGCGCGTTCAAAATTCGTTGAAAACAACTACAAATTCATCAGAACTTAGCGTTTTTGCCTTTTTTAATACTCACTTCGCGACTGGATACAAGTAGAATAATGTACGGTTGGAATTCATTGGAATCCATTCTTCAGCAATGATGAATCCAAGATGGCGGATGTTCTTCAAAATATGCCCATATATTGGGTATATTTTGGGTCACATGACCAGCCTGCAGTACCAAGGGTATTTTCGACGCCATCTTTGATAAGGCGCGTAAAGACCCTTGGGAACGAGGTTGGATCTGACCGAGAAGACCCTGGTCACGAGGTTGGCATGCCAGTGAGCCTGAAGCACATACGGGAACCTCCGAAGCTCCTGGATAGGGAAGACCGCTGATCAGCGCTGGCATTGACTCGATTTTAACTTCGCCTAAATTTCATTCAAGCACATATAGTTGTCACAGCGTTTTTACAAGTTGGGCTATTTTTAGATTATTTTCCCCGCCAATTAATTGCACCGTGGCGGAACAAAAGATGCCTCATTAGCTACTTTTGCTATACTAAACAACATGGCTGCTACGCTTTTGTGATTTGATTCCCTTAGGAATAATTTCAACTCAAGAACTGAGCAGGCCGGAACCATTCTAAAAATAACCTAACTTGTAAAAACGCTGTGACATAGGCCTAGTATGCGGGATGGACGCTTCTAGTTATCAGGGCCTAGTATGCGGGATGGACGCTCCTAGTTATCAGGGCCTAGTATGCGGGATGGACGCTCCTAGTCATCAGGGCCTAGTATGCGGGATGGACGCTCCTAGTCATCAGGGCCTAGTATGTGGGATGAACGCTCCTAGTCATCAGGGCCTAGTATGTGGGATGAACGCTCCTAGTTATGGGCTCCTGATCCTATACCAAGCCCAGACTTGAAGCAAACAATCTATACCCTATCCCAGACCAGATGTTTACACAGCATGACATTAGATATGAAAGAGTCCAGATATCGAACAGTTTTTAATTAAAATTACACTGCGAAAGCCGTTGTTTTGTTTTAATATGGTATTTTAAGCTGTAGTGTGATCGATAGAGCGCTAAGCATGGCGTCAACGACAAGTCAGTATCAAAATCCATACCCTTTCCCAGACCAAAACCGTAAAAAGGATACCTTATCCCAGACCTCGGCAGCTCAAAAACCATACCCTATCCCGTGGCACATAGTATAGCCCCCTCCCCCCCACCCCCGGCACTTATTTTGCCTCACTTTGACTATTGCATTTTTACGGTGTGGGATAAGATAGGCTCGGGATTAGCAGTAAAAGTGCAAAACCTACAAAACCGAGCTGCAACGGAATAATTAGCAAGGCTGATTAATCAATGAGATCATCGCAGATTCGTAGAGAACTGGGTTGGGATTCCTTAGCAGAACGACGGTTTAAAGCTAAGGCTATCCGTAGCCTCCTCCGCAGGCATCTCTATAAAGTATCGGAAACCGTGAAGAAGAAAAATCCTAAATTGGGTTACCTGTGGCACTGCGGAGGAGGCTAAGGATTGTACTAGATGGCAACAAATAACTGACTTCATTTATTTAGATCAGAGGCCTTGTACGAGATCGGTATTGTTATTAGCAAAACTTGTTTGTAAATGCTATTTTTCACCTCCAGCAATCGATTGTCGATCTTTCTAAAACCATGGCAACGCCTTTCCCATGGGAATTGCGAGCTTATTCGTTAACGACGTATTATATCAGCACGTGACTGTTAGCTGCATCTCGCTCACTCCGGATTGGGATACCTATGGTTTTTACACGTCATGAAATATTCCCATATTTAGCTTGGACGCCATCTTAGATCGTCAAATCACGTGACAAAATACTACCAAGAGTATTTGATAACGTGATCCAGCGTTTACCAGGGTCTTCTCTCGGACTAGCCGTCATCTTGGATCTGACCGAAAAGTCCCTGGGGACGAGGTGGAGCCAATGGTCAACCTCCTTCCCAGGGATCTTTACGCGCCTAATCCAAGATGGTGTCGAAAGACCCAGGCTGGTCATGTGACCTAAAAATATGCCCAGTATATGGAGTATGGGCATATTTTGAAAAACATCCGCCATCTTGGATTGATCATCGCTGAAGAACGGTTAGCGGTTGAAGTGTGATCCCAATGAATTCCAACCGTACATTATTCTACTTGTACCCAGTTGCGAAGTGAGTATTAAAAAAGGCAAAAAACGCTAAGTTCTGATGAATTTGTAGTTGTTTTCAACGATTTTTGAACGCGCAATGCGAAAGACGACAGCACCAGTTTATTTTTCAAATCAAAATTGCACGCGCTACTCGAAATTCTCCAATCAGCGCGAGTATATATGAAGAGCTATGGGATTGAAATAAATTACATATATAGTATTAGGGCACAGGTGGGGGGGGGGGGGGGGGGGGGTGGACATTGCTGGAATTGACTCTGTAGTCTCACCTTTCCACTGCAAAGACGTCTTTAAGCAATTGCCTCTATTTGCATATCAACGTAGCTCTAAGTCCTCTAACCTACGGTCAAATCACAACTACCACGTATCACACAGATGTAATGAACACAGACGGACAGTAGACAAGCCTAACATTAATTCTATTATAAAACCTACTACTGTATCTGAACATTTTCTTTCTAGACCTAACCACTATTACACCGACGGCTAGACTGCAGAATACCCTACCACGTAATCTACCTTACACGTTGACAGTCAACGCGTTGACGCGTTGTCACGGTCAAACATATAAATGAAATTGAAAATGAAATGAAATAATGAAATAAAATTGTAAATTGACATAACGTCCATTATCAATCTTGCTATTATCTCTATATATTACTACCTTCATTCTACAATCAACCACAGTCTACTCGTTGACGCCGGCGATGACGCGTTGACATGAATAAAGTGTTCTCTATATATTACTACCTTCGTTCTACAAACAACCGCAGTCTACTCGTTGACGCGATGACGCGTTGACATGAATAAAGTGTTCTCTATATATTACTACCTTCGTTCTACAATCAACCGCAGTCTACTCGTTGACGCGTTGACATCAATAAAGTGTTCTTTATATATTACTACCTTCGTTCTACAAGCAACCGCAGTCTACTCGTTGACGCGATGACGTGTTGACATGAATAAAGTCTACTTGCTGTGGTGGGGTATTCTGCAGTCGTTCCCGCACCTTATAGATAAAGCTAAAACTCTAGAACCATATGGTATGAATATACGTGATGAAACATAGTGCTTATCTCTTATACTATTTTGCTATTTCAAGACTTCCCCGTTTCCGCAATTTCTATTGCGAAATTTACTAGTACCTGAAGCCAAGGCTGGTTTGGCCAGCCGAAATATTGTAATATTCAATATAAAATCCTTCGTTGTGTCAGCTTTGCCGTAGTCCTTGGACTTCGTACTCTGTAGTACGTTGTACCAAAATGGCCATTTTATCAGTTTTAAGCCAACATTGCAGATTTCTAATGCGAGACGGTTCGCCCCACCCCCCAGGAAACACCAGTTGGCCACTTTAGAAACGAAAAAAGGACTGGGTCGAGTTTGTAAAGTTAATCTATTTTATTTTTATTTACAACATTTGGGCGTAACGCCACGGGAAACAAACAATAGGACTCAAGGTCCCCTGCGAGGCTTGTCTCCGCCATGTCAGTGGACCTACGATTTTACGTCCTTATCCGAGAAGACGTGAAGGTCTAACCATTTGCAGTTGGTTCACAAAGGCAGCACCTTCTACTCAGTTATTTTAAGGCCCTGAATGTTGGTCCGGCCGGGGTTTGAACCCGCGACCTCCCGCTCGACAGACCGGAGCTTAACCACTGAGCTAACCGGATCTAAGTAAGAAATGAACTCCATCACAAGAAAGATGACATCGGAATTAGCCAGAATACCAAGTTTGAGCATGATTAACTGAATTGCAAGCTTTCAATAGTCGCAAAATTAAGAGACGTTAGGACTGATTCACGTTCACATAAACTACGCTTGGGCTCCCTGTGTAAATGTCCGGGTGGTTTGTCCCAGCCTCCCTCGATTCATGCGAAAAAATCCTGTTTGGTCTTTGGAGTTTGGATGATTCGATCACTGCACTTTTAATAATTCCGACGAAGGAACTGCAGTATCCAGCTGAAAATGAGTAGTAAATTGCTCGTTGTCTTCCTGTTTCTCTGTACTGTGTCTTGGAATGAAGCAGAAAAGGCTGCAGTGAAAGGCAAGAACCGAGCTTTGGTCAATAAGTTCGAGGACGATGGAAAGTTTGTTTTCGTGTTCGATAAGTTGTTTCCACGACAAGTACTTTCGGCATGTCTTCAAATGATATCACAAGGGAAAATAGAGGGAATGCTATCGCCGTGGCAGTATGCCTATAAGGATTACTATTTTAACATCCAAGTCGCGAATTCCACGAACAATTTGCCGTGGATAACACCAATGAGTCCCGATCTGTTGATGAAGACTGCTGTTTGGGAAAAGATAAATAAAGTTGCTAAAGCCGTTTCTGGAGGAAAAGTGTATTATCCATATCATATTACGTCTTCCATGGTCAAAAGACTGGATTTTATTACAGTGGATACAGGTATGCTGTACTCAAACAAATACATTATGCAATTTATCCATAACTAACTACATGTCTGCATGTTCCACTCTATTTTAAACCCTGTAACGTAATTTGGCCAAAAAAGGCCATTAATAAACCGCGAGCCTTATTAATTATCAAACGAGACAACGAATAAACACACCACTTAACTCTTTCATCGGTCGGGAGCGATTGATTGCAGAATACAGTGCTTGGTTCATTAATAATTCTTTTTCTCCAATTTTCATACAAACGTTATAAAAACCTACTGTAACTCAACCCAAAATCATTCATAGCATGACCCATCGAAATACACCAGGGCTTGGTTGTTTGCAGCAAGGTAACTTTATCCCTAGGATAGCACTAACTCTGTAATTGTAACCTGTACAGTTTACCCTTGGGTTAGCGATTTAACCCTGGGGCATTAAGTGCTAATACCCTTGCTTCGAACAACCTGGCCCTGAGCTATAATCGAGGCTAAATGTAATTTAGGCATGGTTAAAGAACCAGCGACTACTGGGGCCCCTGTGGTGTGCTTGCATGGCCCTGGGGTTGGTTTCATCTGGGACCATGCTTTTGTGTTGTTGCTTGTGGCTCAGAGTTCTGCTTGTCAGTTGCAAGTCACTGTGATTGCTCGCGGCTATCGCCTAGCCCCCCACACTGCTGGCTGTGTATGGGAGGGGGCCGGAGCCACTCTCAGCGATTGGTGGGTCACTTGATTCGGGTTAGCTAGAGGCCTAGTTCCTTCCAAGGTTGTGACCAACACCCGGCCCCAGCTTTGCTCACCTATGGATCCAGATTAGAAGGTTTGTATACTCACACTTGGGAGGGCTAGGGCCATTCTCAGTGAATGGTCTTGGGTCAGCTAGATGCCTAGTTCCTCCCATGCCAGGCTGCCGGACTATCGCCTCGCCCCTCATGCTGCTTGCTGTGTATGGGAGGGGGCTGGGACCACTCCCAGCAATCAGCAGGTCACTTGGTTTGTGTTAGCTACATTGTAGAGGCCTAGTTCCTTCCAAGGTCATGACCAACTCCCAGCCCCCAGCTCCGCTCACCTATGGACCCAGCTAGCTAGAGCATATGGTTCATGATCAGGCTTGGGGGGCTAGATCCATTCTCAGCGAATGGTCTTGGGTCTTGGTTCAGGTCAGCTAGATGCCTAGTTCCTTCCAAGGCTGTGACTATCGCCTAGCCCCCCTTTGCCGCTTGCAAATCTCAGTCTATTGGAAGTGACAGTTGCACAACAGATCCTTGGTTGCTAGTGTATAAGCCCATCATTTGTTGGGCATTCAGGACAGTGGTTCGTCTTTGGTGCTCTCGGCTGCAGACAGTCCTTGTTCGGCTCGTTTGGGCTGTTCGGTTGCCAGGATTACCTGGCAGCTGAGCTCTCAAGCACTGTTGCAGCCTTGGGCACTGAACTTCCAACTTAGAGTATTATCATTTGGTCTTTGTTCCACTTTTGAAGTAGCTGGTTATTTAATGGGAAAGTTATTGTAGTTTTCAAGTCAGTACTTGCTTTTGATTTTAAAATATGGGGGCAGAGCATGTCTCCCCTGTTTTTATTTTTTTTGGGAGACCATTCTTGTCTTCCCCCAAAATGAGGCAAGACCTACATGTATACATGTATATTGAGTGAGCAAAACCTTGTGCTCTGCCAATAATTTACACCCCCTCTAGGGAGTATTAGACTGAGTAGTGCTGCATTCAAAATGGTGGACACTCAGCATTATTAATGTAAACATTGCAAGAAGCAGGGCTATAGGGAGATAAAAAATATTTACCAGATAATAATGGGGGAGCATTACTCCCCCGTTTGCAAATATCAGGGGAGACATTCAAAACAGAGGTGCAAATTCTCATAAAATCGTGCTGAAGTGTTTCAGCCCTGCAAGTGCTCTTTTGATTAAAAAAAATGGTAAAAATATGCACTGTATTCTACAGTTTAGCCAAAAATACAAATCTCAGCATTTCAAGTAGCATTTCTTTATTATAAATAACCCGTTCAAGAATAAACTACAAACAGAGATTTATTTAATAGCATAAATGGAATAAAAATCTGGGATCAAATACCTCAATCATCACATTAAAATCTGAAAATAGACACTTCATTAACATTACCACATGCATTTGTAGTCAAGTCAGTTATTAATTATATTAGACTGTGCTTTCTAATTTTTAACTCATTGATGCACACATGCAAGCACAGAAAGGAGTTTATATTGGGATGGGTGAAATTGTGTCACTTGCTCACTCACTATAGTGTGAGCATGCCAAAGAGCCTGGGAAGGAGCTTGATGACAGTAATCAATAGTTGATTTATTCAATACTTCAGTTTCATCAGTTGATGTTTAAATTCATGTGCGAAAGATTTTCACTGCCAGGTCTCCATTGCCAGTGTCCTCTGTTACTGTCTGTGTAGTTGTCTTCTGTTTATATATGCATGTATGTAGATTGCATTCATATACATCCCACGTGGGAGATATTTGCGTTTAGTTACTGCCAATGCTGAGATGTAAAAGCCAGATAAATAAATAAATGAATAAATAGTGGTGCAATAATCAGGTTTTCCGAACTTGTCGTCTGTTTGGTACCTGTGGTCTTTGCCACATTAATTAAAAGTTCTCAATTTGAAAGAAGCTTGTACACTGTATCTTCACCTTGTATGAATGCATGGTCTTTCTCATTATACCTACTGGCAAAGAATATCTTCAGAAATAAGACTGGTCAGGGTTAGAAATTAACTATTTTGCCACCACTAAATTTGGTTCATTTCTAAAACCAAATTCTAAATACCCATGCACTATCAAATGTCTGCTAGTCAGCAAATGTCTGCTAGTTAGCAAAGTACATGTAAGAAACCAAACTTATCTAGCAAAAATTAAAATGTCTCAATTAGGTTTTATGTCTTTTACTTTACAGGTAACTGTTTCTGACTACCAAAACATTGCTACTGTAACTATATTTAACTTGTAAAATCAAAATTTAGTTATCAACTATATACATGTGTAAGCATTCCACTAGCTTGCTACTGCTAGTTTCGACCCCTGGATTGGTATACAAAGTTTATAAAATGTTGTTTGGGGAATATTTTCACAAATTTTGACATATCAATGTTTTTGTATATTCATAAAGTAGAGTTGATATATTATTATATTTACCAGTTCAAATTGTTTTTCGATACAACAACAGGAAGTCTTATTTTTGAGCTCCGAATATTGAATCTCAACGTCCGCCATTACTGCATGGAGGCTGTTCCTTTATTCAGCTTTAAACAAAGGTTAATATTCAGCAGAAGTGATGTCATACACTTAACGCTCGCCTACAGAATACAACACAGCCAATCACAGCTCTTCACATACATAAGAAGAAAGTTATATTATTTTTATCTTTGCGAGGTTGGCTACTTTTTTATGCACACTGTTTCACACCACAAGGTTGTTGTGTTAAGTATTGACATCACTTCCACTGAATACTGAGAACGGCTTCCAGTAATGGCGGACAGGATTTTACCGGTAAACTCTCCTGAAATTTTGTGGTTTAACTTGCCCATTTCGGAATATTTTTTACTATTTCAGATATTTCTAATACTGATTGACCTATTGACACTGAAAAAGTGGCAAATCGAAATGGTAAATTTTCGTCGTAGTGGTGTACAGGTCCATAAATGGTCCAGGCCCGCATATGATCCCAGGCCCGCAAATGATCCCTAACATGGACCGCAAATGATCCCACTCCGCAAATGCTCCCCAATGGAGACCGCAAATGATCCTGTGAAAAAACATGGAATGGCATGTATTTTTTGCCACTGGATAGTGGATCTGTACAGGTCCGCAAATGATCCAAAAAAATGGACCGCAAGTGATCCTGGCTCACAAGTGATCCCTATTGGGGACCACATTATCATAGCGCGAAAAAATGTAGAATGGCATGGAATCTGGTCATTGGTTTCAATGTTTTAGAAATCAAAATATTTGCATCAAATTAGTTTTCTTTTTCATTTAAACGGTTGGCTCGTAAGGACCGATTTCTTTTATTTTTCAAATCCTGGGTTAATTCATTAATTTTTAGTTGTTTTTTGCTAATAATCCCGAGTTTTTAAAGTTTTTCTTAATCGGAAGTATACTGACTCAAAGTTAAAATTAAAGAAATTAAAGTTAACAATAAATAACCCGTAGTATGGTGGCTTGTTTGGCCCATTCAAAACAATTTTTTTTAACTAGTCATTTTTTCAAAGTACACAAACAATTTTTTTTGGGAAAAAAGAAAATTATTTGCTTTGGAAAAAAAGAAAAAGCAATTTGATTTTTGTTGAGAATTTTTTTTCTTAATCCCGAGTTCCTCAGTAATCCAGAGTTCTTAATCCTGAGTCCTTCGTCGACCGTTCTTATTACCAGAAACCGGTTAGCCTTTTTTTAATCATCGGGCCAATTATTCTGACTCAATTTTGTTTTCATTTCCAGATATCTCATCCTGCTTGTCAGTATCTCCTATTTACAACACACAAGGAAACAATTTCAAAGCAATTGCTGGTTTTCACTTGACGTCATAGCCGCCATGTTGGTGCCCTTAAACAATAGATTCCTCGTTAGCTTCTTTTGTTGGGGCACCAACATGGTCCCCTAACCCTTTGTCATTTGAATCTCTAGGGATTGAGTGCAAACCAGCAATAGCAAAAGTAATAACAAGCGTAACAGCCAGGAGCGAGCATAATCGCGCCTTGTTCATGAGTGTCAATTACAGACTGTCAAGATTGGACATGTCGCTGACGACATAATATTATGATTGTTATGGACAGGTGTGATCTGGGGTCGATAGCATGACATCATGGAGATTTTGATGGACATGTTTTAAAGGGGGTTCATTGCTGGAGCCAATGGTTAAAAATCATTACTAACATCATTATTAAAATCTGTTCTTCATTTTTCTTTCATTCATACTTTAGATCCACTATACAGTGGCAAAAATCCATGCCATTCCATGTTTTTTCACGGGATCATTTGCGGTCCCCATTGGGGATCATTTGCGGAGCTGGATCATTTGCCGTCCATTTTGGGGATCATTTGCGGGCCTGGGATCATTTGCGGGCCGGGATCATTTGCGGGCCTGTACAGTGGCACTTTAAAGACAGTTTATTAGGTGACGAATTTTAGCACAGTTAGCAAAGCTTGCCAATACTATTAAAATGCATGATGATAAAACCAGATATGGTTGGGTCAGATAACCAGGGAAGTTCCTGGTTTGAGTTGAATTGCATAATTCCCCTGATTCAGTCAGTTCAAAACAATCCAGGTATAGGTAGGTCGGAAAAAAGTTTTTTTTTTTTTACTTTTTGGGGGGTTACATGGGGGAGTTACATGTTGTCATGTTCATGCTGAAGACACACTGTAGTACTGGGAAGTCGTCGTTTACATACTTGTCATTGTTTTAATGTTTTATATTTTCATGTTTATTTTATATGTTTCAAGTGTAACTACAACACAAGTCTTGGAAAATAGCAATAAAGAGTTTGAGGTTGGCATGAAATAATCTAGGTTGGTTGGGTTACCAAAAAAGAAACAGCATTTTTTTATGTTTGGCCTTAATTATCTCTACATGCTTGATTGTTGTTTCAAACACCCCTAGAAATCCAGGGAGTTGGGTTATGAATATTTTCTGGAACCACATACTGGTATGATACAGTATATACCAGTTGGTATATATAAATTATGCAAATTATGCACTCCTTCTAAATAATATATTAATTAACATTGTATCCACAAGTTCTACATTGTGAGACTACTTTTGATATTGTGACTGTTGCAAATGCGACTATTAAAAATTATGTACATGAAAGGGCTACCGAATAGTCAGTCAAAATTTGGAAGTGCTCGTCATTTTAGGCCTTAATTGCTCGAATGCTCGCAAAAAGATGTGTGCTTGAATAAAGCTCGTACTTGCTTTTTCCCAAGGTGCTTGTTTGCTTGTTTTTTTTTATAGAACAATGCTCACAGCTGTGATAAAATAGAATTGTTCATGGTCGCCATAAAAGCAGGATGCTCGCCTGCTCGTCAATGCTCGAATTTACCATTCGGTACATAGCCTATATGTATAGGCCTTGTGACTATATAAAGCTGCAAGTATCATATTAAAATAATTAAAATGTTATTGTACTGTTGTTTGTTTGTCACAAAAAAGGTATTAATCTTGCAAATTTTGTAATTTTGGCATTTAATCCCTAATTTCAATCACTTTAATCCCTAATTTCGATGAGAAAACTACTACAATAAAATCCATAGGTTTCCATTGTGACATCACAAGATGAAACAGTCCCGCAATTTGGGTAGCTTTTATGCTACTGTATCTAGCTAGTTTAATTGCTGCTCCTGCCTCTCGAATAAAACTAATTTAGACAACTGAAATGTATCAGAAATAGGATTTGAGGTAAAAAGAGTTATGTTGTGTTATGGCGCTATATATAGCTACTTCCACTTTCAGGATCAGTCACAAATTTTGCTGACTTGAGACTAGATTTAGATATTTTTTATTTTATTTTGAGGCCTGTTGTGTTTTGTTAACTATTGTTTGTTTATCTTTTTAGTTGAAGATGCAGATAATGATGAGTTAATCTTTAAAGTGTTTCTCACACCTAACATAAAGAAGAATGACTATGGAGAGGTATTGTTCTACAAACAAAATGGAGAGATCTTAGGAGCTGTGTTTCCAAAGTTGGGTCGTTTACTGGTGTGGAATGCTTCTGTGCCTTTCATATACAAGCCACCTGCCATGTCATTCAGGCAGGGCCTATATGACATCACTGTAAGACTTACTACATCAAAAGAAAAGTTTGAATTGGGGACAAAGAAGAGTAAGGTAAATGATATAAAATATAGTTACACAGGGTTAAAAATTAATGTAATGCACAAAACAAGCACAAAAAACTTAATATGTCACTGGAGATACTGCTGCAAAAAACACAGTAGACTCACTTGGACAGGAGTTCATGGCTACATGTGTACAACAGTGAAATACCAAAGAAATAGAAGTAGTTCTTTATACAAATCTTTGATTATGTACATTAAAATACCATGATCACCTCGGATTTCTTTGTTATCCGAGGGAAGTTTAACCTCGAAATTCCCTCATTATGGATGAATGCTTCTAATTTTCTCTCATGTTTCTATGCTAGAAACTAACCCATAATTACAGGAGGGAAATTTTAGCATTGTATCTTAATTTCGCCTCCTGTTACATTCATGAAGGAAAATTAGAAGACAACGACTTGTCTTCCAAGTGCAGGCAGGACAGTGCTACTTTATTCCCCCTGTAACAGTCTGGGTACATGTAGGTTGGAGTGCAATGACCCCCCGCACACTGGATAGAATTGCAGCTCAATCTCTTGAGTACTTATAGTTATAAACCCATGGTTTTATCCATGTGGGATGCTTTTGCAGTTTACGCATAAAACATGTGCACTGTTTTTATAACGTATTGTTTTGAGAAAATGTGTCTCAAGGTAGACTACAGTAGTGCTTCCTGTGCCATGACTCAGCAAACAGAATTAAACAGAAGCACTCGCAAAACAGTCCATTTCCTCGGTGATCATAGTATTATAAAGTTATACCATGACACCTTTGAGAAATTAGTGATTAAATTTCCCCACGAGCCTTGGGAGGATTTGATTTCCCTTGGGGAAATTTAATCACTAATTTCCCTCGGTGCCATGGTATTACTTAAAGTAATATATTTATGAAAATATATTCATGGCTTCTCTTTTCGGTATTTATTATTATTTTTTGGAAACGTCAGGTTACCCCAAGGGGCGAGCATAGTCCACTCTGATTGGGTTTGATTACCTAATTAAGCCAGTGCAACATGCATGATTTCTACTTTCTTGATGTCACATCGCCCTTACTCTGAGAGTTTTCTCAGAGTTTGACTGGCTTTCCTTCCTCAAAACAAGGAAACAAACTGGATTAAAATTGTTTTGACTGACAATTTACATGACTGTATGCATATATTTAGCCAGGTTCTGGATCACGTAACCAACCCCCATGATTTTTTCGGGTCCCATAATTATATAATACATACTGTAAAATTGTTTACTTTTTTTAGGAATATATAGAAGAAGATGCTATATATGAAAAAATGGACTTTCCTCTCACAGATGGCATGCCATTGCCTGATATGGATTTTGAAAAACATCTAACAAGGAAATTCCATGACAGAAAGGGTCGAGTTGTCGCATACTTTGATGGATTGGTAGCTAAAGGTGATCTGGATGCACTGCGATTATTTCTGCTACATTATAACAGTGCCTATGCCTACCAAGGATATGACGAGAGTGCTGACACTGAGCATGATAATGTGTCTTGGATTGCTGGTATTAAGGTTTGTCTGCAGTGTACTCACTGAAAGAAATAATTTTATAACGACTAAGAAGCTGCATTGAAATGATACTTGGTTAACATGAAATTATTTTAGAAACTGAATGTTGTGAAAAAAATCTACCATTGCTTGATCAGTGTTTCACAAATGATTAACATGGAGATCACATCACAAATAAATTTAATTGCTTTTTGAAAACATTTTCTGATGTAAGAAAACTGAAACTTCCCAAACATGTCCAAATTTAAGACCTTTTCAGTTATTAAAATACCTGTAAATTTGTTTTTCATCCCACAGCAAAGTGCTATGATCAACCCAGTTTTTCATCTGTGTTTCTCTCAATAAGAGAGCGACAAGCTGGCATCTTAAATAATCTCGGCTTAAGTCTTTAAAATATGGCTCCATCTTAATTATTGCAGGTGGCGAAATTTGTCAAAAGTCGTCTATGGCAAATAATTCAATCTGCTGTGGAATACTTGAGTGGAGGAAACAAGGGATGGTACCCTTATGATGTGTCTATGAACATCGTCAGAAATTCACACTATACAAGAATCCATGAGGACTGTGAAGAAGATGAGGTAAGTTCTTTTGTGCCAATGATCATCATTAGAAATTCACATTACGAGAATCGATCCACGAGGACTGTGAAGAAGATGATGTAAGTTCTTTTGTTCCAATGATCATCATTACAAATTCACACTACGAGAATCCATGAAGACTGTGAAGAAGATGAGGTAAGTTCTTTTGTGCCAATGATCGTCATTAGAAATTCACACTACGATAATCCACGAGGACTGAAGAACATGAGGTAAGTTATTTTGTGCCAATGATCGTCATCCTCATTTCCCCTCTTTCATGGACCGGCATGCTCTGCACTTAGGCCATAAAGCAGGGGGGGAAACTCGATCCAGAACTTACGGTACAGACTTCCGCTCGTTTAATAAATGGCCTGCGTGGCGGGTCTTTTCTTTTTACTTGTCCCAGTGAATTGTGAACAGTTTTAGTTGAGCGCCACCAAGATTGCGGCAGGAGTGCGTCAGTACGAGGGCCTGCAATCAAACCATAGATATTTGAATTCCGCCCCCTAATTAACACAATCTAAAGCTGAACAAGAAACCGCCACCTGGCTTGCAATAAAGTTCACCCAAAAGTGTCTGCTACCAAAGTGTCTGCTACCAAAACTTAAGTATTCTGTATCGCTTGACATACTACTTGTAAAATATATGTGTCTGAGGAAATCTAAGAACACTTGAGGCCGCGAAAGTTGTCAAATTCTGAATGAACTCAACCAAGAAGGGCCGCCATCGAATCTATAATGACATCGAATCTAATGACAGGCTTTTAATTTAATAGCATTTATATGGGAATTTTTAGTCTTTCATTTATAACGTAAATCTTGAACAAATATCAACAAATTGTATGTCTTGTGTTCCTAAGCATTGTCTATGCCATATTTCAGCGAAGTTTTACCTCGCTCCCCTCTATATAGAGAGGGATAGTGAGGTAAAAAATTGCGGAAATTCGCTGAAAATTGGCACATATATAGGTAAGGAACACAAGAAGACACCCTGTAAGTTCTGTTGCTTTTAATTCAAGTTTTACGTTGTAAATTAAAAACTAAAAAATCACATGCAGGGATATCCACCTGTGATCTGGTTCGTCGAAGAACTACCGAGCGTTTGCCTCAGAAAAACTCATTCCTACACCGATCTGTACCAAATAAAAACTCGTTTGACTAGCGGGACATTTTGGCCTAAATATAGGTTTTTATCCACTCAAATAAGTCAAAACACATGAAGGACGCCATTTTCACTATAAATTGTGCAAAGAATCAGAAGAGGAGAGTGTAATACGGATTATCATGATGAGAGCTGATGACTGCTCAACCATTTGAAGCTGGATGGGGAGGCCAGCATCTGGATTAATTAATGACATGCCACACAGCGGTCAAACGTCTGCGCGTGCGTATTACGGTCAATCTGGTGGGCGGGCGCGCGAAATTCCCGCGCAAAATTCCCTTAAAACGTATTACAGTGAACTTCTACCCCCAAAAGTTAAGAAAAATACGTGAAAGTTAAGCTTTTTATTTTCACAGTCGACGGGAAATTGAACAAACTTCAAACTGTGAGTTTACCAAACGTTTTCGTAATTTACCAAAAAAGTTCTCAAGGTTTGAAAACGGGTGTGTGAACAGTGACGGCCGCCGGCTCGCTTTGAATTTGTTTTGGAATACGTTGTTGTTGCAAGACTTTTGACGCATGCGCAGACGTTTGACCGCTGTGTGATGACATGCAGTTAGACTGATTTTAGCCAATCATATTCTACGTCCAGAATCTGGACGAATAGGAAAATGTGGGGGTTTCGCTGCAGGCCCTCTTTCTTCATGTTTGTCCCAATCCCCCGCTAGCACCATATAGCCGGGACAAACTAAGACCGCCAAAAAAGATAAGAGGACTGCTACGCAGGCTGTGTAATAACAAGTATTGACAGATGATGATGGTGATTTTTCTATTGAACTTTCCAGTACGAGTTCACTATCCTTCTGTACTTAACACCAGAGTGGGATGAAGAGAAGTATGGTGAGACAGTATTCTTCAACGAAGTCATGCAGCCCAATGGCAGGCCATTCAGAAAGGGCCATCAGCAGTACAACTGGGTTGCATCTGTGAAGCCTGTCTATGGTCGTTTGGTCGTATTCAGGGGCATTATACCTCACTCAGCCAGACCCCCCAGCCCTGGGTTCAAGGGGGCTAGATACACCTTTGCATGTAAGGTAAGTAAAGATGTGGAAATGGAGCCAGACACCCCAGCCCTGGGTTCAAGGGGGCTAGATACACCTTTGCATGCAAGGTAAGTAAAGATGTGGAAATGGGGCCAGATACACCTTTGCATGCAAGGTAAGTAAAGGTGTGAAAATGGGGCAGGAGCGAAGCTGCATGCGGAAAGGGGGTTGGGGGGTGGGGGGGGGGGGGGGGGTAGGGGTCGGGGGTGTGAAGTTGCGGAAAGAGGGCAGGAGTCATTTTAAACTTCTTTAGTAAATAATATTCTAACTTAGTAAACTCACATGTTAAAGCTTTAAAGTAGTTTTTTTTTTTTTTTTGCGAAACATTGAACATATGTACCTAAGATTAGAAACAGCCTTGGGACCAGGGTTAAATCGCTAACCCAAGGCTAAACTAAATTTAGAAACAGGGGTGCTTGCCTTTGTTTTCTTTGAGTTTGGGCGGGAAACTGGTGGGACGCGCCGTCCGCACATTAAAAGCGCATGCGCGTGACGCTTGACTACCCTGACGTTGTACATGGTTTATTGTTTGCTACGTTTCCAGGTATCAAGGACGTACCACATTGCACACGCTAAGATGCTCCGTGAATCCATTGAGGATGTAGAGCCTGGGCACCCAGATGCCAAGCTCATGGAGGATCTGACATATAAACTGTACGATATACCAACACCAGAGAGACCTACGGAATTCTTGGAGAAAGAATTAGCCAAGAGGAGAAAGGAGAAGGCCGATAGTCAGAAACAAGAAAAAATGTCGATTTTGGATGAGGTGATAACAAATGTTTCCTAAGGCAGATAACGTCTACAATAGTATAATTCACCTGCCGTTTCTTCTGTCCAGCTTACGCTTGTGCGTATGTCTCCGTTTCTTGAGTTTCACAAGTACGTAACGTTCCTTATGCTTCCGTTTCTGCTTTCGTCGCTAGTGAAAACCATCCTTAACCGTGCAGAGGTTACGAAGAAGTGAACTCACACTCGTATTTAATTAAATCTCATTTTAAGCCACTTAAATAATTTTGGAGTTTGAGTTGGGAAGTCGGAAACCGGTCAGATTTTTTTCTGGATCCGCGCCTGGGAGGGTATCATTCAACCTAAAATCAGCATCTAAGAGGTGCGGTTAACTGTTGCAATTGTTTCCTGGTGACATTTCAGACACAGACTTCCAAGCCCTAGGGTTCTCGATGTCAAATAGAAGTGATGGCAGACAAGTAATATTTAAAGTGCCCCTACGATCAAATTTTGACATATCAATGTTTTTGCATATTCATAAAGTAGAGTTCATATATTATTACCAGTTCAAATTGTTTTTCGATACAACGACAGGAAGTCTTATTTTTTTAGCTCCGAATATTGAATCTACACGTCCGCCATTACTGGAAGCCGTGCCCTTTGTTCAGCTTTAAACAAAGGTTTATTCACCGGAAATGATGTCATACACTTAACGCTCGCCTGCAGAACACAACGCCTGGAGGCATATTTCTACTAAAAACGTCTTCACGTACATAAGAAGAAAGTTATATTTATCTTTGCGAGGTTGGCTACTTTTTTATGCACGCTATTTCGCGCCACGAGGTTGTCGTGTTAAGTGTATGACATCACTTCCGGTGAATAAACCTTTGTTTAAAGCTGAACAAAGGGCACGGCTTCCAGCAATGGCGGACAGGATTTTACCGGTAAACTCTCCTAAAATTTGTGGTTTAAGATGCCCATTTGGGATTTTTTTTTTACTATTTCGGATATTTCTAATACTGATTGACCTATAGACACTGAAAAAGTGGCAAATCGAAATGGTAAATTTTCGTCGTAGTGGCACTTTAAATAGTAGAGATTCAAACTTCGGTTAAGAGATATCTGATTTACGTAGTTCGTATGGAAGTGTATTCCTGATAAAATAACTATTTTGGTAATATTAGGGTATTAAGTAATAAGTCGAGGTAGAGGTAGAGGTAGAGAGTTCTTTATTTAACCCTGTTTACAGGCGTTGGCAAAACATTTGGAGCTATGATTACTAAACCGTGCGATGCCTTATACAAGAAGATTGGTATAAAGTAACGTATTTATCTAACATTCCTTGGAAAGCAACGTGTATTTATCAGGAATACTTTGTCTCCAACTTCTCTTCTTTCACAGGCTATTTAAGATGCCGAGGTTTCGGTATAGTTAACTAATCAATAATTCATATGGATAATTTAGCACATTACCTATAGCTAATAGTGTAGTTAAGTATTTTTAAATTGTGGTAATTATTATTTCTGTTGGGTATTGTAAAAATAAATAGAATTTCAATAAAGAGTATTTTTAACAACTAATCAATAAATTAGTTAGCCTGAATTTCAGCCGTCTCCTCTGGTTCGTTCCTCCCGAGAGAGACGTCTGAATCCAATAGCCGATAATGCCGTCCAGTGACGTCACTACCAGAAAACCTGGTAGTGATTTTTGATTGGTTCATATTCTATAATTTCGCATAATTATCATAATTATCAGCCGAGAAGACGGCAGGATTCACTTTGGACTCGCGATTGTTGATCGTTGAGTTTCAGTGGAGTGATTGTCTTTGGCAAAGACCTGGAATTCGTAAGGAAAACATCTGGAAATGGATTGAAAGTGTCCTGCACAATAACCGGCCGACTAACCTGTAAACATGTACATTTTATCGCGTCGCGTCCGCGGGGTTGTTGACAATCGATTATTTGTTCACACTCGCAGTGGTAAAGAATGTCGCTACTCTCTTCAAGGAACTGTTCTTTCCCGTAAAAGAGTCTTCGTATTTCTTCGAAAATTCTCCATTAACCTTTCATGTTTTTCTACTTTTCTGTTGCATCATTTACATTGGTAATATCTCGTAGCTGTGTCGATTCGAACGGCAGATCGCGAGACATGTACAAAGATCAACGGAAAGACAAAGGTCAACTGTACTTTGCCTCCAAATATAATTTAACGATTTGTTGCTTCGGAAAGGCTTTCACAACATAAGAGGCACTTGAGAAGCAAATGGGATGGAGATGTATAATATAGGTAAGGCTTTTATTTTGGTCGGCATAATCTCAAATAAATATTTCTCACGAACTCTTACTACCGCCGTGACAGTTTTATTTGCATAAATTAAATTGTTAATCCGCCTTGACGTCACTGGACGGCATTATCGGCTATTGGATTCAGACGTCTCTCTCGGGACTGAACGAACCAGAGGAGACGGCTGAAATTCAGGCTATAAATTAGTAATCTTAGTTAAAATTGATTACCTATATTTATAGGGGAAAACATATTGAAAATAAAGTGGTAGAACCTTATCTATAAGTTTAGCGGAGTCGATAAGCTTTGAGGAATTCTCCACCATTTTTGGGGTTGGGATACTCCACTGGGACATAGCTTAGAAACCCTAACCCATATACCGTATTTGATCGAATAAGCGCCCTCTCTCGAATAAGCGCAACCCTCGATTAACCGCCCCGGGCACTTATTCTATCAAATACGGTATCTAAAAAAAAAAAAACTATCCCATCTAATACTGGTTAAATTTGGTATCCAATTTCAGACCGGAAATGACCATTAATATTAGCAAAAGCCTCCGTACAAGCGATTTTAAAATGCATATGAGCTGAATTTTTGTCATTAAAATCGAGTAAATACTTGAATAGTAAAATATACCTTGATTTGAGGGTTGTGTCTGAGTTATAGAGGCTTATATTTCGAATATGCTAATAGATTTTCACAACTGAATCGCAAATTCCCATACAAAGCCTAAAATGTATGACCACACAAATCAATCCTGGGCTTCCTGTAATATAATCATATCCAGTATCATTTAAAGATCAAGTCGCCAATAATAAGTGTAATAGATCACATGACTACATAGGGCTAGAATTTGAACCTCGTACAGCTCTGATTGGATAATCTACTCATTTGGATGTAACGGTAATTTTCATTGGCTTCTCGATGGCCAGCAAACACGTCAGATCGGTTTTGCTGGGCCACTGATAAAACAATGGGGAGCTTAAGGAGCAGACGTTTTTTGACAACACGTACGTCACAAGACCGTGAGAAACTAGAATGATTTTTTTCTTCAAATCTTGTCTATCTCGGACACATTTCTGGATGATCAATATGGACGGGAAGACCCGTGCAAAATGCGGCAGAAAAGGAAAATTTGACTTCCGGTTGCTGTCTGTGACTCACGAACGAATGGTGCTAAGCTCTCTAATGAAAATTACCGTTACATCGTAATGAGTAGATTATCCAATCAGAGCCGAGGTTTAAATTCTGAAACTAAACTCAGCATGGAAGTGAGATTCTCAACGGCCGTGGCCAGATTTTCTTTCCCTTAGCACCTTGTAACTAGAGAATGCGAGGAGTTAGAACCTCTGGTATACCCAGGGTATGTTTTAATTAGCAATAGACCTAGCAGCAGGGAGTGTTTGCGCAATTTTTGATTGACCTTGTATAAAAATGCCACAAATTATTGCATTTGTGGTCCACCCTGCGATTTTCAGTCCACGTTCCAAGCAGCATGCGTAGTCCATCACTAGTCGCCCCCACACTCCCTGCTGCTACTAGCCCATGTTCCACGTAGATCAACACCCTGTACCATCGTGGCATAGACAACGCCAAGCTCTGTGTGTTTCGTATGTATTCTCGCGGTGACCTCTATTTAGACATGTTCATGCCGCCTCCGTGTACTATGCGCTATGCTTTTCCACCCGAGAGGGCTATCTCGTCTTAGGAAGTGCCAGGCGATTCTTCGATTTGTCTTTGTGAAGCTTCGTATAAATTAATTCGTATGTCGGGTTCGTATGTAAATTTCTGTCTTGTCATGGGTTATTGCATCAGCCAACTTTATATCGCACATTCAACTAATTAACCCAACATTCCGATGCGGCCCTAAAAATGCGAACGAATATTTTTTTAAAAACTGTGTGGAATGTTGGGTACCTTTACGAATTTCTATATTTAACCACGTGTGGCCCGTGACACGCAGCTGGCGTGACAAGACAGAAATTTACATACGAACCCGACATACGAATTAATTTATTATAGCTTTGCTATGGCTTAACTATGGCTCTTCGGGAAGTTGAAATAAAACCCACGCTGGCTTCTCTCGTAGGAAATATCGATTTTTAACCCATAAGACTTCCTAGCTTTGCTCTCTCTGAGCGAAGTTCTTGGACGTTTTTTAAACCCCTTTCTCGCCTGTTTTTTTGTCGTATTTCGAGCTTAAGCGCTTCGTATTTCCCTTTCTCACCAATGACGCTTGAGAACTCGGCTTCTGAAATGTTGACGTCGGCTAGGGCTTTTGAAACTTTGACTTCCACGGAATTAGCCTTTGCCCGAGCCAGCATAAAAGTCTTTTCATGCTTCGAAACGTGGGCCCCAAGTTTCTTATTGGCAACAGCCGTCAAAGACGAAACAACGGCACAAAGGAATCCAAGTGATCCTAGAGAAAGGCCGATTGGAAGCCCAATACCAGTCAATGATGTGCCCAGCGCGGAAGCGAATAAAACACCACTCAGGCTACCTGTGGCCACAGCAACCCCGTGAACAATACCACGGGCTCGGGCATACTTTTTGCGAACAACTTCGTAGTGCTTTGCCTGCTGTTCGAGCTCGGCAAGTGTATCGCAGACTTTCTGCAGTCGAAAGCTCTCAGTCGTCGGGATGACGACACTGCCTAGATGTTGCGTAGTAACAAGTGACGGATAAATCGAATCGCTTGCCATTATGTATATATATACGTATATGCTAATACTTTCTTAAGGAATACTTACTCAATCTTCAATACGTAGCGTATGGGTCGACTATGGAAGTCTATGATGTTGCCTTTCTCATCGCGAACTGTCAGGTGAAGGCTGTTTCTCATTGTCCCTAGAGCTTTGACGAGGGGGTTTGGTGGAGAGTAAGTCGTTTTTTCAAACGTTTTGCCTCGGATCTCTAAGCTAGCCAGGACTTTCGATGGCTTTCCCTCGAGAAGCGAGAAGCCGGAATCCACCACATCGCAGTGGACATACACCGTGTGAATATCTTGTAGCATCAGTTCGTGATTACCCGCTTGAAACGTCGTATTATCTATACTATCTACATTTCCTTTAACGCCCAACAGTGTGCAAAGATTTTTACTGAACCGGATTGGTTTCTTGACTTCTAGAGTCCAAGCACTCGTCGGTGAGGTTTTCACGAATTTGATAATGCCAGCATCGATTGCGGGTTTTAAGTATGTTTGAATGCTTACCATATCATGGTGCCCTTAGCGATAATGTATGGAAACCCCACACCTTGGGCATTCCACCACCAGGACGAAGCTAACTTTTCTAGGTTCCACCAGCTGTTCTCAAGTGTGATCTCGACTAGCGAAATATTCTGAATACAAAGAGGTTTATCGAAGTAGACTGTTTGGTCAGCCGAGGTACAGGTGACATTTAAGATCACCATATTAAACTTCAAGTTTGATATTAAAGGTATCAACTGTATGTAATTACATACGCTTCAATAGGTGCGAAACAATGGGTACGAAGCCGCGCGAAGAGCAGGTCTGGCGGAAGTTCAAACATCTGTTTCCCAATGCAGTTCTTGAGTGGTTTGAGCCTTTCGTAGATAGCACTGGTGCGGGTGGTATTCTCTTCATAGATGGTCATGGTATGTCGCACTCTGTTTTCACCAATGGTGGTCCAAGTAAAGGTCGGTTGTCTGGTTGGCTTGGGGCTACTAAGGCTCCCCTCCTACGAACTCTAAAGATCTACGTATCAAAAGATCAGTCATTCTCAATAAAGCCACGAGATATCTTCCGAGAGCTGGATCTAGTTTTCCACAGTGCCAAACAAGCACATGAGTGGCTCAACGCTCCTCCAATGAAGCACTGGCTACAACAGCTATGCTTCGCCCTTTGGCCTTGGATATTGCCCTTGGGTCGAAGAAGACATATGAAATGGTAATTGCAGATCGCAAAGCAAAGACCGCTGAGAAGGCCGCATTTGTAAAGGAGTTAAATGCTGTTTTGTGGACGAAGTTCAAGAACCGATACCCCCACGCCGATCCTTCTAAGTTCCATGTGGTAACAGATATAGATGGACCCGCGGCATCGCCCCAATACTCAACAAACGTATTTCAAGATGGAGATAGCAGTTATTTGGTTTACGGTGATGAGTTAATTGCGGAGCAACAGTTATAGCAAACCCGCTGTCATTCAAAAACGCATTGATAATGCATTGCAGGGGATGGTTGGTGGTTTCCCACTCTCCATGGTAAGGACAAAAGAAAAATATCTGGTTCCAGCTGTGGTATGGGGGAACGACACCAAAGACGTAGCTCCCCTCCTACGAACTCTAAAGATCTACGTATCAAAAGATCAGTCATTCTCACTAAAGCCACGAGATATCTTCCGAGAGCTGGATCTAGTTTTCCACTGTGCCAAACAAGCACATGAGTGGCTCGACGCTCCTCCAATGAAGCACTGGCTACAACTGCTATGCTTCGCCCTTTGGTGCGCGACGGCAGGCTGTGGAGTATCATTCGATGATCATCTATCGGATGCTGCACCAATCATCGATAACATCCGTAGTTTCTATCGCTTCTATGTTTACTACACGACTAGGCGGTTGCTGTTTGAGCTGAGTGTCCCTCTTCCTCGAGACAAAGTCTTCCAAAAGTACAACAACGTCTCCTGGAACGCAATCGTATACGACAGGATAAGAAACGAGTTTGATGTAGCACACGTTGATTTCGCCCTGCGCAGAGGAGCCAATGGAGGACTAGGAGACGTTTACATATACGCTCATGGAAAAATGGTAAACGCACAAAATAAGTGGGCACACAACGCCTCATACTCTGCTAAGTGGCCTGGTGGCTCTTTTAAGTTTCCCGAAGAGGCTCGCACACAATACGAGTTTCCATTACGGTTCATTCGCAACGATATGGTGGAGAAGCAGTACAAACTGGTCACGGGTTCACGAAGGCTGGGCTAGCTCGCATCAACTCATCTGCAATGGCTTATGTATATTGCGTTCTCGGAGCCCAGGCTGCCTTTCGCAGCCCTATCGTTGGGTCGTCGGCCATATCCCTCAACACCCAAGTTGACTGTGGTAGAAAGCTTGAAGAGGTCATCGTGGAGACACAGGTCAGTAGTGCCATGCGATACCAAGAAGCTCTGCATGCCGTCCACGCAATAAAGCCAGGCACCAGTATCGCGAGATATCGAAATGCCTTGTTGGACACTCGCGTTCATCGTGACCTAGCGGTTGCCGAGGGCTGTCTGTTAATTCCTTCTCGCATGATCATGAACACGGAGAGTGTGTTAGGATATAACAACGAACTGCAGTTAGCAGACACATCCAGCATTCGCTTTGGGATAAATGACCATGTAAACCTCGACGAAAGAAAACCACCATCACGATCTATGGAAGGTCCTACACAAAATAAACACTTGCCACAGCAACATGCAAAGCAACATGTGTCAGAGGTACAGCAACCTACCCACAGCAAAGTAACTGCGCCACAAGTCACAGCGCATGAGACCAATCTGGCAGTGGCATTGATTGCTGCAGCAGGAGCCGCATGGTGGCTATTTCGCTAACGCTTCCGTCGTCCCGACTTATATTGTTCCACTACGAACACAACTACGGCTACGATCAACAGCCAGGCGTTCTTTGCCAAGAATCCCACGACTTCACCTGCAGTTCGAAATAGGAAGCTAGCGACGGCTCCAACTATTCCAGGTAGAATCTGCCCCAGCTTTTTTCCTATTGCTTTTAACCCATTACCAACCCCCCTGGCAACGCTAGCCAGGCTCTTTGACAGCATGGAAACTATAACACCAATCACGGTGCCTATCACAACCAGCACCCCAAGCACTGTTAATCCGTACTTCTTGAAAACTGCTTTGACCCGGTCCCGCAGTAACATACGCTCTTCGATGGCTTCACTCTCTTGCTCGATCGTTTGAACTTCCGCTTCGCGAGAGTTTATTCGTTTCTGAGCTTCCTGCTTCGACGTCTCAGGTGTGGCAGGATCTTTAACAATAGCCTCATCCACCGCATTTTTCTGTTTGAGGGCTTCAGCCTTCGCTTCTTTTTCTGTTAAGACTACTCCGTTAGGTTTGCCTAATGCATCAACAATCGTATCAGGTAGGTCTTTGTTTGGAAAGTCATTTTGATTTTGATCGAATAATAGAATAGGTTCTCGCATTTGCCCTGTTAAGTCGGACGATCACTCGATCATGCTCATCTAAGGTAGCAGTGAACTTGGTAGTGTCAACATTTAGGAACTTGGCATGGATGCGGTTCCAAGCCTCATTAATCAGTTTGGTCTTTTCATCTAATGTCCCTACGCCACTGGCATCGATCTCTTGATTGACCAATTCGATGTACTCGGGTTTGTTGGCTCTCCATTGAGCCCGATTATTCCACAACTTTTCCTGAAAAGATCTTGATGCGCTCTTTAGTTTGAGGCCCACTCTACTCCACCACGTATCTCGGGTATCCTTCCCATATGGGGCCAGTTCATCCCATTCATCATCATTGATAGTCTCATTCACATCAGCGCTACCTTCTTCAGTTGTAGGGTCAAAGTCCAACATCCTCCATATTGAAGGTTTATCCTTTCGCCTATAACTTTGTTCTATAGCTTTGCTATATACACATTCAATATGATATCGTCGAAGTTAGTTCCTGCACAAGCACGCAGAGAGCCTCTTGGGTTCAAAGCTCGACGCATTCTATATAGACGCACTTTCAAACCATCATCTGCCAACCCAGGAGAGACTCTATGTGGAAATATCAACACTAGGAGAAAACATCGTCCTGGTCCCAGGTAGCCTTGCACTCTTGGCTGACCTCGTATTGTCTGGTGGACATGCCCACAACCGAGTGGTGCAAAATGTCGGACGCTGTCTGGTCTCGCATCGAGTTTTCAAAATGGGAGCTGAAACTAGAAGATATTGCCCGGCCCGATCTCCTTCAGACGCATTCCGATCTCTATCTTCCTACTCCAGAGCGAGAAGCTCGGGTTCAACAAGGTATTCAAACAGAGAATACGAACAAGCTACGCTCGAAGGCTAGCGTCAAGGACGATTCGAATGCTGGAGAAAATGCGCTCCTAGCCGCATATGGTTCGAAATATCGAATCCCACTAGATGTTGACATTCTGACACAACATGGAGTTCTGTATCCCCATGCCCTACGTGACACTATTTCGTTTGAGTTGACTCTAGCACCTGCTGCCGACGTAGTGGTGGGATCAGACTCTACCAAGATAGGCACATACAAGCTCAACAACATCCAGCTGGAGTATGAGGTCATTGAGGATGAAACTCTCGCCAGGCAAGCACAGGACGCATATGCCACAGGCGCTAGCTTTCTGTTCAACCACGCTGTTCACTCCAAGACCGTACCTATCAACAAGGCAACCGATACTCTGGTGTCTCAACACGTCAATGTCCAAAGGCGATCCTTTGCTGGAATACTTCTCCTCTTCGTGGCACCACACACTGCAGGTACCCGGGACAGCGAGGCATTCGCCAAACCAGGTATCACAAAGGTCGAGATTGATGTCAATGGAATTCCAAACAGTCTCTTTCCAGGAGGTATGCTACCACCAGACTTCTGGGAGGCTGCCAAGGGATGGTTTGGCATGTCCGGAGGACAAACATCTATGACACCCACCAAGTTCCATAACAACAAATTTGCCATTCTCATTGATGGTCGCACAGCAAAGGGTCCAGTTGTCCATGGTGATGGCTTGGCCCAAATAGGTAGTGGAAAAGACATCCAGATCCGTATTCATAGGAGTGGAGGCAGTGGAACTGTGAACATGCACATCTTTATACTGGCAGATGCCCAACTCGATGTATTGAATGGAGCCCTACAAAACATATTATATTAACATGGACGCCCTGGTAGAACAAATCCCATTCAACGCTCTGATCGTAGGACCCACGAACTGCGGAAAAACGGCTTTTCTCAAAGAGCAGCTTCGTGGAGCATTTCGCGGCAAGTTCGACTACGTAGTATTGATATGCCCCACATATGCCCAGAACAAAACCTATCGTGGATTAGCCCATCTAGATCCCCATTACTACGTCATATCGCCCCAGCAGGATGCCATCACCACTGCACTGCACTTGTGTGTCACATTTTGGGTAGGAACCAATACTTTACTGATCCTCGATGATTGTGCCGCCTCAAAGGACGTTAAAGGAAGAACCGAGACGCTTGTAGCACTGGCATTTCATGCTCGCCATTTTGCGATTTCCGTTTGGGTGCTCGCCCAACAATTGACGAGTATCTCCAAACCCGTTCGCGAAAATGTAGCCATGGTCGTGGCCTTTCATTTGGTGTCGGCTCCAGATGGTAAGAAACTCTTTGAGGACTATGGTGGAGGTATAGAGGTGGATGAGAAAAAGATATTGCAATCAGAGCTCAAGGCCCACAAGTTTGCTCGCATATGCTTTTGTTTACGTCATCCCTTTGCAGTTGTATTAGAGCTGCCTGCACCCGCAGTATACTGCACATACTTCAAGGCATACCATGGAGGACGATATCAAAGAACGACTAGGTGAGTGCGCTGTTGTTTGTCCTCCGATCGTACTGGAACATCCAACCAAATCGGAGGGGGTCGAAGATTATCGGGAAGCACTTTCAATTTTAGCTGCAATGGGTACAACAAAAGAATATCTAGGGCAGAATTTCTCTCTAGGAGATATAACTAAACTGTCTGAGAAGGACGTAAAACGTTTACATAGTAGATACCAGGCTGTAGTAGCAAAGCAAATAACAGGCTGCTTAGTAAATGGAGCACTACGTCTAGCTTCCCGCGCAGTCGCGTACGTAGTTCCACTAGATGATCAACAAGCACTTCTCAAAGACCTACACGAAGACCACTTAGTCCGCACCGAGATTAGTGCTGTGGCTGGCTTGTTGTCTCTTAAAGCAGGTCGCTCAGTGGCTCTAGCTAGTGCCTTGTTCCATGTAGCTAACCATGTAGTTAGTCACGAAGCGGCAGACTGCACATCAAGTGATCAACCTATTAAAGACCTGCCGACTACCGATATATCGCAACAAGATGGAAGAACAACAAGATCGGATCACTGCACACCCACCGAAGACCGTGCCTGAGAAAAAGGTAAAAGATCCAAAGCGCGTCGCTGCTGGAAAAGCACTGGCAGAAAGCAACCGTCGTGCTAGAGAGGCACTTTCCCGCGAGTGGGAGCATGAAAAAGAAGTGGAGCAAAGACAAAAGCAAAAACTGGAAGCTATGGAGATGGTAGATGGTACCACTGCCGAATCCAGCAATCGTCGGGACGACAGAAGCTGGTACGAGAACTTGTCTGCCAACACTAGGCTCACAGCTATAGGCGTAGGCGTTGCGTTGGTAGGGCTGTACTATCAGTACAAGGGCGCAGCTACTAGTGAAGCTACGACACCCCACGCCCACGATAAACGTACAGCGACCCCAGCGCGCATGCTACCTGCCATGGAGTAAAATTGTGCACCATTTGAAGCCTCATAATTATTGGTCATAACGTAGTAATATACGACGGCAGAGAACAAGTTCATGCAAAGAGTAATAGACGCTGCTACACTCATCGGACTTAACGTAGGCTTCAAATTCTTAGTAGAAAGAGCCCGTCTTGCACTAGTTAGCGAGTTGGTGTATGAATGTGAGGATTGCAACGACGCAAGCTTCTACTACGAATTAGCGGCCTGGAGTCTTGAAACTACGCTCATAGCTTTCGGCGTGGTTACTGTGTTGGAAGGGATATACATTAAGTATAAGGGTAATACGGCGTCCTCCGGGCTATACGACCCCAACGAAACGCATAGTGATAGTGATAGTGATAGTGCGCCTGATCTCGATAGTGCGCCTGATCTTGATCATATGGAGTAGGTACATTTGAAGAAATATATGCGTACATAACCATAGGTATATGCGTACATATGATGGTAGAGAATAAGTTGATGAAAACAGTAACTGACGCTGCTATATTGACTGGACTTGCCACTGGCATTGGGTTCATCGCAAAAAAGGTGATCAAGGAGTCCATGCTTAGCGATCCTTCGTCTTCCGTCTTGAATTACGTGAAGTGGACGGCAGTATTGGCTGGTAGCGTTGCCGCAAAGCAATATCTCGAGGATCAAAAGATAATCCCACAGAGCGTCTCGTAGCTACAAAGCAAAGCTATGCTGGCATCCCTAGGTACGATGTTTGGTGGAGCCATAATTTACTCAACGGCCTTCACAGGTGGAAGCTACGTCCTCCAGAAACTCACCGGCGTAGATCCTGCTGCGTCAGCCCTAGAGACAAAAAGGCACAACGAGGCTCTCGAGAAGTACCAGGCAGACCGGAATGCTTTCCAAGAGAACCGCGAAAAGTTGTATGACTGGGTCCAAGAACAGGAACGTCTGCAGTACAATGCTTCAGAGGATCTCAACGATACGGACCGTGCTCTTGTGCTATACAATACGGTACACGTGGAACTATACCGCATATACGTCCGCAGTACATGCACGAACCCAATTTCTCTGACTACTACCGGCCATCGAGTTCGCAGAAGACAGCCGAGTTGGTCTATGTTGGTGGTGGAATGCTCGCCATTGGCTACGTCGCTAGTCGGTGGCTGTAGCTTTTAAAAAACGACATTTTTTCTGCTTGTTGAAGGTTTATAGTTATAATAAACTGTCTATTCGCCTTGCAAATACCTACTATAGTCCTCAAGGCTACTGGAAAGGACTAGCGGCGATCGAGCATCTTGCCACTGCAACTGGCATCTCCGAAGATACGACTCGGATGTGGCTGCAAAAGCACGCTATATGGCAGATCTATTTACCAGCTCCTCGATATGTTCCACGACCCAAATTCGATGTATCTATGCCAAACGAGGTTCACCAAGCTGATCTGCTCTTTCTTCTACATGACAGGGTTTCTTATACCAAAGGTAAAGGGCGACGAACATGGAAGCTATATAAGTATGCACTCACAGTTGTTGGTACAAAGAAGCTGAGCCATTGACCACTAAGGAGGCTAAAGAGGTGGTTGCGGCTTTCAAGCGAATTTACAAGCGAAGTCCACTGACATGGCCGAAGCTGCTCCAGATCGATCCAGGACGTGAGTTCATGGGTGCTGTTTCCCCACTGCTTGCCAAACATGGAGTTTCTGTGAGACGTGGACGTGTGGATGTCCACCGGGATCAAGCTATTGTTGAGCGCTTTAATCGAACGCTGTCTGAAAAGCTATTTGGACACCAATATGCTCAACAAATGGTGCTTGCTTCGCAGCAGTCGGGACGACGGGACGAGAGGTCAGTTGAGTGGGTAGCTCGTTTGCCTGAGGTCATCAAAGCTTTGAACAATGAGGTTACCCGTTTGACGAGAAAACAACCAGTGCTAGCAATACGCAAAGAGGAAATCGAATCAAAGCCAGCAGAACCTGCGCACTCTGGGCGTCTCGTCGGTCTCAAAGAGCGAAGGCTTCCCTCTAGTGTCAGTGTTCGATATCTCTACGCATTTGGTGAGCTGGAAGGTGGCCGCCGCCGTGCAACTGATCCTGTGTGGTCTTTAGGCATATACCAACCAGGACGTGTTGTTATCAGGATGGATGGGCCAGTCCTTTACTATTTGACGACACCACAGCCAGCAACGCAACAGGAATGTCTAGAAAGCACTCCTTGTGTCGCTGGAACAAGAGCTTCTGTACTAGGTCTCGAACCTTCTGACGGCTGGTCAATACGAGGTCACGTGGTTTCCAAGCTTCGACGAACTGATCCCATCCCTTGATCGCCACAACAGACGACTTGGACACCTCTTTGGTCGAGCCAACCCAGAAACGTCTCTAGAATAGATCGAGGCACGGTACAAACCTCATCCCAGATTACGACTCTTGGTACCTATTTCTGTCCCAACCGGTCGGGTGTCCATTCTTTGTCTGTTATCTGAGGACCGGTTTTGTTGGATCCGGGGTGATGAAGGGGGTCGCCAGTTTTAGGAGCAACAAATATAGCCTCCTCTGCTTTCACTTCGTTTCCATTGGAATCAAGCTCTGGAACCATATTGGAGTCTACTGCTAAGATAACTTCCTCGCCAGCTCCCCAATCCTTTTCTGCCTTCCAAACCTTGATCGACTTCCCGCTATATTTGGGCAAAGCCTGTAGAGTGCGAAGGTCCTCTTCTGTCGCGTTGGCTCTTTTGACACCGAAATACCGGAAGAAACTATGGTAGGTTTGGGCCTGTACCCCTCTAGCACGCATCTCTTTGGCTAAACGATGGGTCGGAGCGAATACAAAAGGATCTCATCCGAAAGAGCTCGATTGCTCTCGTGGTTTTGCCACTACCCCCACCGTACCACCATTAAGATAGCTCAGTTTGTGCCGCGACAATAGAACGGCGTAGCGTGGTGCGGTGCTGGGGTTGGCTTCCAACCATTCTTTTTGTTGGCTTTCGTACTCTGGCTTGGGAAGGTAGGCTGCATGGTCCTGTGGCATGTATAGCTGCTCATTTTTGTCGCGCCATTGAGCTGGAGCTACTGTGGGAAGATATGGCTCCCCGAGCAAGCAGGATACACATATCTCTTCACCACAGATGCACATCTTGGGAGCCACATATGCCGGAACTCCCTCCAGTTTTCAAAGCGCAGTTTTCTGAACGTATTTAGAGTCGGTGGCGACACGAATGACCTCGGAAGGGGCGAAACGCTGAAGCATAGTTAGTAGATTTATGTGGGCATAAGCCAGCATTCTTGCACGCAGATGTGTGTACTGAGGCTGTGAGCCATCGTAGTACGTAAGGATGTGGCCAAGGAGACATCGTTCCGGCGCACCAACCAGGGTGCCACTTTGGCGAGTATCTCGTACTAGGAAATCAAGCTCTCCTTGGTCTGTTACTAGCCTTCTGGTCAAACGTTTTCCATCGGCCTTGCTACCCTGGGTGAACTTGCCTATGATGCTGCATCCCTGGTTGCGATCTTCTGGAAGCCATATCTTAGTTTGCTTTTCAAAGGAGACAATAGCCTCACTGACCTTAAGAGTTTTCAGGAATCTTTTGTCTACAAGAAAGGCGAGAAGCGGCGTTGGAGCCCAGCGTGACAAGTGGGAGCGAAGGCCCACTCCTGGATCTCGGCAAATCCTGTTCCAATGTCACTGGGAAGAGGGCCATTTATGCTAACTCGGGTCATACGATGGGTTGGATGACCAAACCGTTCGAAATACGGCTTTGCCTCGCCTTCACCTTGAAAACTAGCTGGATAGCAGGCCTTCATGTCGATGTTTACAACGTCTCTGGTGTCATAGTCCATCTAATTCCAGAGTCCACCATGGCCATGCTCCACACAAGCCTTTTGGATGTCTTCGAGAAAGTTGGTTGGGGTTGGCTTCCAACCATTCTTTTCCTTTGCGATGACACTTGCGGCGTGGTTCTCACGCTTAATTCCTGCCCGTACCTCGACTTTTCGTTCTTCCTACTTTGTACGTATCTGTCCTCTATGGAACGCTCTTCCAGTCGATCTTCGCTCTTCTCCCTCTACCTCCTCTTTCAAACTCAAACTGAAAAAACTTTACTTTGAAAGGCTAAACTCGGTCTTTGATACCTTCAACATTCGAACTTGGTTCGTTACTTGTCCCCTCTGTCGTCGTTCTAACCTTGTAACCGTATGCCCGTGTTAAAGTAGTTGATTATTGTTACTATCATCATATCATCCAGTTGCGCTGCTTGCATCCAAACTATTTGTAGCATAATGTTATTATCGTACTTGATTTTGTATTTATTCATTCATTATCTAATTATTGTATGTATATATATATGTGTTTTTTTTCTCTTTTTTCTTCTCGTTAACATCCATCGTGACTGCTGGCGGAGACAAGCCTCGTAGGGGACTTTGAGTCCTATTGTTTGTCTCCTGTGGCGTTACGCCCAAATGTTGTAAATAAATAAAATAAGACCAGATCAGCAAGAGACTCATCACCCAAGTCTTGACAAACTCTTTGGAGTCTCTCGTGGGTTTCCTGCGTCCTGTAAATGCGGCCATCCTGGAGCACGAATTGGTTAATATTGAGCTGCCTTCCTTCGGAACCGCCACCCAGCAACCAGACTGCTTTTGATTCGTTCCCAATTGCTTGTCGAATGGCTTCCCAAACATCACCCTCGTATGTATGGATACTACGAGACTGTGGGAAACGTAAGTCCTTGGACCATGCATGGCCATTGTGGACGATTAGTTCTACGAGGCCGCGCCTGCACTGATATTTACCACTATTGTGGATGTCCTCGCCAGCAATGTCCCGCAGGATTATAGCCCGTCTTAGGATCCTCTCTAGCTTAGACACATGAACAACTGTGGCGCAGGCTTCGTGGACTCGTTCTTCCCACTCCTGTATCTTCTGGCGCCTTGTGGGGGTTAGCCCCTGGCCTCTCAAGGAACCTTCAAAGTGCTCCACCACTCTCTGTGCGACACAATTACGATCTCCATTGCGCATTGGGGCCAAGTTCGCAGGATCTGGGTCTCTGATAGGATAGAGTCCATAGACAACAGCAGTTACTGGATATGCGTTCTGGTAGAACACCTGGTCGATTACAGTTATTGCACCTGGCTTAGTGTCCTGGGAGATATCGACGATGCCATGCCCCTTCTTCCTCTCGGCGTGAACTGGGTCAAACTTATCTTCGACGATCCAATAACTCTCGCCATCGTAGATGTGCTCTCTAAGAAACTTGATTTTCAGGATGAACTCACCCTCTGGAAGAGCTGCGAGGAGCCGTGTCGCCCTCCCGTCTGTCATGCGGACGTCCAGAGCCAGCCGGCCAGCCCTCGCTTCAATCCCATCGACAATCTTGATATCGCCAATGTCGAGTGGGTCCTCTGGTTCCACCCTCCACGTAGAGAAGACAGCAGTGGCGCCATCAACCTCGAACTCATCTTTGGCATCATTCAAGAGTTCCACCCACTGGTCAGCTGGAAGCCTTATGGGAGGAGGAGCCTGAGAGTCCAGGTAAATAAATGGTAACTGAGGGAAATACCTCTCGATGTCTACCGGAATTGGTTCGTCATACTCTGCAAGCATCTCATCGATCAGATCGTCCATAGTAGCCATGACGGATGGGTATACCATATATGATCACAACCCTCTAATAGGGAGTCGAATTGTGAGAAATTGCGAGAATCTCACCCATCACCAATTCGAACTGCTCCTTTGCTTTTCTCTCAATAACAACGTGCCTATGCCAGATCTTTTCTCGACCACATGCTTGACACCGCTGTATGCCACTCTGAACACCATTTCCGCAAGACCTTCAGGGTACTGGAAGTGGACGACCTTTTCGGAGCCTTGCGAGATGGACCTTACAATAAGTTCCGCAGCAGCTCTTTCCACAAATAGTTATCCGTCCAACGTTTAACCAAGCACACAAGTTGTAACCTTTCATGTCGAAACAGATCATATACCTCAGACAACCATTCTCTAATAGGGGTCGAATTGCGAGAATACGTACGAAACACAAAGAGCTTGGCGTTGTCTATGCCACGATGGTTTTGGGCGTTGATCTACGTGGAACATGGGCTAGCAGCAGCAGGGAGTGTGGGGGCGACTAGTGATCGACTACGCATGCTGCTTGGAACGTGGACTGAAAATCGCAGGGTGGACCACAAATGCAATAATTTGTGGCATTTTTATACGAGGTCAATCAAAAATTGCGCAAACACTCCCTGCTGCTGACCTTTATATATAACACAGCGGCCATTTTGGTTACAAACGATAGCTTTTGTACTTCCAGTCTCATCTCTGACACGAGTTTATAAGTGCAAGAACAGGTTTTTATTCTCCTGGGACGTAACAGACCGCGTCGTGAAAAGGTCTATGAGCCTGACAAACTGACTTTGGGTTCGGTACAGAACCTCGAGTGAATTCACGGCAAAACGTTAATATGCTCCGCTGACCGAAAGAACAGGCTTTGGAGTGCAAATACAAGTGTCTGGGGAAAGGATTTAGAGCATAAAGCTTTACATTTTCTCTTTCTAACAATGTAGAACACCAGCTTGTCCTCTCGATCGTGACACGCAAGAAGGCGCGCGGGACGGGGAGGTGAGGGGAGGGGCTTTCTCATTATTGACGCAACGTTTTTTCAGTTTCTGTAGAAACTAGTTTTTGGCTCGAGATTACCAGTGAAAATAGCTCGATACCACTAGAAAGTTAAATTAGGTCCACATGATTGTGATCGATGAGCTGCTTTTTTAAAAAAAAAAGACATACATGAAATACAGTGTAGTTACGTAATTCACAGTCCATTGACAATGCATTTGTAAAACAAAAATAAAAACGGCCGAGAAACAATAAATTTCTTAACAAAACTTTTTATCAACATATATACTGAATATTTATTTTTAAGAAAGCAGACTGGTAAATAAGCGAAAACGGTTGGTCTATAATGGTATTAAAAGTCGGAAACTTTAGGGATTAAATGTCAGAAATGTTACAAAATTTGCAATATTAATATATTTTTGTGAGAAACAAACAACTGATAGCAAAATACCTTAAATGAAACTTGAACTTTCACTTTACCATATACGTCTGTCTTTTTTTCTGTGAACCACACTGATTATTGTAATTTGTTTGGTATTTTTTTTCCAATCAATCAATCTAACTTTATTTATCGAGGATAACACTAAATAGTGCAAAGCACTAATAACCCCGTGGCCCTCATACAAATATTCTAAAAATTCTAAAAAGTAAAATTCTAAATCTAATATCTGGTACTAATATATTATATTACAATTAATATTCATAACTATCGGAGACTAAGTATTGATATAACTACTAGAACTAATGACTTAGTATAGCCAATAACACCTTTAGACTCAATACATAATTAAGACTGAATATTTTGAAAAGTAGCCACCTGATTAAATTTAACTTGAAAGGAACACAAGTGCTTATAAAGACTTCTTTTAAAGGCATTGATCGATGCAGAGGATCTTAGATTAATTGGCAAGTTATTCCAAAGTTTAGAGGCCATGACTGTAAAGGAGCACTTCGAGTTATTCTACTGTGCTGCTCGCTGTTAAGCCTTAGCATGCTATTAATGTAATCTGGTGTTTCACCGATTATGTGCTTATATGCTAGTAGGCACCTTTTAATATCAGTTTCAAAATAAAATGGTAGCCAACCAAGCTTATTAAATAGGTCTACCGTAGAATGGCGTGGTTCTGCGTCCAAAATAACTCTGGAGCAGCGCTTCTACAGTCTAAATATCCTATTTACATTTTCCTTTTTGCAACTCGTCCATGAAATACAGCAGTACAACATAAGAGGCTTTATCATAGCGTTATAGAATAACACTCGTTCAACTCTAGGAAGACAGAATTTCATCCTATTTAGTATTCCAATACGACTTGATATTTTCTTAGACAAAGATTCTACATGATGATCGAAACTTACATCCGCATCTAGTTCAAGACCCAGTAACTTAACATGATCGACTTGTTCTAATTGAATTGTTTACTCTAACATATTGTACAGTTTCTGTGGCGAAGCTGATAAAATCAAATAAATGCAACCGCTGCACAAATGATTTGTGTGCTCGATAACGTTTTCACTATCAAGGATTATAACAGTGGAGCACCATACATATAGCCTAAACTTTAGCTTAGAAAAGGCAGTAGAACCTCTCCCGTCCAGGATAGTGCCCGTCTGACAGGTGCACCAGCATGCGGAACAGATTTAATTTTCGTATCCTGAATCGGCCTGCTCGTTTCCAAGTCGCTGGGACCTTCACTGGTCTCCTCCAAGCTTTGGCTGTAACTCTCAGTAATTGGGGTGTAATTGAGGCTCCAGGTTTAGGAGTGTTTCTAGGTGTTTCCGCACCGTTTCCTGGGTGATCGTTAGGGATTTATTGGCCAAGGTTGGTATAACTCTTATTTGTTGTAATAGGCCATTAACGATGTTGCACACGCATCAGTATAACAATAGATGCGGGCTGCTAAGACTGGTTCAATCTCGTACCCAGACCCATTTGTTTCTTACTGCGCATGCTCGACGAAAAATAGGGATCCTATTATTTCGTCGAGCATACGCAGTAAGAAACAAATGGGATCTGGGTACGAGTTTGAGACTGGTTCTGGTTCACCAGCCTTTTGTTATTTAAAGCAGATAGCCATTGTTCTAGCTGTGCGCGCAACATCGTAAACATGGCCTATTGGAGAGCACAAATGGCAGCACATTAATAACCTTGTGAAGCGCATTTGAATATATTCATATAGAATTTGCACTACCTTTTTTACTTTCCTTTACAAAGAGTACGAACATTTACGTTGAGTCAGGATCAAAAGTAGTAGCGACCAAATCTGCATAAATTATAATCATATTTAACGCCGTCCTGTCCTTTACATTCAATTCCACCGTTTATGGGAATTTGCGATTTTTCAGTTTGTTACAAATTCGCACCCGCTTCAGGCGACGTGTATCCTTTTGTTTCGTGGGGTTTCAGTGTTGTGTTCAAGCTCCATTTTTCTTGTGCACGACTTATTTTACGGAACACTCATTGAACTAAGTTATAATGAAGTATGGAGCCTAAATATTGCATTTCTTGACTAAGTCTTGGAGTTGTCCAAGGCGTGCACGAAATTACGTTTTATTTTGAGTCTCGGCTGGCGTTTCTAATTTATTGCGAATTACCGTTGATTAGCGAAATAAGTGATCGCATCGGCAAAAAAGGGCCTGCGGTGTCTGGTTCTGTATGTTTATTTACTTGGTAATGATAATTATTACTTTAAACCTCGAGAACGCATTGCAAAGAAACCGTAAGTCAGCCAATTTTTGCTCCCATATGAACTTAGCCTTAGGTTACTCTTTTCAGTCAGTTTAATAAAACTGGAAGATTAGAGAATGAAATAAAAATAGAATCGCTCAACCGTGACCGCCATAGCGAAGGCACTCCCAATGCATTCTGGGATTTGAACTAGTAATCTAGGCTCCGAATACTTCACTCGGTCGTATCGAACTTGGATTTATAGCGGAGCTCGTATTCGCCCGCTATACAGACGTATTTTTTCACTCTCATAAATTCGAAGAAAAAAACGTCTGCTTACCTGAGCGCTTAATTTGTATGACGTCAGCACGTTTGTTTTATTTTTCTGCCCATTCTTAGAATTTTAGTGAATTGGCGCGCCAGTGAACACTCTCCTATGATTGGTCGATGGCAAATGTATTGTCTGAATTACGCACTGTACCCGTGAGTCAACGCATAGTTAATAGAGTGGAATGGTTATGAAACCCGGCAAACTTCAAAGGGGCTAACAAAGGCGCTGCGATTTATGTTGGAAGGGGGCAAGACAAAAGATTGTGCAGGGTCATAGTTCATTAGCGTCCCCTGAACGACTGAACTCACACGTTTAATTTCTATTGGCTGATTGATTAACACATTGGAATTTCTATTGTGTTTTGTGCAGAGTCACGGTTGAAAAAAGCTAACAAAGACATACAACAAAGAAGGTCGCTGGGTTTCATAACCATTCCACTCTATTAACTATGGTCAACGTATGACCGGTTCGAGCTATTTTTAGAACATGTTTCCCGGGTAACTGCCTTCTGACTCTGCTGCGATCGTGCATATGCTTGCCGTAATTATCGAGATTAAGAATGATCTATTGTTCTTTGAGGTGATTTTACTAACGCTGCATTGTCCTGACTATGGTTTGATTGGATTCCCAAAGTGTGGGCACGTGAACTCCCGTGAGATCTGTTCTAAATATAGCTCAATCCGGTCATACGTCGACTCACAGACCAAGTATGGGAGATGGACGCTCCTGGTAATGGGCTCCTGCATTACGTCACTTTCCAGGATATGGAAGGTAAGATCTCAAGGGCACCCAACGAAGTTTTCGGTTAAAAAGCTGTTCGGGAGAGTAAGTTAGCCTAAAACGTTCGGATTTGAAAAAATTGTCCCTAGGAAATTGTTTTCTGAAATACTGGCTAGAAAATTTGTTTTCAATCCCTAGAAAATCATAGAAGAAAAGGGAGACTAAAAGGTTTCCCCTACAATATTCGTACGTCCCAATTTGTCTGATCAATAGCCGGTCAGAACAACACATTTTCATTCCCTAAGAATTTCCGAAAGGAAAAAAGAATCCCTAAAAAAATCGTACCTCCACAAAACTTTGCAACATGAAGTTACTTGGGCTAGAAAATTCTGGTTTCTGTTCTAGACTACTAACAAATTCGTAGGCCGGGAATATTTTGCCATAGTTTTTCGGTTGACGCGATTTCCACCTAGAAAATCCGAACAGCTAATAGCTTTCTAGAATACGTCAAAAGACACAGTAGGCGCCTTAAAATGGCTAGATAAGCTGCAGACAACTGGTTTCAAACGAATTTCAAAAAGTACTCGTTGCATTGGGTGCCCTTGAAATCTGATTGGTCCATAACACAATGAGGTGTGCATATTGGAAGCTAATTAAGCGCTCGGGTAAGCAGACACTTTTTTCTTCGAATTTATGAGAGTGAAAAAATACGTCTGTATAGCGGGCGAATACGAGCTCCGCAAAAAATCCAAGTTCGATACGACCGAGTGAAGTATTCGGAGCCTAGGTTACTAGTTCAAATCCCAGAATGCATTGGGAGTGCCTTCGCTATGGCGGTCACGGTTGAGCGATTCTATTTTTATTTCATTCTCTAATCTTCCAGTTTTATTAAAAACTGAAAAGAGTAACCTCAAATTTCACTTTCTCCACGAAACAACGATTTCCTCCAACATGAGTCAACCTGTTCAGCAAGTGAACCAGGGTGCGATTAGGATTTCTGGAAAAGTCATCCTTCCCGATGCAAACGCCCCCGATAATTTCCCTGTACATTCGCACCTCAAAGTAAAGTTCGAAGATGTGAGCATAGCCGATGCCAGTTCAGTTAAAATGGGGCAAACACAAGTTGACTTATCAACATACAAGAAAGGCTCTCCCATACCTTACATTATAACCTGTCCCAGACCGGCGTATAACCATGAGTTTTACTCTGTTTCTGCCGTACTGAATGTCGGCTGGACGCCTACAGGCGATGAGTGGATCCACAGAGGTGATTTCATGACAGATACAATGTTTAATGTATCGATCACATCTGAGGCTTCCGAGTACGAAAGAGACATCAACGTCATATACTATGCGTGATACGGCGTGAATGTAAGTATCATAATTATACTCCATGTACAAATGTATTTCGGCTATGTATGTATGTATGTATATCTATATATCTAGTACATGTATCTTCCAATACGATTACCCCTCTATAAGAGGATTGTTAATCGTGTTACATGACATACATGTAAATTAACAATATATCAACAACAACAACAAATGAATGGAAAACTAGAAAACACTTGGATGCATTACGGGATTACAAGTCAGAGGGGAAACTGTTCCATTGTGTAACTGTAAGCATGGGAGGGGGAGGGGGCTGGAAATGTCATTGGGTCAGAATCACATGTTTTTGGTATATCTGGAAGGGCAAGGAGCTCATGGAGGGGCATACAATTTTTTAGCCAACTCGGAAATAAGGTATGGACTGGTATATTTATGGAACTGACTGCTTCAGATATTACAAAGGTATATATAGTAGGCCAATATGTTGTACTGCAATTACAAAATATATGAATTCACATTATTATACAGTTTGTAAGGGTTGTCAGCCTGGATCAAAGGGGTATGGTATTTATTCGCCAAGGGTTGGAACCCGGGTGAATTTAATATTAAAATCCCATACCCCTGAGAAAAAGGTTGATTATTTAAATGCTTATTTTTCACAATGCCAAGGTTTTATCATTGTACAATAATAATATATCTTTTCATAAATCATTAGGGATCATAATGTTTGCCCAGTGCATGTATACAGTTGAACCCCGCTAATTCGAACTCGGCTAATTCGAATTCCCCGCTAATTCGAACTCAAACCCATTTCCCTTGGATTTGCCCTTGTTTTTTCAGTCATTTACTATCGGCTAATTCAAACTCGGCTAATTCGAATTCCCCGCTAATTCGAACTATTTTCCGTTTCCCTTGGCCTTAAATCAACCCTTTTAATTCGAACTCTAATTACAAAATTGACGGACAAACATCAGACGGCGCCAGAACACAGCTGGAAGCACACTTAACGTGTATGTAAAACATTTTAATTGCACTTATTTTGTAATGTACCTCCATTCTGCACAGTTCCGGTTGTCAATGAATATTAAATTAAACAGGACGTTTACAAACAACTGACACAACTTCGTGATTCCCAAATCAATCTGCAGTCAGTCAAAAATTATTGCAGTCATCATAAATGCAACTCAGTTGTTCTATTCTAAGATCAGAAGCTGTTTTCGAAGTACTTCAATGAATGCTTTCTCTCCCTTGAAGTGTAGTGTACTATTGTGTTAATTATTAATGATTATTTTGATATTTAATTCGAACTCGGCTAATTCGAACCCCCGCTAATTCGAACTATTTTCCGTTTCCCTTGAGGGTTCGAATTAGCGGGGTTCAACTGTAGTTGCATAAAATTACTGTTCACAAGGTTTCTCATTGTACAATAATAATATCTCTTTTCATAAATCATTACTAAGGGATCATAATGTTTGCGCAGTGCATGTATAGTTGCATAAAATTACTGTTCACAAGGTTTCTTATTGTTTTTTCTCAGTCCTTTCAGCCATTATTTTCCCCTACAAGGAATGAAAAAAACAGAGGTGTGAATAATGTGAAAATAGGATATAATTATGACTCCCCTGAAAGAACAAAGAAAACAGAGCCATGTGGAAAATAAGTTTAATTAATAAGCTCTTGGCCAATATTGGCATGGTGCATAATTTCTGGTGTAAACAAAGTATAAAAGCTAGCTACATGTAGCAAGTTTTCCACCAACGTTGACCGGTGCTCGCGTGGAGGCAAACCTTGTAAGGTACTTTGAGTCCTATTGTTTCTTCTCCCGTGACTTTGTGTCCAAATGTCATAAATAAATAAAATAAAAATGGGCCTTTCGCAGGATATAATTTATTTTTTTAGAATCATGTGGTAATAATTGTACTGGAGGGCAATTAACAATATCTGACTTCATTAATTAAAATGCATTTGACTGTATGAGATTGGTGGTGTTATTAGGCAGCAAAACCTGTTTGTAAATTTTATTTTCCACCTCCAATATTGATTGTCAATATTATTTTTTCAAAACTGCATTTTGAAGGTTGCTTTCCATCCAGTAAAGCCTTTCCCATGAGAAAACATGCACAATTCATTTGTTATTGATGTGATAATTTTACATATTAATTATAATAAAATATTTAACCTGTAGAAGTTGTTAGTACCACATGAACACACACCTAAATATTGCATGATTTTTTATCAAATACAATTTAAAGCTTTCAGAAACTAGAAGGTTTTCAGAAATAATGTTACTCGACAGTTGTCTTTATTTATTGTGAGAATCCTACCTCATAAAATTATATGAACTAGCTCACAGCTGCTGGCAGTATTCATCATTTACAAAATTAATGTACATCAATCAAGTTTTTTAGGAGCAATATGTGAGAGTTGTTTTGTTAATTTTTTAAGCCAGTTTAAGAAGTACATGTATATAGTGCATAGAAAACTAATGTTTTCATCAATATACATGTATGATATGTGTACATTGTATGTTTACAATCATTGTGACTGTTCAAAATTTGAGAAACCATGCCAAGCAGCATTTAAGTGCAAATTTGTAATTTTGTAAATATTAGGTCAGGTTATTGATTCATCAAGATATATAGAACACTTTTTATCTTAATTACAGTTTATTGTTTTTCTGTTTTCAAAAGTGTTCATTATCAAGTCAGCTAGCTATCAGTAATTATATCACTCCTCTTTACAAACCCCTGTTGGCACCACAGGTACATGTACAGGGGTAAAATTAATTTTTTTAATACCATGTTAATGTCATGATATGCTTTTCAAACTTCTAAGATAGAGGATGGCAAAGATGAAAGTGGATTACAAAAGGTTTTTCTAGAAACTTAATTGATTTCGGTTACTGTTCTGTATAATACGTTTCTAGAAACTTAATTGATTTCGGTTACTGTTCTGTATATATAATACGTACTGAACTGATTTCAAGTTGCTCAGTCTTTTTCATCCACTCAAATCTTTGCCATCCTTCATCAACATTGTCTCAAATGTTCTCTGACCAGCATTAATTATATGTACCTGGATAGCATACTCCACTAATCTGAGTAGTTATTTTTGTCTTTCATGACAAGAAAGTATATTATTTGGGGTTGACAGTGGCCCTTTAATATCCCGGGGGGGGGGGGGACTCCCCATAAAAATAGATGGGGGTGCTCGACGTGAGAAATGAAATTCACCCCTAAAAGATAGCAATATGGGCGTGGCTCACAACAATTTTACCCCTAAAAGATAGCACTCCAAAAGACAAATTTGTGCAAACTAAAGGAAATAAGAGACAAAGCTCTGCCCCATAACCTCGTCTTTAATATTCGGATGGATCAAACTCTATATCGAAGCCGTAAATACCGATTCAACTTGTGGGGTCTCATGCTCGAGGATCCAGCGCTATTTTTTCTCGGCCACAAATATTTTGGATCTCGGAGACCCCTAAAAGATAGCAGACCTTTGGAAGACCCCTAAGAGATAGCACTGCTAACGATTTTAACCCCTAAAAGATAGGTCGAGCACCCCCGTCTATTTTTATGGGGAGTCTCCCCCCCCCGGGTTAATATCAGCCTATATATTTCTCTTTCTGCAGCTGCACTTTTCACATTCACTAGAAGCCATCATTTTTCACTTTCAATCCTTGTCATGTTGGGTTCTATTCTTGGAAATGAAGCTTGAATCTTACTGCACTTCTCGTAATCAGCTAGTTGTCATGTGCTATGCACTACTAGCCAATTGGCACGACTTTTAGAATGGAGGCTCAGCTTTGAATATCAGCTGGATTTTGTTTTGAAGTTCAAAGTGGGACTACAAAAGTTTCAAGTCTTGTCTGGAAAATTGCATTTAGCTGACTGCCAATCTAATGCGTACTGCTCGATCGATTTAATTAAGGCTAGGTACTAGTATCTGTTTGGAAGCTTTGTATGAGACTGGACTGTGTCAGCTGAATGCAATTTTCCAAATGAGACTAATGAAACTTCCAGAGTCACACTTCTGGGCCGGGTTGTTCAAAGCCCGATTAGTGCTAATCCAGGGTTAATTTCCATGACAACCAATAGGTTTTGTGCAGAGTTAATCCAGGATTAACACTAATCGGGCTTTGAACAACCCGGCCCTGAGCAACAATGGTAATAAGGTATTACCATTGTTCCAAAGGTTTCTGAAGGTTTGGCAGCTTCATTTAAATTGTGTGTTTTGGGTTGAATTTTTCTGGTTTCCTACATTACACCGCACACTTGCAAAAATGCCATGGTTGTAGGCAGATGGTCAAATAGGAAGCGAGGGCAGGAACTACTTCCTTTCCCCCTCATTAGACTCAGACCCCCTCCACTCCTTTCACTGATATATCAAGTCCCAATTAAATTTAGCAACTGGATCATTGTCACTCAATGAGTCACTTGATAACTATTTGTTTTCTGACTTTGCCTGACCTTAAAAGTACAATTAAGTAAAGCCATATTAAACAACATGAACTCTTTTTGCCCCAATTTCTATTGCTGATATACTTCAGTTGTCTAACTTAGTTTTCTTTGAGAGGCAGGAGCAGAAATTAAACTAGCTAGAATAAACACTACCCAAATTGCGGGATTGATTCATCTTGTGATCCTACGGGATTCTATTGTAGTAGTTTTCTCTAGGGAGGGAGTTGATTCATCTTATGACGTCACAGGATTCATGAAAACTAATAAAAATTAGGGGTTAAATGCCAGAAATGTTACAAAATTTGCAAGATTAATATCTTTTTGTGAGAAACAAACACATGCAATAGTACAAATAATTCTTTTTTTCGACATGATACTTGCACTTTAACCTCAAATATTTTCCCCATTTAAAAAAAAAATCCTATTTCCGATTTTGCCTGACCTTAACCACAAATCCTAGCGACAGCCTTGTTTGCTACTCTAGCAAAACCAATTTATAAACTAGCATTCTGCTAATTAGGCACTGCTAATAATTATAATGTGCCATATTCCAATTGAGATTGAAAATAATGTGCAACCTACATGTACCTTGGATTTGTTTTACTAGACTTTTTTCCATAATTTATGCCAAGGGGATTTTTTTCTAAATGCTAAAATGGTAGTAATATTAATTATTAGATTCACAGTTTTAAAATACAGGTTGATGAAAGCTTACCTGCAAGCCAAAATACAATACAAGAAGTATTATGCATGTTTAACTGCCAGCTAGCACACCCCATATCACTAATTACCTTTTATTTTGTTGTTTCTCAATAATTCTTAAAATAACAATAACATATTGTAATAGTTATGTCTTCTAAAAGTTTCTAGACCCTACAAAGATGTTATTTTCTTAAGAAAACTGAACTTATTTTCTGAAAAATGTCTAGACAAAAGATAATTATATACATGCATCAGTATAACATGAACTTGGAGAGGAAATTCTGACAATGCATTTTACATGTAGGAGAGACTTGAAAGGAAATAAGGTGTGCCAGTCCATACATTTCAGTTTACTCAAGGTATATTTATACCAGAAAATCGCATTTCGCTTTTCCAACACAATCTTAATTATTATGTTATTTTTAATTTATTTTCAGAGTGATCCTTACCAAAAGATCATAAAAGATGATTTAACCACACGATACCAAATAGACAATGATTTTACTAGAATTAGGAAGCCTTGATTATGGTTGTAAAAACTTACATAAAGCATACAGGAATAGTATGTTTCAAGATTTATATATTTCAATAGTGCAAACCTACAACAAGAATAAATCTGTGTTTGACAAGTGTAAAATTTGGCAAATCTATAATTAGCAGATACACACCCAAACAGGGAAAAGTAAATATTCATCTTCAATTGCACATCACTTCTCAAGTAAATATAAAGTCTGATTTTGAAATATATTTGTAATTTATTTAAATTCGGGAATGGAAATTCGAAACTAATAAAGATAAGTATAGAAATATATATGATTATATTGTTTGTTTTTTGTTTTGTTTGTGCTTTCACTTTTTCCTTTTGCGAAGCTAAAAGGATCCTGTCAGATTTGTTCTCGTTCCAGGAAATCCTGACAATTTTATACATACGTGCCCACACCCTATAAAGTGGATAAAAACATTTTGTTGAAACTATTCCAATGTTATGTCTCTCCCTGCTAAGTAGTTTTGGTTTTGTTTCTGTTCACTTTAGTTCAAACAAAGATTAAATCAGAGAATGTATGGCGGAAAAGCGAGAACCTCCGATCATGCATGAGCTATTTATGATGTCCGTATTAGTGCCGCAGTGGATGCGGATTATTTCCGGAAAGGATGGAAAATTTGCAATCCTAGGTTTCAAGTTAATTCACACGTGTTGCTCGGTATAGCCTGATGAATGAGATGTATAGACCTTCCGTTTTAAGCGTGGCAAAAATTATGACAAGATGTCGTCTGGATATTTTATGGATGTTTCAATTTTTGAATATGACATGGCAAAAAATATCGCGGGTTCGAATCCCGGCCGTGTTCCGAAGGCAGGGACGAAAGCCATTGGCCTTGATAATAATAATAATAATAATAATGTGGGTGATAGACTTGTTTATCATGATTAAATACCAAGGGCGGAAGTGGTTGACCAAGCCCAACATACATGTATATACAGCGGTTAACGCATGTCACATCACGAAGCGATCACTATATAGTTACTGTTTGAATATTCTTATTGCATTCCCTGTTACCTCAATGTTGTGAGATTATTGCACCTGCAGTATGGATTTCAAAACCTTTACAAGAACCCTTATTCAAGCACCAAAAAACCTTACTAATGCGTGGAATTATGCGGCTCAAAGGGAACGCAGTTTCTCAAAAACTTCCTATCACACCGAATATTCTCCTTAGAATATATGACCAACTTGATACAACTATATCTCTTGATGCAACATTTTGGGCTGCATGCCTCGTGGCATTCTTTTCATTCTTTCGCAAATCAAACTTATTAGTACCACTGCTGTCGCGTTCGACCCGCAGAGGCACCTACGCCAATGCGATCTACGTATCTACAAGTGGGGAACATGCTCATAGTTCGTTGGTCTAAAACAATTCAGTATCGTAATCGCACCCTGCTAGTGCCAGTCCCCAAAGTTGAGCATTCTAACTTGTGCCCACTGTCAGTAGTTGTGAATGCCTTCAAGCTAGCGGGGGGTTTTAACTCTAAAGAACACTGCACTGGTCCTGCATTTACTTATCAAGCTAAAGAATCCATCAAGCCTCTCACGTACTCTATTTTCACAAATAAACTCAAGCAAACGCTAGACAAATGTGGCGTTGATAGCGCACGTTTCTCAGGACACTCCTTTAGGAGGGGAGGCGCAACATTTGCCCAGTACTGCGGCGTTCCTGGACACTATATTAAGCTCCAAGGCGACTGGCTTTCTAATGCATATGAACGATATTTAGATTGTTCGCTTCAATACAAATTAGCAGCAGTCAACATGATGAGCAAAGCTATCACTCACTGATAGCACATCAGCTCCTTTGGGGGTTTGGGGAATATCGCGCGGTGGTCTATAGCAATAAAGATCCAGTATCCCCAAACGAGTTGTTGTGTATTTAGTGGGTGATAGACTTGTTTATCATGATTAAATACCAAGGGCGGAAGTGGTTGACCAAGCCCAACATATATACAGCGGTTAACGCATGTCACATTCATTATTGCGAGCAAGGCAAAAACAAAGGATTGCCTCGATTTGAATCCAAGATGGCCACCAGGTGAAAAGAGTGAATGCGCCACAACTGCAGTCCGTATCTCAAGACATCCCTTGTGAAGCGCATCTGATTATACACCTATAAAATTTGCGCGTCGGTTACAATGGTATAAATGAATTGAACTGGTGTGAAGACTAGACCCTCCGTTTTCATGTAAGGACGTATTTATAATCACGAGGTGTTATAAAGTTTTCTTTCATTGAGTTTCCGATTTGTTCATTCGTGGCATTTTCTTGCTGGGCACTGATTTGAATCCTGAGGCCAATAGACCAGTTCGCGGTAAATTCCGACATTTTGAAAGGGGTGTAAACATGGCGCGAAATACAGTGTTTGTTTATATGGGATCCGCAACTTCGTGACCAGGGTCTTCTCGGTCAGATCCAAGATGATGCCAAATAAAATCCGTAAAATCGAATTTTTGGAATATTCTTTAGATACAAACTTAAGATACCAGGTAAAAGATTAACTGATCGAAATTTGAGGAATGTAGCTGTGCTGGGAAGCGTGCAATCGTGTTTTCAGTTTTCCATACATTGTCTGTAAACACGAGTCAAATTCCGCGTGAACATTTACAGATTACAAATGTTCACGGATTATACACTATTTCGCGCCATGTTTGCACCCCTTTCAAAATGTCGGAATTTACCGCGAACTGGTCTATTCAGTAAAACTGGTACACGTGTATTTTACAACTCTGGCCATTGTTTAAACGCCGGAAAACAATGGCCGGACTTGTAATTACACGTGTGCGAGTTCCTGGTGTCACTGGGCACTGCACTACACCAACTGTAAGCTCTTCTACCAATAAAGGGGCAATGTCATGGTACTGCGCATGTATCGAGTAATCGCTCGTTTAGTGGATGTTAATTGGATACAAACAGTTAAACTTAATGCTTGATTGAAAGCATTTCCAATATTTTTCCAGGAGACTGTTTATAAACACTGTTTGTTAGTCATTTTTGCATATTTGCGTTCATTTTAAGCATCCCACATGGCCGAGAGGTTCGTCAGTTCAGGAAAAACGAATGTAAAGTCTTATCGTGACACAGCCCCTTTAATACGAAGCGTTCTGTTTCAAATATTTATCATCCTTCCGTGTTATAATCTGATTCATTTCGTTCTGTTGTTTTACTTTTGCCTTTATTATTTATTTTTTTCCGGCAGTTTAGCTTAAGATATATAATGGAGCTGTAATCTGGAATTCTTTAATTTTTCCAAAGAAATTTACGAAAATTCAAACAAGAACACTCGTCAAATCAAGGCTACAATCAGTACTTTTAGTGAAATACTAGATATTATATTTATATACCGATCTCTTCCTCATGTCTCTCGAGCACACACTGTTTACTAGGTTAATTGAAAGTATGTGTTGAGCAGATGTCGTATGAGTGGGACAAACTACGGCACTGACTACAGCACGGTTACTGTACGGTATGCCGTGACACTGAAATGGTTTTCCTATTTTTGTTCTACTGATCCAATCAAATTACGGAGATACAGTACAGCATAGTTACAGTACGGTTCGGACGGTATTCTAGATGAACAAGCCGTAGTTTGGCCCACTCATACGGAATCTGCTCCAGTGTGCCCGTAATTATGTACAAGTGTGTTCCGTTTCTCTTATAATGTTATCTTTTTTTCTCTCTCTCTGACCGCAATCGGTTGTAGACTTGTAGTCATATTAGTCGATTAGTGTTTTAGCTACTTTTGGTATCTCAGGACACTTAGGCCAAGTAAAAATCAACATTTATCATCCCCGCACGCTTCCTTTTTCGAGGCCGCTTCCTTTTTTCTTTTATATATGTTATTAAGCATCGAGTCCGATTAAGAATAAACTGGTCAGGAAATATCATGGATTTGTATACTACAAGAACTGCTATAAAAAGGAAATCTCATCACGCAGTGACGATATGCCAAAACATCCTCAAACTTCTACCATGTCATCAGTTTCAATGTCAGAATAAAGTAAAAACAAGAAATAAAACATAAAAACGGCCGCACCATACCTTTTATTCGGACGATATACATGTTTATTGTTTCACTTGCCCTTAATTGCAAAACACTTTAATTTACTTTAAAACCTTCTTCGCTAGGGTACAAATAAATAATTGTTTTTGTTTAGCGCGAAATGTGGCTGAAATCAGCAACAAACTAAATCCATAATTTCTCAAGGCTATTTAAATAGTTTCGGTACAGATCTAACGCTAAAAGTTCTCTGTAGTATAGTAGTTTCGCAGATATCCGGCAGACTAATTACCCACATTATCAGACCGCAGGGTTTCGATCTCCTGCTGTTAAATAAATTAATATAAAAATCATTAATTTCCGCTCAAGAAAATATCCAATCTACTACAGAGACATTCTTCAGTTTCATCAGAATTCATTCTTTGTATTTAAAATTGCTTTAGGGAGTTTCTCCCGCTAGCAGGCTGAGTCTGTTTGATCAGAATCACTATCACGTAGACGGTCCGGCAGAATGCCATTTTTGGGGTCCTAAATGAAAGATTGCGGATAGCGGATAGCTATCTTACCTGCCAATTATTGAACACCGTGATTTTAATACGTCAAGAGCTTGTGGCCAGATAATTGTTTTGCCTTTCTCGGTAATATCTGGCGTCTTCTATACATGGAATGCCGCATGTTCAACCCAATTAGTCAAAATAGAGGTTCATTACAGACTGAAAACAAGACTAATCTACAACATACTAACACAAAATACTGGAAGGCGACTTCAAGTCTGATTAGCTATTACATATTGATTGGGAACGCTTTTATTTCACCAATACCAGTACGCTTCCCTGAACAATAGTAAGCCGACTAGATTTTCAGATGAATCAATCTCTACTGTCTTTAATAATTCTCGTTGAGCACTCTTGTTTAATTTGATCAAGGTTTGTTGGAGTACTTTTAAATTACTTAGCGTTAGGTTTGTTAGTGTACTTTTAAATTACTTAGCTTTTAGCAAGCAATTTTCTTATCTGATATTATTACTAGTGTATCTCTAAAAATAAAATTAAATACAAATCTGTAATGGTTTCCTTAAAGGCTTAATCTTCTTTCATTGCATTAATTAAACTATTTTTTCCATTTAGTTGTGGGTAATGCTTCTTTGTTTTCATTGCTATACAATGACTTTTTATTACCAGTGGTGTGAGGCTTTTACTGATGCTAAAATTGAAACTATCAATATTTATTAATGTATTGTGTTCTGTTTTCTCTGGAATCAGACATACACGTCCAACAGATGCTACGATATGACAAAGATCAACACAATCCAAATCAGATCAGATTTCATAATATTTAGATAAATTTTCGCATTCTTTTCACCTAATGTAATATTGGTCTCGTTTTCTGACCAACCCTGTGACAGCCCATCCAATGAAGCCGTGATTTCAATTACCGAAAGCGAACACTATGTATATTTTGATTTACGTCTTTTGTTTTGATAATCACTTAGCAAAGAATTAGTCCTAAAAGCGAAAAAAAACTCATCTAAGTACTAGTACTATGTATATTGGCAATTACTTCTAAATGAAATGGAAAATAAATGAATTCATTCCATGCATATAAATTGTTAGAGAAAGCTAATTGAAGAGCAGATTGGTTTATTTACGACGGTGCAAATTACGAGTATATCTGGCACTGAATTAAATATGTTTTGATTCTGGTGCTTTTACGTGAATGGGCCTCATACCTATTTAATACAAATACATTTGTACTTCGATCGGGATATAGCTGTTTTTGGTTACATGCCATAAAAGCGACAGCCATAGATTGCGATATCGCCAATAAAACCACCAACCGAAAGCTTCTTTTGTCTGCAGTCTGAAAAAAATTGCCACTTTGTAAAAGAAAGCGCGTGGCAATTTCTTTATTGCTGTGGAACGCCTTCTCGTAAAGTAATGGCGGTGAATTGTTGACAATTTCCTGATCGTATTATCCTACATTGCGGGCATTCTGCTTTCACGAACAATTAAAGACAGATACCTCGATTTCTGTAGTCTTTTTTCAGTTCTGCAATGTTCTAACTTTAGCAAAGATGTGTTCCGAATCGCCGGCTCGCTTCACAGGGGGTCCTTTAAGGATTTTATATCTTTGAACATCTAGAAACACAAAATTACTTCAGAAATTTTCGTTTCTTCTCAACGACTAGTACTTCATATAATATTCCTTGGAGGACTAAGACTTTAGAGCTGATATTGCCTTGAACGAAAGAGCAGATCTTTCATTTTTTTGGCTCTAATATTTCCGTGATCCCTTTCATTTCCGGTGCACGTGAGAGGGCGAGGCTTCCTGTATGCGCAGACCCAAAATGCGCATAGCATTAGTTGTGTCCCGCTGTACATCTGAATATAAACAGGAAACAATTTTTAGCAAGAAATTTCTAAAAGGCTGTTAGTGTTAAGCGCGATGACTTCCAGTATTTTACCCTTAGCGCCGATTTTTAGGATTTTGGTTGTACTTAATGCATTTGGAGTTGTTTTATCAGATACAGGTAAGATAATTGAGTTATTATTAAGTCTGAGGGAGAGATGAAGCCAATTTTGGAGGTGACTTCGGTTCACCTACCTACACTCGGCTACAGCGCTCGCTCCTCTTGACTCTTGTTATGTCCGACTTCTTTCACACCTACTCTAACCCTGTTTCAGTTTCTTTCTCCTCCCTGCAACCGCCCACGGAGTAAACAGTTTTATTTGCTTTGGCTCTAGCCCCAATTTTTTTTTGTAGTTTGGTTAAAACTAATTTTACGCCCATCTCTGTAAGGCAATTCCGTACGTTGGTCTGTTGCTGTCACTGTTATCGCTATATCTTCCACACAGAAGCAATTTGCGGCTTACCGATTGCCCATCTTTCGTACAAATTAACCCCTGAAGACTTCAGAAATTGCTACTGTAAACCCTACCATATGTCAAGTAGAATAAGGAAACTATTACTAAGAAATATAACGAGTATTTCAGTCGTCGTAAAGTACAATATCCGATTGCCTTTTGTTCAGCGAATACTGCTGTGAGTCTATTGCTTGTTCAGCATGTTTGGCTTTCAATTTAATCCCCTTCGGCAGTTCTATAAGTTTACATAATTTTATGTCATCAGTAATTTTAGAAACAAAATATTTATAAAAGACTAGGGTATTTTCCCTAAACTCGAATCAGACTCGCTTTGTCGACCGAGTCAATAATAAGGCTGGCATACGTCGTACAGTTTTTATCGACACGAGGTTTTGGCAGGATATAAATATGTCTCATTTATATACACATGCATATTTCGTAATTAGATTTTCCGGTTCTCCATATTACACCGCTTTGTGAAGTCACAGAAATGTAATATTGACATTGTTATTTCCTGCATGCAAATAAGTTGAACAGATCGTTGTATTTTTTATTTTTAATTAACGCATAAAGTAAACTAACCTTTTAAATTTGGTCATGGGTTTCTACGTACGTTTGATAACAGTTTCAAGAAAAGATTTGAACTTGTAAATCGAGTATTATTTACAGCAGTGGATATAAAATTTTGACTGCCAATCTGTAGTAATTCAGAGATACTGGCCTCTTATATCAGTCAGTGCTCCTTAGGGGCCGACCATTTGACTTTTGAGGGGAGGGGGGGGGGGGGGGGGGGGATGGGGGGATGGGTGAACATTCTTGTCTGTGCTCAATTTTTTTTTCTTTAGCAGTGTTGTTGCACGAATTTTTTTGGTGAAAAAAGCGGAGCCAGAACAAAACTTTTCTGCTTGCAGGATATTTTTTTTCAACACCCTTGGCTTGCAGGATATTTTTTTTCAAAAACACCCACCCCCCTCAAACGTTAAATGGTCGGCCCCTTACCTGTACAAAATGTTTTTGGTAATGCCACATAAAAAAACAGCAGCCCTAGTTTATTTTTTTCCAGTACCATTCGAATTTGTATCTGTAAAAACCGGCATATGCCTGTCAAGCAGAATCTCTATTATTGTAGATGTACACATAGGCTACTGCTATTAAAATATGTAGACATTCATGTAGTAATTCTAAATCAATTTTGCCTTGACAAATATGGAGTGCCATTTATAACTTTGCATTTGACAGACATTTGGATACAGACATTTCATTCTACAGACGTTTAATTCTATGGACTGACTAGCTGCTATGGACTTACCCTGCTAGACTGAGATTCCTTCCTCCTCTCTCTCACTCTTCCTCCCTCTCGCTTCCTTTCATCTTGAGCTAGAGAGAGGGGGGGGGGGGGGGGGGGTTGAATCTGTCTAGCAGGGTGTAAGTCCCTAGCGGGTCAGTCCATATAATTAAAAGTCTGTAGAATGAGATGTCTACAGAATAAAAAGTTTGTATCCAAATGAAATGTCTAGAATGAGAAGTCACTTTGCAAATAAAAAGTATGTAGAATGAAATGTCTGTCAAATGCAAAGTTATAATTTTGGCACTATAATTATAATGGTGCTCCATAGACAGAAATACAATCATATATATCAACATTCACTAAGTCCAAAATTAATTAACCTAATTAGCTTTAGAACTAGAAGTGCTGCCTTCCATACTAGTACATTCCACTGGCTACTGCTTCTAAATACTGATGACCTTTCTTTGAGATTTTACTCTTCTTTTAGCAAGCCATCTCGCATTTCTTTGCTGCCCAGTCTACCATTAGTCTTGCTGATGTTTCATCAGCCCTCTGATATTATTTTCAATTTGTTTTTCACTATTTCTGCACTGTCATTTATGTCTTCTTCAAAGGATTCTGATGATTTCCTCTTTAAATGATATAATCAACCTCATTCAGAAACTCTAGTCTAGTAATTATTATAACAGTACTAACATGCACTGCTGTAATTTCAAACCTTCAAATACTCCGGTTACATGACTGTACATATACACTTAGAAAGCTTCAATATGATTTTGCAATAATTCTAATTGAACAAACTTTAAAGTATGATATTGTTTCCATCTGGCATTACCAGATTATTTCTTGCATACAAATTGAATAGATGGAAAGAAGCTGATTCAATCTATTTGATTTGTATTTACATTCTACATGCAATCTCTGTGATTGAATTGACTGAAACAGTTTGGTTTAACAACAAACCTGACAGCAACATACACGACTTTCATAATGGCCGCCTCCTAATTTGCATATGTGATTTTCCGTTTCGGTTGTTTATCCACATTTATAGAAAATATGAACATTGCCATGTGAAAGAGCATGTCGACATTAGTGAACTTGTGAAAGTTGAGTGCTGTAGCTTATAAAGCAATGAAGTTACAGCCAGTTGAAATTAGAGAGATTTGTATGAGAAAAACAACGGACGCCTTTCTAACCTCGCTTTCATGTTTTTCTGCATTAGAAATGCTCGTAGCTCAACAGCAATTCTCGACATTGCTCTAAAACTCAAAACTATTACTAGTTTTAATGTGATCTTTCATATGGTAGCATTGGTTTCCCTCTAGAGATTTATCTTCCAAATTATGCAAATTAGGAGGCGGCCATTATGAAAGTCGTGTATACACATGTACTGTGCATACTACACCTGCCTTGTTGAAAGCTCACTGGCAAAAATATATCTGAATTTCTAATGGGACCTGAAACAACCATAGGGGCTGATCAAAGCCAGGACCTGGCTAATTAAACCACAAATCAAACTGGAATTTAGCATGTTGGTTTTTGTGGGGGGAGAAAAACTGGAGAACCTGGAGAAAAACCATCAGGGTGCTATATGTGTGTTTCCATCGGTGCAAACAAGTTGCTGATTGAGTGATTTTGAGTCCACATCATATACACTGTATATTACATGGGAGGTCTATAACACTAGATTTAGGAATTTGTTTTGTTTGATTCGTGATATACCAATTAAAGCTCTAAAGCTGTTCTAATCAAGGGAGAGAGTAAACTTAATGGCATCTTAACAACAATATTTGTTTCTGGAAAACAGCCACACATGCCATGATTAAGAGGGACAAGATTAGAAGAGATTAGAAGTTTATAATTATGTACATGAACATTATAATGACTGTCTCTGACGAGGTAATTACAGGGCTCGAAATTGCGTCCAATACAGTCGCAAATGCGACCACATTACTATCATGACACTCATGACTAAAACTTTTCTGGCACTCGCAAATTTGCCAACTAGTTTTCACCTAAATAAATGAATACATGAAATGTCCAACAGTGTTATGCTTCATTGGGATTTTAAACATTTTCAGCAAAATCATGCACCATTTACATTCATTTTCTCCTTTGTATTTCACTTTAGGTTTTAACCAAATGACACAAACCTTCACTCAGATGCCATTTGAAAGCAGTCTCTTGTAAAAATATGTTGCAGCAGCAGCTTTTTGTTGTAAGACCACTGGATTCTGCTTTTAGCAACTAAAAATTAATATTATTGCAGACTTGCAACCAAATTTTTGTAACTATAACAATATATTATTAAAGCTTACATGTATATAGCGCTTATAACAAATAGATCTAAGTGCTTTAAAATTGGTCATAAAATTTACATATCAATCATAAAATCTAAAATCTTACATTGGTCTAATATTACATTGGTCATAAATTTACATATCAATCATAAAATCTAAAATCTTACATTGTTCTAATATTACATTGGTCATAAATTTACATATCAATCATAAAATCTAAAATCTTACATTGGTCTAATATTACATTGGTCATAAATTTACATATCAATCATAAAATCTAAAATCTTACATTGGTCAAATATTACATTGGTCATAAATTTACATATCAATCATAAAATCTAAAATCTTACATTGGTCTAATATTACATTGGTCATAAATTTACATATCAATCATAAAATCTGAAATCTATGTACATGTACATTATTTTGTAAATAGATTAATATTTAAATATAAACTAGCCATTAATTAGATTACTTGCTTACATCTGTAATTTCTTTTAATATTAGTATTCTCTGATTTTAATCAACTTGTAACCATTGATATGTAGTATTTATCGATGGAATAAAGATGTATTAGTATTATTACATGTATACATGTACATTGTATGTACAGTACAGCTCAAAAAGAATGCACGCGCAAGAACTTCTTTTTGCGGACGCAAGAAGTTGATTATTGCGCTTCTTTTTGCGCGTATAATTAATTATCAACCGCAAGAAGTTAGACCCGCAAGAACTACTTAAACGCAAGAAGTTAGAACCGCAAGAACTTCAACCGCAAGAAGTTCAACTTTAATAATTCAAACGGGTTGAAACTCTCTTACTTATTAACGCGAAGTAGTCCCTTCGACTGGAAAGAAACAATTAAGTTACATTTTGCAGACTGAGGTTCACGTTCTGCGGGAAACATCAAATTAAAGTACTAAAGAAATATATTAGAACAACAAACACAAACTATGCAGCAAATTTATCGCATTTTGGAAGTGAAATTTCACATCAGACTCTTAAATCCAAGTGCAACTTTTCGCTAATACTGCTGTTGAATAATAGCTTGGTTGATTATATGACAAATGGCCCTAATAAGAGTTGTGTTCTTTATTGAATCCCACCGCCGCTCATGTGTTCAGCTGACTATTAAATAAGACAAACACTTCAGAAATATTAAACGTAAAAACTCCGAGACAGCAGCCCAAAATATTTTCGCCTTTCACACTTCTTTATAATATTTATCACCGCCGTTTGTGTATATCGGCGAAAGCACTTACCTCCTTGCTGCTTCACAGCTCGCTTATAACGCATCCTCCCATATATTCTGATAACCTTACTGAAAATCGTTACTTAAAATGTAATATGGAAGCCTGAGCTTTTGGCACAAAATAATAACAAACAACGGCCGCTCGATCGCTTCAGTTCCCGTTATAAATACCGGTGTTGCGAGGCCAGCTTTATAGTTTGCCGTGCAAAGCATAACATCAAATAAACTTTAGCGTCTGTAGTTTCACATTTATAGCACATCCCTGTGTTGCTCAAGGTTTCGGCTCAAATCATTGCAAATGTTCGCAGTCCTAATATAAGGCATATTTTCGAAATTAAAATCTCAAGTTCTTGCCGTCTGAATTTCTCCACGTGCAAATCAGTCAGGCGTGAACGTGTCAGTCTGAGTTGATCGCTGCACTTTCTGAAGCCAAGTTGGCAATGAAACCGTGTAAAACTATACTCTTAGTCTTACCAGAAAACTTCTACTGGGAAAGTGGAATCCTTTTGAACTAAATGCGCCTTAATTCGTAGAATAGTGAGTGACTGTCTTCCCAAAATTTTACAGGTCAAAAAGAAGTGGTAATTTGCATATTGCGATCGACTCGACAATAATCGCTAAACGCGCAAATCAAAGCAGTTGGATCGAACTGCAAAACCTGGGAAACCTGGCAAAGCGAAAGAAACAGTTAATAAACACTACCATAAACGAATCAAAGCAAATTGTTAAACACATCTATGTCTTTGAAAATAAGTTTTTCAAAAATATTACCGAAAGTCTTTCTAAATAAATTTGCCGTATACACTTGTAAACAAACCACGATCGAGCGTGCATTGTACTCGCGTTTCGAAGTTTGGACTTGAAACTTTTTGTATTGTTTAACTTTGTGCGTGGTCTTGCAGTTGAGCCGCAAAAAGCGGATTATCCACTCTTTACTTCTTGCGCGTTCTTGCGGCTGAGCCGCAAAAAGCGGGCTATCAACTTCTTAAACTTCTTGCGTGTTCTTGCGGGTGAGCCGCAAAAAGCGGGTTATAAACTTCTTGCGGGTTCTTGCGGCGCAAGAAGTTCTTGCGGGACTTCTTGCGGGTGCATTCTTTTTGAGCTGTACTGTAGTAATTAATCTTAATACTTTTTTATAATTTCAGAAACTCTTCTTAATGGACCACTTCCTGGTTGGAAATTTAATGGTGGAGCTGTAACAGGTCAAATAGCTAATGTAAGTGGTAATAATTTCCCACTATTTATGAAGAGATCATGTACAGTACTGGGGAAAAAAAATTTCAACGAGGTGAAGTGAAATTTCTCTTGCAAAAGTGATATAACCCCTAAAAGGGAAATTTAACTTTCCTTAGGTGAAATTTCCCTTTTGGTGAAGTGAAATATCACTGTCTTCACGTGAGGTGATATTTCACTTCACCAAAAGGGAAATTTCACTTCACGTGAAGTGATATTTCACTTCATGTGAAGTGATATTTCACTTCACCAAAAGGGAAATTTCACTTCACATGAAGTGATATTTTACGTCACCAAAAGGGAAATTTCACATGAAATGATATTTCATTTCACAATAGGTGAAATGATATTTCACTTCATCTGAAAGGGATATTATGACTTTCGTGGTGTTTATCTTTACCAGCGCACACTAAAAAGAGCGAGCTGCTGAGAAAGCAACATTGCAGATAAGATACATCGTATCCTAGCCACCTTTAGAAATAAATTCTGAGGTTTTGCAAGGTTTTCAATGCGCTAGAAGTTGATTTATTGGGAACGCTGGCTACTCTATATTCACCGCTAAGTCGTTGCACAAGAACAATGCACAACACTTGAACACTTGAAGCTGCTTTAACGAAATAGTCATTTTCAAAGTTCTTTGTAACATCGCATCATAGCCGCCTTTTAGAAAAAAAATCCATACATCTGAAGCTTTAAAATGATTTGTTTTACAAGGTTTTCAATGCGCTAGAAGTTGAATTATTGGGAACGTAGGCTGCTCTAAATTCACCGCTAAGTCGTTGCACAAGAACAATGCACAACGCGAGAAGCCGCTTTAACAATTAAATGTCAAAGTTCTTCATAACATCACATCATAGCTGCCTTTAGAAATTTAATCCATACATATGAAGCTTTAAAATGATATGTTTTACGAGGTTTTCAATGCGCTAGAAGTTGAATTATTGGGAACGCAGGCTGCTCTAAATTCACTGCATCTCAAGCTTGAAAATGCTATGTTTTGCGAGGTTTTCAATGTGCTAGAAGTCAAATTATTGGGAACGCAAGCTGCTCTAAATTCACTGCTAACTCTTTGCATAACAACAATGCACACACTACACTCGAGCTCGAGATGAATGAAGAGCCACTGAGGTAATGACCTGGAAGAAAAGATAAATAATATAAAGAAAACAAAATGAAGATAAAAACATAAAAATAACTGTGAAATTAGTGCAAAAGGTTTAGAAGAAAAAAGAAGATAATGGAAAATGAAAAACAAATTATCACGAGCTACTGGCCAACTGGTTTCATTCCAGGCTGCATGGTATAAACAGTGTGTGTGCAGGTACAGCACTTTTTCAGGGACTTGGCGCTCGTCACGCGAGCACGTTGGGGTGCCAAACAAAGGAGAGGAAATGGAAGTCAGCAAAGGAAATGGGAAGTCAGCAAATTTTTGCTCATCTTACATGTACATGTATATATCCATGGTGCTTTGCTTGTGCTACAAAGTTTATTACTGAAGGAACTGTCACTGAACATCGTTAAGGTTTACAGAACGATATGCAACTGTACAGTATGAACACTTTTAATGTACATGTATAATAATTTGCATACTTTCGTGCACATGCCACGTGCAAGATTATCCAATCACATACCAAAGTGGCTTGTCAAATAAACAGAAGAAACCACAAAATAATGATGGGCCACTTGTATGTGATTGGATATTCTCAAACTCATTAATAATTCATGAGATAGTGATCCAATGGAGGAACTGTATTTGGTCACATGCATGGGTCTTGATACCGGGCGAAACCCTTGTGTTTGATCATGTTTCCAACCCTAGTGATCAATATTTCTTAATCATCATATTCATGAACCACTAACTAATTACATACTGATAAACTACAAGTAAGGAGCGAAGAAGTAAAGAAATAAAGAATGACATAGAAAGAAAAAGTCTGCCTCCACTGGAGTTAGAACCATGACCCTTCCGACTGCTTGCACTAACTCTTGTCCACTAACTCTTGTACACTACTCTACTAGTACGCTAGTTGAAATCACTGCCATCAAAAAAGAATAATAAGCCATCTATTGAATAATTAGATACAACAGTCAAACGGTAAACAATACAAGTTTGCTAATGAAGTTTGAAAAGAAACGTATGTAAATTGTCGGTTTTGCATTCGCATGAGAAGACATGTCAAACACGAATTGGAGTCTTTCATCAGGGGTTCCAAATATTGAGAAAACAAATGAAACCCGAGAGGCATATGTCATCTCGCATGTGGCACGTTCACGAAAGTGTGCGAATACATTAAACATGTCATATGTTTGCGTACGGTGGCCGAGAGCGGACATCAAAAGTCGAATTACAATAATTCGAAAGTCGAATTGCAGGAAGGCTCGAATTTCGCTTTTGCCATTTTTTGCTTCAGCCACTTTGCCTTTATCGACTTTCGCTTTTGCGAGTTTCGCTTTCGCAAATTTTGCTTCAGCTATTTTGTCTTTACTAATTTGTCTTTATCGACTTTCGCTTTTGCCATTTTTCGCTAGTTTGCCTTTACTCACTTTGTCTTTACTCACTTTGTCTTTACTCACTTTGTCTTTTAAACTCACTTTGTCTTTACTCACTTTGTCTTTACTCACTTTGTCTTTACTCACTTTGTCTTTATCGACTTTCGCTTTTTGCGAGTTTTGCTTTTCGACCGAGAAGTTCCAGGCGTCACTCGAGGCCAAGTGAGAACTAGATCTCGAGCCATCCAAGAGCAAGACCAAAGTTACATGTAGTTCATGTTATGAATGCGCACAGCGACTTGATTTTTGTGTGTTATTTGACAATGCCACAAATACGGGACCCTGAAGGTAAGATGTTATTGTTTGACGCATGTTTTTATGTACCTAGAATGCTGTTTGGATTCACCACTTGATTGCCACTAAAATAATAAAACGGTCCGTCTAGTCCTTAAGCCAAAGTTTAGGATCGACAAAGTAGAACCTCTAGCTGGCACCCAGGGTAGTCTAGTCCGGCCGCCATCATAATATTTGTCGCCGCCATGTCCATGACGCACGTCAGTACTGCCACTTTCGAAGCTTTAGTTTTAGCTTCTTTTTTTTTCCAGAATTGGCAGAAGTGAAATACTTCGTTGAACGTTTGATCCACCTGAACAAAAGCCCAACAATAATTTTAAAACACGTACCTGCAAAGGTTTTCAATATTACTTGGTGGTAATTAAGTAAACTGTGTCTTGCTGTTTTATGCAAAGCTACCAGTTAGATATAATTAGTTATAAGGGTGGTGTGAGTAAAAAATAATTGGGTGGGGATTTGGGGGGGGGGGGGGGGGAGGGGATAATTAGAGAACCCTTATAGCCAAGAGGAAATAATTACCATAGTTTATTGTAAATAGCATCACAATTCTCTCTTATTACTTGATATGAGCTTATGGTAGAGACTATAAAGATATACAGTGACAGACTCACTCCAAAAGAAGTAACATGATGTCATTGCCACCATGTTGGTGGACATCAAATAAGATTCCTCATTAGCTTCTCCTGTAGTTCCACCAACATGCCCACCATGTTTTCACACCAACTAGGAGGGTCTGAATGGGGGTCTACATGTTAGTTGTCAGATAAACTTTTGCCCATTTGTCAGTTAATAGCCCTAGTTAATCATTACTAGAGAAAATTTACAATGTTTGACCCACAAAAAAAAAACAAATTTGTCAGTCAAAAAAATATAGTCATTTGTCAGTTATTTTTAAGGCCGTTTGTGAGTAGTCATTTAACCCCATTCAGACCCTCAACTAGCTGAGTCTTAATATTAAGTATAAAAATAGCATAAAAGATAAGACTCGGCTAGTTGAGGGTCTGAATGGGGTTAAATGACTACTGATAAATGGCCTTAAAAATAACTGACAAATAAAGCTTTTTTTTTTTTACTGAGAACTGACAAATTTGTTTTTTGTGGGTCAACCATTGTAAATTTTCTCTAGTAATGATTAACTAGGGCTATTAATTGACAAATGGGCAAACGTTTATCTGACAACTAACATGTAGACCCCCCCATTCAGACCCTCCTTTAAGTTGGTGTGAAAACATGGTGGGCATGTTGGTGGAACTACAGGAGAAGCTAATGAGGAATCTTTTTGATGTCCACCAACATGGTGGCGATGACATAATGTTACTTCTTTTGGAGTGAGTCTGTCACTGTACATCTTTATAGTCAGCTCATATCAAGTAATAAGAGAGAATTGTGATGCTATTTACAATAAACTATGGTAATTATTTCCTCTTGGCTATAAGAGTTCTCTAATTATCCCCTCCCCCCCCCCCCCCAAAAAAAAAAAAATCCCCACCCAATTATTTTTACTCACACCACCCTTGTAACTAATTAATATCTAACTGGTAGCTTTGCATAAAACAGCAAGACACAGTTTACTTACCACCAAGTAATATTGAAAACCTTTGCAGGGTGTTTTAAAATTATTGTTGGGCTTTTGTTCAGGTGGATCAAACGTTCAACGAAGTATTTCACTTCTGCCAATTCTGGAAAGAAAAAAAATCAAATTTTAAAATAAAAAGGCTAATAAAAATGCTATAATCCTTGGCTGTAATAGAGCTCTATATAAGGCAGCTTAAAGCTAAAACTAAAGCTTCGAAGTGGCAGTACTGACGTGCGTCATGGACATGGCGGCGACAAATATTATGATGGCGGCCGGGACTAGACTACCCTGGGTGCCAGCTAGAGGTTCTACTTTGTCGATCCTAAACTTTGGCTTAAGGACTAGACGGACCGTTTTATTATTTTAGTGGCAATTAAGTGGTGAATCCAAACAGCATTCTAGGTACATAAAAACATGCATCAAACAATAACATCTTACCTTCAGGGTCCCGTATTCGTGGCATTGTCAAATAACACACAAAAATCAGTCGCTGTGCGCGTTCATAACATGAACTACATGTAACTTTGGTCTTGCTCTTGGATGGCTCGAGTAGTCGAGATCTAGTTCTCACTTGGCCTCGAGTGACGCCTGGAACTTCTCGGTCGAAAAGCAAAGCTTGCTAAAAGCGAAAGTCGATAAAGACAAAGTGAGTAAAGACAAAGTGAGTAAAGACAAAGTGAGTAAAGACAAAGTGGGTAAAGACAAAGTGGGTAAAGACAAAGTGAGTAAAGACAAAGTGAGTAAAGGCAAACTAGCGAAAATGGCAAAAGCGAAAGTCGATAAAGACAAATTAGTAAAGACAAAATAGCTGAAGCAAAATTTGCGAAAGCGAAACTCGCAAAAGCGAAAGTCGATAAAGGCAAAGTGGCTGAAGCGAAAAATGGCAAAAGCGAAACTCAGTTTGAATTCGAGCCTTCCTGCAATTCGACTTTCAAATTATTGTAATTCGACTTTTGATGTCCGCTCTCGGCCACCGTATTTGCGTGTTGCGCTGTAACTCGTGGCTGGATGAAAAAACTGTTTTTGGTTATAAGGTGGTTTGTTGATTGCTGAAAAGTTGCTCATAGTGACCGTGACAGTCTTCTAGACTGCAAGCAGTCCCCTCCCTCCATTGATAGTGAGTTTACGAGCAGAGCGAGCGAAGTGAAGAATATTGGATGCGTGCGAGCGGAAGAATCCCATTCGTTCCACTCGCACGCATCCAATATTCTTCACTTCGCTCGCTCCCACGCCACTCGTAAACTCACTATCAATGGAGGGTAAAGGAGGGACTGTTCGCAGTCTACAGTCTTCAGCATAACCAAACTGGTAATTAACATGGATAACTACATGTAGTTCCTGGAAAACTAGTGGAGGTCTGCATCTGCATTTATGAATTTGAACAAACAATTACTCTTCCGAGCTGTTTTGTGATTTTTTTCCTTAAACTTTTTGACTAAAGAGGCTTCTGTTTATCAATTAAGCTAAATTTAGAGGTGCAGCAATTGTGCATGAAAAAATATGATATTGTTGTTTTCATTGAAGTAAGTCTGAAAGTTTCAAGTCACATTGGAATTTTGCATTTAGCGAACTCAATCAAATATGTACTTGTTTGAAAGCTTTGGACATGTATGAGACCAGACTCTGGTTTATGGTCATCTGAATGCAATTTTCCAAACACATCCCACTTCAAAGAAAGTTGTAATAAAATCAGCATTATCACTTACAAAAATTGAAGGGCTGTGTGCAAAAGGGGCGTAAGTGACCTGATCACATTCTAAATTCTCCCTTAGAAAACAAAGAATTTGAAGAAGAATTTAGAATGTGATCAGGTCTCACACCCTTTTTGCACACAACCCTTCAATTACAACTAATATCTTAATGTAAAATACAACATATGTAGACTATATATTTTTTTCTTCACAGTGGCATCACACATCTGGAACAAATCATTATTCAGTCTGTGATGTTTTTGCTACAACAAGAGAACCAACAAACTGGTTAAGAACAGACTACATTGATACCAAAGATGCTAAACGAGTGGACATCAAGATTGTGTATACGACAAGAAAGTGTCAATCTAGTATTGTAAAGTACAAGTATTGTAAAGAAAACTTTAAGCTTTACATGTATCATTCAACTTCCAAAGAACCACCACCAGATCCTGTAGGGGGAACATTTCAGATCATTGCCACAGCTAATCCAACAAAGGTACCAGATTATAGACCTGATGGAGCTAAGGACTACAACACCATGAACGTAGCTTTAGTTCCAAAGAAACAAGGAATGTATTTGGCCTTCTATGACCAAGGGGCTTGTCTAGCTCTTATCAACATTCTTGTAACATTCAACTATTGCCCAACTCAAGGAGGAGCCAACTCAAGGAGGAGTGTTGGTAAATTTTGTCAGAACAGTATCATCTTTTGATGACTCCAACCAAAGTCTTGTGGAAGGAACATGTGTCAGTAAATACTCAGAGAATATCACAGCGCTGACGGCAGTGTGCACAAGTCGGGGGAACTGGAACTTGAGCTCAGAGGTGAAATGTCTGTGTAAACCAGGATATGAATACATTTTGGCTGCTAATGATTGTAAAGGTATGTCTGTTTTAGAACTTGCATGTGTGTATACTAATATTGTAATTAATAAGTGGGTTTTAATACATACCTTAATTATTGCTGCCGCAGTGAGCGAGCGAGCAAGCAAGGTAGCAGTACTAATTTGTGTAGTGGAGCCATTTTTTTGCTGCATTATGGTTATGCGCAAGGACAAAAAATCAATGCATGCAATCATAATGCAATCTGAGCATTTACTACAGCGAGTGTAAATTAATTGTGATTGTCTTCGTTTGTATTCTTACCACAATTCCTTCAGTACTCCTTGTACTCGTGTTTGATGTGAAATATAGTTATAATTTGAACATTAAGTGACAGCAGGGTTCAAAACACAGAAATTAGCATATCTCAATTATAGTTGATTTCCTGTGTTTACACGTCATCGACTCTAATATACATGTGTATGCATGCCTGTTTCGGGAGAACATCAGTTTTTAATTTGTGGATGCGCACAAGCACAGGAACGAGTCACCATAGCATGTTGCGTTATTGTTGCCATCAGTATGTTGCTTTGTATTTATTGAAGATTGATAATCATTAAAATAATTTATGCATTTAATTTGTATTGCGATGTCTAAACTCATGCATGTGAGACTTTTATCCCTGTGGCTTACACAGATAAAACATCTGGATGAATTTAATTCTCCAGATGACTTCAATCTATATGTTGCTATACCGTCAAATTAAATTTGTTTTAATTAAATTTGTTGATATCGTGACATAATAAACTTAAGGCCTTAGTATGAGAGAGATACTGTTGCAATTAATGACCACTGACCTCCCCTATCCAGGGGAAACATGTCAACTCCTGTCTTGATGCATACAGACCGTCTCTCCAATGTGGGATCTGCTACAACAACAGTATGCAAATTACTCGGATAACAGCTCCCGCTAACAGTCCACCGGGTGCCCATGGCATGTAAAGAGATTATAACGCCTCGGTGATTTATTTAGTTTCCTTCTAAATACGTTTTTTCTAAATATCTCGCAAGCTTTTATATCTTTTGAAATAATTTTTTTTTCTAAATTGAAGAACAATCCATAAACTTTACAAATAATCAATAAAATAATTTGTACAAAAAAAATTCCTTGAAGATATCCGATAACCTTAATTAAATTTATGCTTTTCCTAAAACTTTCAGAAAAGTGTTAAAAATTCAGTTCATTTCATTAAGTACAGTGCTGTTCGAAAGTAACGCAACCGAATTTCGCCGAATTTCGTAACTTTGAAACGAAATTACGATACTTGTGAAAATACGTCGAAAATTCGAATGTTTCATTGTTTAAGTGCTACGAGTTTTACCGAAATTTCGATAAGGAATTTCGAATAGAAATTTCGTAAACTTCGAATTTTCAAATAGAAATTTCGTAACCTTCGAATTTTCGAATAGAAATTTCGTAAACTTCGAATTTTCAAATAGAAATTTCGTAACTTCGGATTTTCGAATAGAAATTTCGTTTGGATGTTTTATTAACTCCTCACAAAGTGATGAAGTAAAAAAGCTGAAATCAAAACTCCAAAAGATTCGATACGGTTCGTGCGATCTCATCTCACGCTAAATAGCAGACAACATATTAAAACTGTGGACATCGAGAACTATGGACTTAAACCATTTTCCGCATCATGTGGAAACTGTTCAGATACGTAAATGAAGTGAAAAATTTCAAACCGTTAGATTCCATAAGCATCTCGATTTCTAAAAGAAAATTTTATCTCTAGAATTTTTTTGTGTGATCTCAACGCAAAACAAACACTGCGGAGTCGTTGATTATTCAAATCAGTTCGCGGAAAATGAAACACTTCTGTGTCGCGGAATTCAAGACTCGGACCTCCTCACCTTTGAAAACCGATCCACATTAAATAAAAAGAACTCCAGAATATTCTATTTAGTAGACGTTTATCATTTGCCAGTAAAGTTGAGAAGCTTTGTGGTGATTTAAACTACAATGCAATAAAATCACACTTCCCGCGAAGTTCGCGGCATTCTTGTTGTGTCAAAAACCAGACAATTAGTCTTCACGGCTGAAAGCACATGTCAACAGAGAATCTTTGTATCTCCAAAAAGCTAAAAGCTGGCTTCTTCAATTGAAAACATACGCAATTACTTCAACAAAAATTCTGAAGGACTGACGGATCTTAGTTTTAAACTACAGAAGCTAAAGTTTATGAGATAAACGGAAAACAACAAACCAGCGCTGGGACGATGTTTCGTAACGCAATCCTGTCTTGGTCTTGCACAAATGTTGAAAATAGTCGAAATTTCGGCGTATCACCCATATTACTGAAATTTCAGTGTGTAAATATTACCGAAATTTCGGTCGGTCCTGTTCGAAATTTCGATATGCTCAACGAAAATTCATCGAAATTTCGACGCATTCACAAGCGAAATTTCGACGAATTTTCAAATCGTAAACAAAGAACGACATTCGGCGATTGCGTTAATTTCGAACAGCACTGTATATATTACAATGTGAGTATCAGATATATAATGGCTCAACTAACATCTTGCCATATGATTGTATAACTGATACAATTCAGTCACTCATTGTAAATAGTATGAATTGTATAGCACTTGCACGTATTGTAGTATTAACAACAAATCCATAATTTGTGTATTTTTTAATGGCTTTGTACTGCTTTGTACTTCAATCACTTCAAAAGCAATTCATTTTTTTGCAGGATGCAAACAAGATAAATACAAAACTTTAAGAAGTAACACGTTATGCCAGTCGTGTCCCAATAAGTCACAACCAAACACTAAAAGAACAAAGTGTGATTGCAGTAAAGATTATTATCGCCTGCTGCAAGACTCCAGCAGTGTTCCCTGTAGAGGTAGGTACATGTACAATGTACTGTACATTATACTAGTAAGATTATTATCACCTGTTACAAGACTAAGTAGTGTTCACTGTAGAGGTAGGTACATGTACAATGCACTGTACATTATACTAGTAAGATTATTATCACCTGTCACAAGACTACAGTAGTGTTCACTGTAGAGGTAGGTAAATATACAATGTACTGTACATTATACTAGTAAGATTATTATCACCTGTCACAAGACTACAGTAGTGTTCCCTATAGAGGTAGGTACATGTACAATGTACAGTACATTATACTAGTAAGATTACTATCACCTGTCACAAGACTCCAGTAGTGTTCACTGTAGAGGTAGGTACATGTACAATATACTGTACATTATACTAGTAAGATTATTATCACCTGTTACAAGACTCCAGTAGTGTTCACTGTAGAGGTAGGTACATGTACAATGTACTGTACATTATACTAGTAAGATTATTATCACCTGTTACAAGACTAAGTAGTGTTCACTGTAGAGGTAGGTACATGTACAATGCACTGTACATTATACTAGTAAGATTATTATCACCTGTTACAAGACTACAGTAGTGTTCCCTGTAGAGGTAGGTACATGTACAATGCACTGTACATTATACTAGTAAGATTATTATCACCTGTTACAAGACTCCAGTAGTGTTCCCTGTAGAGGTAGGTACATGTACAATGCACTGTACATTATACTAGTAAGATTATTATCACCTGTCACAAGACTCCAGTAGTGTTCCCTGTAGAGGTAGGTACATGTACAATATACTGTACATTATACTAGTAAGATTATTATCACCTGTCACAAGACTCCAGTAGTGTTCCCTATAGAGGTAGGTACAATGTACATGTACAATATACTGTACATTATACTAGTAAGATTATTATCACCTGTCACAAGACTCCAGTAGTGTTCCCTGTATAGGTAGGTACATGTACAATATACTGTACATTATACTAGTAAGATTATTATCACCTGTCACAAGACTCCAGTAGTGTTCCCTATAGAGGTAGGTACAATGTACATGTACAATATACTGTACATTATACTAGTAAGATTATTATCACCTGTCACAAGACTCCAGTAGTGTTCCCTATAGAGGTAGGTACATGTACAATGTACAGTACGTTATACTAGTAAGATTATTATCACCTGTCACAAGACTCCAGTAGTGTTCACTGTAGAGGTAGGTACATATACAATGTACTGTACATTATACTAGTAAGATTATTATCACCTGTCACAAGACTCCAGCAGTGTTCACTGTAGAGGTAGGTACATGTACAATGTACAGTACATCATACTAATAAGGTTATTATCACCTGTCACAAGACTCCAGTAGTGTACTACAAGAATTAAAACATTGCATAACTATTTTATCCCATGCCCATAAAACTTACTGAAAATTTGTGTGGAAAATTAATGGGATGTCTTAATTACTGACAGAATAATTAATGATAATCTAAAATATTTAATATATATTCACAGCATTACCCGATGGACCATCACTTGCTAATGCCACAGCATGGAACACGTCCATGATAATCCTTAACTGGACCCCTCCAGGACAAAGTAACTACAACATTACCTTTACATTAGACTGCTTTAAATGCACCGATCCAGAGGACACGAAATGTGTTGTACAGTGTGGTAAAGAAGTAATATTTTCACCTGGGAAAAGAAACCTCAAAGTGACTAATGCATCAGTATCTGGACTTGTTCCTGGGACAAGTTACATGTTCAAGGTTTACTCTGTTATTGATCTCAATGCTGCAGCAGATGTAGACAAGTGGAAACATGTCAAAGCCTTTGCTACAACAAGAAAAGGTGAATGCATGAAATACATTACAACAGTAATTAATTTTAGTATTATGATAAATAATAATTATTATTATCAAACTCATTAATAATTCCTGAAGGAAAAACAAAGGAAATCAATGTGCGATAAGTGATCTGTAAATCTGATACAGATTCGTCCTGATTCACATAAACTTTTGCTTTGATTTTCTCAGTCGAAATATTGCCACAATAACTGAAAAACATGTATACAAGGTGCATTGTAAATTTATGTTTATAGCAATGTTTTACCATCTGTTTAAGATGAACTCTGCTTCATTTTCCCTTTACTGCATGTTAAAGTTCATTTAAGCCCTAGCCAGTTATCTTTGATATCGATTGTACATGAAGTGGATAGTCCAAAGGTAGAATATTTCTTGATTTGGGTGTTGCGTCTACGAGATATAAAGGTTTATAATTATTTCCAATATGCTAATGTGTGATGTCATCACCGACATCACTTATTATACAAAAGCATGCTGGTAGAGACAAATTACCTATTTTTAAATTCTAAGTTATATTTGAAGCTTATCAAAGTGATTTTACAAAAAAAAATATAAATTAGAAAATAGTTTCATTTACAAGCACAAAGAAATTCAGCAAATGTCGGTGATGACATCACATCATTAGCATATTGGAAATATAAACCTTTATATCTCATAGACGCAACACCCAAATCAAGAAATATTCTACCGTTGGACTATCCACTTCATGTACAATCGATATCAAAGATAACTGGCTAGGGCTTATAATTATGCACATTAAGCTCAATCCCTAATGTGTTAATTCCACTTGAAACTATAATAATTAGTCATTGATAAAATGGTGATCTACATGTATATAGCTAGAAAAGACTTATACAGTCATGTAATATTATACAGTCATATAATGGTTATAGCGACTACTCTGAATTTCTAAAGGGGGCTGATCAAAGCCAGGATCCGGCTAAATCACAGATCGAATTAGAATTTAACATGTTGGTTTTTTGTGGAGGGAGGAAAACCGAAGGACCCAGAGAAAAACCCTTGGAGCAAGCAAGGGTGAGATACCAACATTAAACTCAACTCACATGTGGTGCTGCATCCGGGGATCGAACCTGGGTCACATACATGTAGGTGAGTGGCGAAGCACTTAACCACTGCACCACCCCAGCTACAGGCCTGAACTGAGGAGACAGTGATAGGTCAACATTGAAATATATCTAATGTGATTTATATGGTATGACAAGTATTGGAGGTACTGTAAGAAAATGAAAACATAAGGATACTGTTATTCCACATCACAAGAGTTGTGTGGCTTAGGTTCATGTATGGCAAACAGATTTGTAATATCATTCTTAAACTAGCTAAGTGGACTCACAACACATAATGGTTCTACATTTTCGTTCCTTTTTTATGTCATGTGAATCACATATAGTAGGCCTGCCCATTACATCATATTAATTTTGTTCTCTTATCCATAATTTCTCTTATTTTCTGCAGGTTCTGTAGAGCCACCAGCTATAGATGGAGGTATGTTCTTAGGATTTACTTTTTAACACTTGTTAAATGTACAGTATGTACATGTACATATCTAACTATGATTATTTAATTTGATAGACATGGTACAATAACGCGTCTATAAAAATATCATTATGATACAAAAAGAATCTTGTGGTTTAACATGTAATTACATTTGTAGGTCATAACTGTAATTATAACCCCTTACAGGCAATTGCAAAATTCATAGTATATGGGACGTCGAACATTGCTACTAACATTAATAATTGTTTTGGCAATCCTCAGAAAAATGCCAGAAATACATGTACTGTCAAAGTTTTTTTTTTTGACTGTTCAGTAGTTTTTTATTCCCGTCCTTCTATTATGGTCTTACACAGCAATAGTTTATAATACTCTTAAATTTGTGAGAACACAGTTTGGCTACCTTATTGTAACTAATTTTCGCGGGACTTAAATTTCGCGATTTTCGCGATTTAAAAAAAAACGCGAACTTAAAGTCCCGCGAATAAAAGATACCGCGAAAATTAACGACGCGTAATTTAATGCCTTTCGGTAAAACCCTTTTATCAACTTTAACAAACGTTTACACGAGTATGCATAAACTAAAACGTGTCTAAGAGTCCAGAGTCCTAAAAATCAGCATGGTATCAGCTAAGAAACGATGATGTCCCCTGATCAATAGGCATTGTTTTTGAGTGTACAAGACGTACAGTTGTACTTTGGTCATAAACGATCATGATGTTAGTTTCGTTTTATTAAGGGTAGGCGATTTTAAAATTGAAATGTAACATAAAGCAGTGAAAAAAATAAAATGTGGATCTTCATTTTCGCGAATTTTAGTTCCCTTTAACTAAACTTTTTTGTGAAATCGCAAAAATAAAGTCTCGCGAAATCTGCCGCTTAATTTTTCGCAAAAATAAGTAACCGCGAAAATTAGTTACAATAAGGTAGTTTCTTGGTTATCTATGGTGCTAAGAACAGTTTCGATAGTGTGCAGTACAATGTGCGGTGGAAGCCAATCAAAGCTTTGTACTCTAGGAATATTTAATTTCCAGCCAAAAAGAAAACTCGGAAACACTTCGCTGAGACCCCTATTTAAGAGCTAACTGGGGGGATTTTTGTGGGAGGAAATTTAAAAATGTACACTGTAGTACATATTAAGCAGTTTATACAAGTTCATGTTTAATGCCTTGGAGAGAATTTATCCTTTGTCAACACAAGTCCCAAAAAGTTGCCGAAAGTCCTAGTTGGGCTTTTAATTTCCTTGTTTGTCAATACCCCATCTCATTCGATTCTGGACATATTCAGGTTTTTATAATATGCAAAAGAGATTAACTGTTACATCATAAGATTGATACAGCCTTGAAGCAAATCACAAAAATAATGAAAAATATCTCTGCAAATAGCATGTAAAAGCAATTGAAAGTTTGCACATAAAATATGGCACTAAGGAAACTTCACATCACTGTGCTAATTATGATGTTGCCATGGAAACACTCTTGATCCAATGAGTCTTCCATGAGGAAATCAAACTTCCTAATTTTTCTTTAAATTGTTAAATACAACTTACTGCTGTGGGCGCATCAGAAGACTTGGAACAATACAGGCATTGTAATATGTGAGTGGTTTATAGTAATTATACTATAGTACTGATTCCAGGTTCCAAGGCAGTGAAGGCTGCCTAGCAGCCTGAGGCCAAGAGTGTTTCCATGACAACATTGTGTATTTTCTTTAGAACTACACGTGCAAAGTTTCAATCATTGTTTTTGCTCAGTCTTTGCAGAGATAATCTTCATTTTGTTATTTATTTATTTATTTTTATTTTCTCTCCTGGGCCCGGTTCCTGAAAGCCCGATTAGCGCTAATCCTGGATTAACAAAACATATTAGTTGTCATGGTAATTAACTCCGGATTAGCGCTAATCGGGCTTTCAGGAACCGGGCCCAGGCTGTGTCAATCTTATGACATCACATGTCATCTCATTTGCATATTGCAAAAACTTGAATATCTCTGAATGAGATGAGATATTGACAAACGGAAAATGCCACCCTTTTTCATTTTGAAAGGATTTTCAAATGAGATCAACTGAATTTTCAAATTGTAGACACTTTAACAGTTCAGTGTTATTGACTGATATTTTGTGTTGTTATGCACTGATAGGAACAAGTGACGCCCAGATTAAGAAGTTTGTACTCATTATAGGAGTACCTGTGATTGCTCTTATAATCCTAATCATCATTGTGTGTGGAGTTTTCATGTGGAAAAGGTATTTATCACCTACATGTAATACCATGTGTAGTTGTTCATAGAGTACTGACAGGACATAGCCATAGTTTGACGTCTGGGGAGGGGTTACTAAACTGTTAGGGGGATCTGTGGGCATGGAATTCCAATATCCTTTTTTGTAGTTTTAATCTTCATGTACAATTTTTGTTTTGCAACAGGCAGAAAAAGTTACTCAAGGTACCAACTGATGTTAAATTTGCAAATGGTGAAGGTATGGCTCCATTAGCATGCTTTTTTATGCTAGCTGTTTTAATATAATCATGGGCCTTTTGCAGTTACTGTTAGGCAATCTCGTGGTTGTACTGGATGGCAAAAAATATCTGACTTCATTTATTTTAAGGTACTTGTACGAGATCAGTAGTGTTATTAGCAAAACCTGTTTTGTAAATGCTATTTTCCACCTCCAATCGATTGTCAATATTTCTAAAGCTGCATTTTTGAAGATACACTGTATATGGCAATGCATGTGACTGTTAGATGCAAAAGGCCTATTGTACTGAATTAGAATCTGTCAACGTACCACATTTCCTAGTGTGAAACCAAGGGTGCCTTTGATTGACCATATTCCGGAATAAAAATACACAGGACGATCACTACAAATCGCATATCAGAATTTTATTAGTTACTCGAATACTAACTGTATCCTGAATATCATATGTTTGCAAGCATTTGTAGCTTACAGTGCAAAGTGTGCCTGACAAGTCAACTACTTTGAAAACTACTTAGTTTTCAGGCCGTAGCCGAAATCTGGAGCCAACTCGGGAAGCGAGAGGGCAACAGCGAGCGACAAAGTTGTGATAAACGGACTTGGAGAAAGTAGCTATGCCTGACCCAGTGATTTCACCCAGAGACTACCTTATTACACATAATTTTTGCAACACGTTAATTTCGTGATTTTGGACTTGCCGTATTTTGCAACACTTCATTTTTAGAAGCTAGGTCACTTTAATTTTGTGAATTCATCTACGAGATGACAATTTTTTATTTATCACTAGTGTTACCTTTCACTTTCGGAGACAACCGGACACATTTATTGGATTTTATTTTTAATGATTTTGTACTATGGTATACTACAGATATGGTCGTTCTCAGGAACGTATTGTTCATTTTTGGAAAACACAATGAAAGTGTCCGTAAAAGTAATGGTAACTGTAACAAAGCTGTTGAACTGAACTACCATAAACACCTGTGTATAAGCCGCACCCGTAGATAAGCCGCACCCGTAGATAAGCCGCACCCCAAGTTTTGAAGCTTGAATTTAGGAAAAAACTTTTTTTTTAAATACAAAAAAATAATTAGAAAATATTTTGTCACAGTTCATAAACGATCGTACTTGAAGCAAAACTTCATCAGATTGTCATAAATACAAAATCGCAACTTTAATTCGATCTAATATGGTTCAACTTGCCTTGTCATTTCTTGTGTGTATTTTAACCTGCAGTCTTTAAATCACTCCAGAATTCTTCCACTTTTATTCTCCCATTAACTAACAACAATTCCAAGGAACTGTTTTCCTTTAATCGCTAGAGCAATAAAGGTTTTCTGGCATACTTGCACGAGTACATGTAGGTGAGAGGTCCGCCATCTTGGATTTTCATTAACTAGTGCCAATCTCCCACGTGTAAAATTTCGAAGAATGCCTGGTTGTTTAGAGATGCATGCTTTGACAAGCGCTGCGTATCAGCGTGTTTTGGAAGGTTAAATAGGCTTAATCACGTTTAAATATTCACGAAATTCTAATATAATTATTAGGTCTTAGAAGAGTTTTTACTTTAATTCTTTCAAATTGCATGTTTTTTTTTAGTGATTATGCTTAAAATTGCTATATTACACGATTGGATGCGATTTGAACCTGATTGTAATATACGCACTGTCGCATAATAAAAGCTTCATCCAGGTTCATGATATGTAAATATATGTTATTGTTGGGTCTCCTTTCTAGGTGTTCCCGTAGATAAGCCACACCCCCGATTTTTAACGAAAATTTTGGGTGAAAAGGTGCGGCTTACCATATCTACGGGTGTTTATGGTATACATATATATACAACTGTACCGTAAGCGATATGAGGGTTCATATTATATTGTTGAAGTAAATTACAAAGAGCCAGTTAATGGTAAATTCAGTGACTGCACGAAGGAAACACTCCAAGAACTTGCCATATAAGAGAGCTCTAATGAAGAAGACGATGTTAATGAATAGAGTAAACTGCATCTTACCAATGACTGCTTTATTTCTCATAAGTGATACATGTATATATGTAGTCAATTAATTTCCGTGCATAGAAATGTTTGCAACATCTTTTATTCACAACATCTAATGTTTGTGATTTTTTCAAAATCGCGAAAAACATGAAATTAAAGTGTCACGAAAATTATGTGAAATAAGGTTTTCCATCTATTCTTATTCTGTAAGTGTCTTCCTGGATATCATATGTCAACAAGGGTTCATAGCTTACAGTGCAAAGTGTGCCTGAACCAGTGATTTCCATCTAATTATTCCAGAATATGGTCAGTAATATTGATTGCACCCTAAATTTGCAGATTTAAAAAAGAATTGGAAAACCAGCCAAAACATCAAACAAGCCATTAAACATTGAATTGTGGCATTGTATCAGTGAACCTTACATTGAAATATATTTTTCTAGTTGACCTACCAACATGTGGTCAGCGGCTGTATATTGATCCTAGTAACTACAACGACCCTGAGGAAGCACTTAGAAACTTTGCCAAGGAACTGGACAAGAGAACGATTTCACTAGAAAAAATCATTGGTGGAGGTATTTTATAATTAATTTTGTTATTTGCTCCAGGACTCAAACTTATCTTGTAAATCAACTAGCTAATGTATTCTTGTATACATGTAGGAGGGTACTGGCACACTATTACTATTAATTAATAATTAATTAGAAGGACATTAAAATGCTAAAATATTAATGCTTAAAGTTCAAGTTTCTTTATTTTCACTTTATTGTAATTGTGCATTGGGTAAGAATAATTAAGGCTTGAAATTAAAGTACTAGCTCTGACATGTAAAGGTGTTGACAGTGACTTCAAGTTGTAGCTTAAAATAAATGATTCCTGGTTAGACGTCAAATCATTACCACTTTGGAGACATAAACCTCTATAACTCCTACATGTACAATGTAAATGCAACACTCAAATTAATAAATATTCAACTATTCACTTAATGTAGAATCAATGTTGATGATAATAAACTATTAGAGGCACTTTAAAGGAAGATTAACTAGCAGGTATTTGCTAGTGGAATATTTTTCACTCACAAATTTAAAATGTCTGCAAACATTTTGCAGGTTTGTGAGCATTAGTTTCTATCCCTGGGCTCATACTCTTTTATCAGAGTATTTTTGTTCATCATTGAGTGACTGAGTCTTGGTATCCATTCAAATTATGTGAAATGTATTATTACAGGTCTGCTAAGTGATTTTTGTCTGCAACACGTGCAAGTTGGACTATCGATCATTATAGTTCACCACAAAATTTTGGTGTGCATTCATTGGCTAAAAGTGATCACGTGACGCAATAGTTGTCGTTCGTGGATGCAAACTATCAGGCAATATTGCCCGCTGAGAGCGGAGACAATTTTGTGATGAACAACAACAAATGAGTGTGTGTGTCTCGGAACTATCAGCTAATAGTTTCCCTTGGAAATTTTATGTTCTTAAAACTAGCATATATTAGCCCTCAAACTGCATTCTTGGGCTTCTATTTTGTTTTAAGAACATCAAATTTCCACAGGCAACTATCAGCCGATAGTTCCTTGACAGACACATTCTATTCGTATAATAGACAATGCCTGACTAGCCAATCAGATGGCAAGATTCCCAGTAGATGATGGCTGGATTATGCTAAACTTATTTATGTCTTTGACACCCAGGGCAAAGCAAAAAAAATCATATGAAAGAATGAAAAGCATACTACATGTATGAGTGTGAAACAGTGAGCTGGGGAAACTACCCAAGGTTCTAGACACCCTTGTGAGGATCGAAATACATAACTGTACATGTATGAGATATCCCATTGTTGAAATAGTTTCTACTTAATAGATACAGAATGAGTGGCCATGCTTTATGGGATTTACAAGCTCGAGCTGAAAGTGAGAGTTTGTAAATTCCATAAAGCACATACAAAAATTCTGTATCTGACATATCAAACGTCTAGATGTAGAGAGTCATGTTTCCAGTTATTTTGGCAATATGACTTATTTTGGCCGAGAAAATCGATTTACAGATTTACAGATCACTCATTGCTCAATGTTTTTCCTTCATGAATTATTAATGAGTTTGATAATGTATCTTGTACATGTGTTCCAGCAGTAAACTCACTTGTAATAAATTAGTACTAACATAAAAGTGGTCAGTACATCATTCAGATTGTGTTCCCCTTGCTAGGTGAGTTTGGAGATGTTTATAAAGGCACACTCAAGCGACATGGGGAAACACAGATACCAGTAGCAGTCAAAAGTCTCAAGGTACTGAAGCATGTTTATCTGCATGTACAGTGTACATGCAACTAATTTGTAAGTTTCTCATTTTTAACTCTTGCATGTGGGCAAGCGCAGAAACAAGTTATTGGGATGGTTGGGGACATTGTGTCACTCGCTCACTAAGCTGTTAGCAACTTGATAATAGTAATAATCGAAATTTGATTTAATTAATAACTGAAGATCGATGTGGAACATGAATTATTGCTGTTGGATTTACTGTATGCAGCTGGGGCATAAGCAGGATTTTTCTGGGGGGGGGAGGGGGGTGGGGGGGTTCCAACACAAGCGCCTGGGGAGCTTGCCTCTAGGGAGAACATGGCATGATCCCCCAGGAATGTTTTACATTTTTGGTTTTGCTGAAATGTAATTTTCTGCATTCTGAGGTAGGATTTTTAGTTGTTTTTCATATTGTTTGATTCCTATTCATTCTATGTACAGTTTATTCAAAATCCAAGGGGGGTACCCTAGGGATCCCCTTGCATTGCCTGAGTCTGTGTAGTAGCTACTTCCATAAGAGAGTAACTTAAGCGATGCCATCTCCTGTGAGTCACATGTGCTATACTTTTTCCCTTTATAATAGAAAGGATCAAGTAGAAAAAATCGTGAGGACTTCCTGTTTGAGGCATCTATCATGGGTCAGTTTTGTGACCCCAATGTGATATACCTAGAGGGCGTGGTCACAACTAGTAAGTACCAGACGATGATGTCATTTCTTGTTTAAAAGGCACTGTCAATCAAATTGATCCTTAAAGTTTATTTAAAACAAAACTACAAAAATAACACTGAGATAGAAGCCAGATATCATGTGAATGTCCTGATATGCTTTTAAAACTTTTTCGATTGAGGATGGCAACGATTTAAGTGGATTACAAAAGCTGATTCTAGAAACGTGATTCCAGTTACAGTGAACCGAATTCAAGTTGCACTAAATTTCTCTTAAAGCTGTATTTTTCATCCACTCAAACCTTTGCCATCCTTCATCAAAATATTTTGTCAGACATTTTCTCCAGTATACCTATTTTTGTCTTTTGTCGTGCAAAATGTTATCATTTGGGGGTTGACAGTGGCTCGCCATACATTAAGAAACTTAAATACATTTGTATGCAACTTACTGTAGCTAAAAGGCTTACTCAGGGGCTATAATAAAATGCTGGTAGTGAGTGGGTAGACACCTATAAAATGGTCCAGTTTTCTAGATCGCAGCCAATAATTCAGATCATTACCAATTGCCGTCCCGGATGAATCACTGTTGCTGGGGAATTATCCACCCACCCCTCCCTGAATGTCTATTTAATGATTAACTGTGAAAGTGCCCCTCAACCCCAATTTTTTTCGAAAAGAGGAGGTAATTTTGAGTAACTCTGCGAAAAAAGTTTTCAATTAGCGTTAATCCTTGGAATCCCGTGTGCAGTGGCGCACGTCCTAATTATGATAATTTTAAAAGCTGTGGGGAGTTTGTTTCTGGGTCTCATGACGTACATGTGTACATGTGTACATGTAAGTCTGTTTCAGTTGTCAAAATTTACAAAGAGAAGTCAAGAGTAGTTGGAAGTAGCAGAATTTCGGGAGTTTTAGACACTATTAAAGGTTTTTTCCATGGTGCGATCGCAAACAGAGCCCATGTGTTTACTAACTTGTAGTGAACGTCTTCCTTCACTACGTCACTCGTCCCTGGTTTTTGTAACAGGTCTAATGGCGGCGCTTTGGCATCAGAATTGGGTAATTCAGTATACAATCGCTCATAAAAAATCAAGGATTAACGAAAAACCAAACCAAAATTATCTTCTCCCTTTCGAAAAAAATGGGTTGAGGGCACTTTAAATTTAGGGTGAAACACGAGGGGGTGGGGGTGGGGTTTCCCAGAAAGCGTGATTGATTATTCATGTATGAATTATATTCTTGCAGCCGTTCCGCTGATGATCATCACAGAGTTCATGAGTAATGGCTCTCTTGATAACTTCCTCAAGGTACGTGACAGCCGAAGGTTGTTAAAAGTGTAAAATAAAGGTTCCTTTCATGATAAAAACACACTCCTTTTTTCTCGCTATAACTTTTTTCTAATGTAATTATAAAGAGTAAAATAAACATACCCATCGGACCAAGTATGCCATTTAAATGCTATGTCATTAGCCAATCTCCCGCTTGGATTTTGTGCTGTGCACGAGGTCTGCTTGGATTCCGTACGAGATGGAGTAGTATGTCGGTGATGGAATCCTTCAAACAGAGCTGAGTGGCAGTGGCAAGTGATTTTGCCAACACCAATGCGGGAAGATGCCATGCAGTCTCTTCACGACATGCTGAAGGCATGTGCTTTTAACGTTTCTCAAATGACTGGAGTTGTTGCTAATGTTGTTCTCAACAGAAAATGGACAGCAAGCTGAGTATGATACAGCTGATGGGAATGGCTAGAGGAGTGTCTTCAGGAATGAACTTTCTAGCAAATATGAACTTTGTTCACAGAGTAAGCCCTTTTCTGTCTCGTTCATTATGTCTTACTGGTTTCAATTTACTGTGCGACTATTGTAACAATGGTAACTGAGACAAGGAGAAGCAATCACATCGCAGAACGAAAACAAAGCATTCCAACTTACGGTTATTTGAGTGAATCAGTGTCGAGTACAAGACAATAGCATTTCGGCTTGCCTGAGCTTCGATACGTTAAAAGGCAAATTTGGTTGACGAGTTCTGAAGTCGAAGTCGTTTGAAGGAAGAAAGATATGCTTGAATTTGTATTTTGCAATGCTTTATTAACTCGTGGATGTGCGCAAGCGCAGAAAGAGTTATCGGGATGGTTGGGGTGTCACTCGCTCGCTCACTCACCCACTCACTAAGGTGTTAGCAGAATGGAATGATAACAGTAATCAATAGTTGATTTAATTAATAATTGAAGATCGATGTAGAACATTACCGTCGTTTGCATCTAAGCGTGAGGAAGTGAAAAGGAAAATAGATTACCGAGGTCTCAAACGTCGGTGCGATCACATGGAAACAACTCTTCAGTGATCGGGAAGCAGTGTAATCCGAGAAACGCATTCATCAAGCCCACATGGATAACACGGTCATGGACCTACTATGCATTTTGCACTTTCGACGACGAAGATTAAAATTACAAAGAGTGCATTTTAAGTCTTGGCCCGTGTAATAAAGTTACCCAAATTGCGGGACTCTCATCTTGTGATGTCACAATGAAACATACGGAAATTTATTGTAGTAGTTTTCTCTTGGGAGGGATCCACGAAAAGTAACCAAAATGAAGGAGTAAATTCCAGAAATATTTGCAAGATTAATACCTTTTTTTTTTTAGAAACAAACACAACAGTACTTTTTTTTTTACATGATACTTGCACTTTAACTCATGCGATTTTCCCCTTAACCCCGGTCGTTTCTGCGATGTGTTGAGTTTCTGTACAGCAACCATTTAGAGCTGTTTCAGCGATTTCTACCGCTGACTGGGAACGCGCATCATTTTTTCAGATCTGCAGGCAACCAATCAGTACTCATCACATAAAGTAAGCCATTTAACTGCTCCGTGCCAGATATTAAATTATTCACCCGGCCATCCAACATTCTTAGGGTGCGTTCGATTGACCGTATTCTGGAATGAGAATATACAAAATTATCACTACAAATTGCTAAAATCAGGATTTTTTAGCCACTGGAATACTAAATGTATCCTGAATATCAAATGTCAGCAAGTATTTTCTAGCTTACAGTGCAAAATGTGCGTGAACCAGTGATTTCCATCGAACGTTTCAATTCGAACGTTCCCTAAGGCTTATATTTGTAGTAAAGGTACCCAAACTTCAATAAATTTTTTTTATGTTCTTTGCATGTTCAACAGGATATGGCAAGTTGTAGTGCGGTCAATAGAACGTTCCCTAAGCCTTAGGGTTGTAGTAAAAGTACTTCAATATGTTCTTTCCATGTTCAATAGGATCTGGCAGGTCGTAATATTCTGGTGACGGAGACGTTGGTTTGTAAAGTTGCTGACTTTGGCCTTTCAAGAGAACTTGAAGACTCTGCATATGAAACTAAGGTATGTGTGAGTTGGCTTACAATCCAGAGTGGGTTCTAATGAATTTGGTTATACCAGTACAAACCAACTTCTAGCTTGCGAATACAGCCGTCTTGCATCGGGAACCACAATCAAAGCATGGCCCCCGAGAGAGACGTCTGCGTCTTGAGATGGAACATTCCATACTGATGACGTTATGCGGCCAGGATCTGGTCGCGTCATTTGATTGGCTCATACATGATAATTATGCATACTAGCCAATCAAATGACTCGACCAAATCCTGTCCGCGTAACGTCATCAGTATGGAGTTTTCCATCTCAAGATGCAGACGTCTCTCTCGGGGGCCATGTTTTGATTGTGGTTCCCGATGCGAGACGCTGTATACGCAGGCTAACCAACCTCACCTTACGGCCAATGTGTTAATGAGACCAACGCGTTATTACTACCATATTTTGGACCGCTCAAACAATGTTTTCTGTACCTCGTTATTACGACCAGATTTTCATGGCCCAAAGAGTCAATAGGTCAATAGAAAGATGGCGGCTTGGACCTTTACCCACAATTCTTTGCGTGCGAAAACCTTGAAATCCGTTATAAAATCGCGGTAGAGAGTTTTAAAATCTTAAAAACAAGCGAGTACAAGTGCTGTTGCCAATACGCTGTCATTGACAGGACTAGCAGGTTCCTACAGGTTTCTTTCGCTGTGTTAGGTTCACAAGGGATTGTGGTCAGATGTGCAGCCGCCATGTTTTTTCACTAGGTGTCCATGGTAACGTGTATGGGTTGAAAAGAAAGCTGTGTCCAATAGCCTGAGGCTGGTGGATTTCATCTTATGCTCGCCCGACGGACAAGTGACACTTTTGGCATTTTAGTTTGAGGAAAAAGTAAGACATTTATAATAGAAATAAGACGTATAATTATTAAATTTCCTCGTAAAATGTTTCGGTAAAACGGGCTAGTACATCCCAGTTCTAGCTAGGACGAAGGGCAACTGAATCAATTTTCTTTGTACTCTGATGTAATGTTAACGATGTTAATAACTTGTTGTCTAGGGTGGTAAAATACCAGTTCGATGGACGGCACCGGAAGCCATCAAGTACAGAAAGTTCAGCCCATCAAGTGATGTATGGAGCTATGGTATTTTACTTTGGGAGATCTTTTCATTTGCTGAAAGACCCTACTGGGATTGGAGCAACTTTGAGGTGAGAATCCTGTCAAAAGTCAGTGCCCTCAATACTGCTATTAATGGAATGTTCTAAGTTGGGTCTGAGAACACTGTTTCGTGGAAGGAGTTCAGATAACATTTTACAGTAGCATTGTTGTTAGCCTCCTTCGCAGGCATCTCTATCAGATTTTAAAAATCGTGAATTGGGTTACCTGTGACTCCGGGAGAGAAGAGGAGGACTGCTCCCTCTCTTTTCTTCACCTGCCACAGGGAGCCCATAATCTGATTTCCTAAAACATTAGAGATGCCTGCGGAAGAGGCTACATTGTTGTATATTCATCAAAATATCAAATCTTTCGTTAGGCCTCTAGCAGATCCTGCTAATGATCTGAGTATTTTCCACACACTCTTTTCGCTACGTTCAATATTTACGACTCACCTCACATGTTGATTTTTGCGGAGGGTGGAAAACCAGAGAACCAGGAGAAAAACCCGAGAACCAGGAGAAAAACCCTCGGAGCATCGAGGAGATTCAACAAACTCACATATGACGTCACGTCCGGGAGTCGAACCCAGGTCACAGTAATGAGAGGCGAGTTCTTACATGCTGCGCCGCACCCAGTTATGTATATTTATAATCACTGAGGATCGAGTCCAAATACAGAACTATCTGAACATTGGTACTAACAGGCTGCGTTCACTCCCAATAGGTTATGGATCGCGTTGAAAGTGGTTACCGTTTGCCTCCTCCCATGGTGAGTATTTTAACCTGTCAGCTGAGTTTGTACAAACCTCCATCTCGTACATCTCTTTTGTTCTTAACGCTATCAGCGACCCATAGCGATTCCTTGACTCATCTCCGCAGCCTCGTTTTGAGGCAACCACAACAATAACAAAGCCGCAAAGCATGCTAGGCGAGAGATCCGGGCCTTTAATAGATGAATTAAGTACGGCAGAATAGCGACCCCTGAATCAATGAGCTCATAATCCCATGGGAAAGGCTTTACTGGGCAAAGTCACGTGCTGATATATCACTTCAATAACCAATGAATTGCGCTCGTGATCCCATGGGAAAGGCTTTACTGGGAATAGTCACGTGCTGATATATCACTTCAATAATGAATGAATTGAGCTCGTGATCCCATGGGAAAGGCTTTACTGGAAACAGTCACGTGCTGATATATCACTTCAATAACCAATGAATTGCGCTCGTGATCCCATGGGAAAGGCTTTACTGGAAACAGTCACGTGCTGATATATCACTTCAATAACCAATGAATTGCACTCGTGATCCCATGGGAAAGGCTTTACTGGAAACAGTCACGTGCTGATATATCACTTCAATAACCAATGAATTGCACTCGTGATCCCATGGGAAAGGCTTTACTGGAAACAGTCACGTGCTGATATATCACTTCAATAACCAATGAATTGCGCTCGTGATCCCATGGGAAAGGCTTTACTGGAAACAGTCACGTGCTGATATATCACTTCAATAACCAATGAATTGCGCTCGTGATCCCATGGGAAAGGCTTTACTGGAAACAGTCACGTGCTGATATATCACTTCAATAACGAATGAATTGAACTCGTGATCCCATGGGAAAGGCTTTACTGGAAACAGTCACGTGCTGATATATCACTTCAATAACCAATGAATTGCACTCGTGATCCCATGGGAAAGGCTTTACTGGAAACAGTCACGTGCTGATATATCACTTCAATAACCAATGAATTGCGCTCGTGATCCCATGGGAAAGGCTTTACTGGAAACAGTCACGTGCTGATATATCACTTCAATAACCAATGAATTGCGCTCGTGATCCCATGGGAAAGGCTTTACTGGAAACAGTCACGTGCTGATATATCACTTCAATAACCAATGAATTGCGCTCGTGATCCCATGGGAAAGGCTTTACTGGAAACAGTCACGTGCTGATATATCACTTCAATAACCAATGAATTGCGCTCGTGATCCCATGGGAAAGGCTTTACTGGAAACAGTCACGTGCTGATATATCACTTCAATAACCAATGAATTGCGCTCGTGATCCCATGGGAAAGGCTTTACTGGAAACAGTCACGTGCTGATATATCACTTCAATAACCAATGAATTGCACTCGTGATCCCATGGGAAAGGCTTTACTGGAAACAGGCACGTGCTGATATATCACTTCAATAACCAATGAATTGGGGGTGGAAATAGTATTTACAAACAGGTTTTGCTAAGAATACAACTGCATGCCTTTAAATAAACGAAGTAAGATTTGTTTTGCCATCCAGTACAACACGTGGGTGCCTAACTGCAATAGTCCCATTAGGTGCTGCAGTCAAATGCGACAGCGGTTTAATTCATACACTGCTCTTGTCATGCGCCAAAACTGAATGCATAAATTATGACACCTTGTCGATGTAGACCCAGACAACCTCGTTCCCAGGGGTCTTTACGCGCCTAATCAAAGATGTCGTCGAAAGTACCCCTGTTACAGGCTGGTCATGTAAACCAAAAATATGCCCAATATGTGGGCATATTTTGAGGAGCATCCGCCATCTTGGATTCATCATCGCTGAAGAACGGTTAGCGGTTGAAGTGTGATCCCAATTAATTCCAACCGTACATTATTCTACTTGTACCCAGTTGCGAAGTGAATATTAAAAAGGCAAAAACGCTAAGTTCTGATGAATTTGTAGTTGCTTTCAATGAATTTTGAACGCGCAATGCGAAAGACGACATCACCAGTTTAGTTTTCAAATCAAAAATGCACGCGCTATTCGAAATTCTCCAATCAGCGCGCGCGAAACGTCTAGCCAATCAGTGGCCGAATCCCACCAGCCTGTACCAGGGGTACTTTCGACGCCATCTTTGATTAGGCGCGTAAAGACCCCTGGGAACGAGGTTGAGACCCAGATACCTTATTGGTACTAATTTTCGCGTCGCTTTAATTTCGCGATTTTCGCGATTTAAAAAAAATCGCGAACTTAAAGCGACGCGAAAAAAAATTCCCGCGAAGTTTAATGACGCGAAATTTAATACCCTCCTATATTTCTTGTTTTCTCAATTTAATGAAGAAACACATGTCTACGTATTGTGTATAATGTGTAAAAGCTCTATGGCATACCTACAGATGATAAACAACAGTTTAACAATCAAATTTCACTATCTGTGTTGCTTTGAACCTCTTCATCTGTATCGCTATCGTCATCTTCAAGTTCTTTCAGCACCTCTTTTGTACAGTCATTGAAATGGCCATCTATCCCGGGTTCTTTGTAATTTGAAACGACAATCTGTTTATACTTTTCAAGTATTGCCTTGTTCCTTTCGGTAAGATCCATCTCAGCTGTAACTTGTACAGGAATTTCCAATCCTCCTTGCACTAGGGGAGATCTTGTGTGGTTCTTGAAATAAAATGTTTGTTTTTTTCATTTTCGCGAAAATTAATTCCCTAAGAAAATAATTTTGCACCCAAATCGCGAAAATAAAGACCCGCGAAATATGCCGACCTTTTTTTCGCGAAATTAAGTGTCCGCGAAAATTAGTACCAATAAGGTACTCTGACCGCTTCGTCGAATTAATTACGCAATCAACCAGTCTCGGCGCATGAAATGCTCGCCATTTGAAACAGGCCTCAGCAACTTTATTTCACAAAATGTAGTCTTCAAGAATAACAATTACTGGCTACGATATAACGCGTGATCTGATTGGCTAATATATAACATGCGCGAATGTGCTCTTATTGTTTACTTTTCTCGCGCGCTTAAATTGATATCATACACGACTTTCATAATGGCCGTCTCCTAATTTGCATATGTGATTTCCTGTTTCGGTAGTTTATCCACATGTACAGAAAATATTCACATTGCCATGTGAAAGAGCATGTCGACATTAGTGAACTTGCGAAAGTTGAGTGCTGTAGCTTATAAATCATTGAAGTTACAGCCAGTTGAAATTAGAGAGATTTGTATGAGAAAAACAACGGAGGCCTTTCTAGCCTCGCTTTCATGTTTTTTCGACATTACATATGCCATAACTCAACAGCAATTCTCCACATTGCTCTAAAACTCAAAACAATTACTAGTTATAATATGATCTTTCATGTGGTAGCATTGGTTTCCCTCTACAGATTGATCTTCCAGACTATGCAAATTAGGAGGCGGCCATTATAAAAGTCGTGTAGAAGTCTTGGTCATGTATTGTACTGTCATAAAAACACACGCCAGTCATTTGAGAACACTCGATTAACTTTAAAAGCCTGCGCCTTTGGCTTGTGCGGCTTTAAACAATTGTTACTTGTTAATACATGCCTATGGCTTCTTTGTATGTTAAATCAGGAGCCCATAACAGGACCGTCCATATATTGTATATAGTTGTCACAGCGTATTTACAAGTTGGGCTATTTTTAGATTATTTTCCCCGCCAATAGATGGGTTGCAGTCAATCTCCAGAGATTTAAATGACAAAGGGCATGGCGGCCATGTTGGTGTACCTAACAAAAGAAGCTAACGAAGAATCTATTGTTAAAGTGCCTATAACCCTTTTGCAATCGTGTAAATGTGACCTTCTCTGATCTATGACCGCCTTATGCAAAAGCCTGGGTCGATACCTGTATTTACGTCATCTTGACGTCATATAAGTAATTCGGCTTTGCAATCATTTCAAGAAATACTTAACATGTTGACTAAAATGACTTTTTTCTTTACTAACAACTCGCAAACTGTATATTTTCTATGCATCGATGTTGTTGTGATAGAAAGGTGCCATGGAGAATAATGCATTAATAAGGTGACGTACATACAGGTTTCGACCCAGGCTTTTACTTACGCGGTCATGGGTCAGGAAAGGTCACATTTACACGATTTCAAACAAGCGTAGAACATAAAGTATTCACTGTAAACCAAAACTTTCATCACAGAAGTACTCAAAACTTTTCGCAGGTTCATAAGCTATCAAAATTACAAAAGGGTTATAGGCACTTTAAAGGAACACCAACATGGCCGCCGTGACGTCATGTGCAACCATCTATTGGTGGGTTGCACCGTGGCGGAACAAAAGATGCCTCATTAGCTACTTTTGTTATACCAAACAACATGGCTGCTACGCTTTTGTGATTTGATTCCCTTAGGAATAATTGCAACTCAACAATAGCGGGAAACCGTTCTGAAAATAACCTAACTTGTAAAAACGCTATGACATAGGCCTAGTATGTGGTATGGACGCTGCTAGTTATGGGCTCCTGGTTAAATATAATGTTTTCCCCCGAAATAGAATTGCCCAAAAGTCATTCACCAGATTATGTTGGACTGTTGGCACACTGATCGTCTCAAGCGGCCTAAATTTGATGACATCGTCAAGAAACTAGATACGCTAATCCGTTCACCCGAGAAGCTCAAGGATAACCTACCCAAGGTTCCACCGTAAGTTACAGCAACTTGATTAGCTGAATTCTATTTTATTCCTGATCCGAGCACACACGTGTTTCCATGGCGGTAATCACGTACTACTTTGTAAACCTTTAAGCCTGTTTTTCACTAGTGACGGAAGCAGAAACGGAAACGTAAGCATAAGAATCTTATGTTCTAGTGAAATTCAACACGACGGAAGTATAAGCCTCGTCGAAAGCGAAATCTGGCTTGCATGCTATATTTACATTGCTAAGGGCCTGAGAATGAGTATTCTGATTGGCTAAATTCATCTGCTTCCGCTTCTGCTTACGTTTGACTAGTTTTCACTGGAACGGAAGCGACGGAAGCAGAAGCGGAGACGTAAGAAGAAAGAAACCTTCCGTTCCTTCAAGTTAATTTTTTTTTAGCACTTTCTCATTATTTACAATATTAAGGTAGGAGAATATTGAAGGTAGAAATATAACGTAATAATATAAGTAAATATTTGAGGAAAATTAATTGTGCACAGAAGCCAAAGTAGCATATAGCTTTCGAGTTGGCTACTGAATACGTATGAGTAGGTGAAAAGAAGGATATTTGAATGTTATAGTTGAGGTATGAATAGATGGAGTGGTGATGAGAGAAGTTAGGCTAGTATACTAATAATTATGTGTATTTAAGAGAAGGAATTACAAAGGAATTAAGAGAACCAGAGAGAGAAAGAAAAAAAAAAGAGGAGAATACAGAAAGACAGAAAAGTAAACAATCTAATTATAGACTACATATAGTTATTGGTAATTAAGTTATTATAATATACTTAATTTTGCTTCCGTCGAGCTTCCGCTTCCGTCTCCGTGTCTTGGTGAGTGAGAACCTAGGTGAGTGAGAACCCGTCGTTTACCCGTGAACTCGTCCGATGGTTAGGGTTTGGTTTGTAGTTCGGGTTAGGGTTTGTCTTAGAATGATGATTATAATCAATTCTAGCCATTTTGACAATCGATGATATTAGTCAATCTAAGAGATATGACGCGTGCCCCATGGTTGTTACCAGGCCCCTATCAACTCACTCCGCATGGCGGTTACCAGGCCCCTATCAGCTCACTCCCATGGCGGTTACCAGGCCCCTATCAACTCACTCCGCACGGCGGTTACCAGGCCCCTATCAACTAAGACAATAGGCTGCGGCAATGAGCATATCCCCGCATACGATTTTGCTTGAATATGCTGAAGTGCTGTATGGGATGTCTACAGTCCAAACTACACCCAGAAAATAGAGTATTGTATATGCTATGGGTTCTGTTGACTGTGAAAACTCAAAGAAGCCACCATCCAGCCAATCGGAAAGGGAGAAAACAAAAGATCTTTCGATCTCAAATTTGATAACTTGCCCCACATATGATGGTCTTCGAAATTAAACCATAGTTACATTGTAGTTTGATCAAAAATAAATTGAACTTCAAAAGTATCGAATGGAAATGCATTATTTCGATGGGTTTCTTGTGAATTTATGAGTATCAACCAATGAAATTACGAGAAAGAAGAATAGAAAATTAGCATATTTTACATTCCTTTGCCGTTCATGCTATCGTTCTTAGCCGGAGCATTACTTACAGCGATTTGACAATTAATGATCATCATTATTTTAACCGCGAGAACGTGTTGATTGACCGTAGAATGATCACTACAAATCGCGGGACTTTTTACTAAATGTATCCTGAATATCATATGTCAATAAGTGTTTGTAGCTTACAGTACAAACTGTGCCTGAACCAGTGATTTCCAGAGAATATTCCATCTATTTTGATTATGAAATACGGTCAATCGAATGCTACATTAGTTGATACAACCAGTGATTCTTTCGCCTTTGTTTCTTTTATTCATTAAAAACGCAATTATGATCCATACTTTCAGTCGTGTACATGGTCCAGCCTTCTAGCTTCTTCCCTATTCTTTCAATACTGTTGTTATTTGTAGGAAGCCCAATATGAACTACACGGAAGTGACCACGATAGAGCAATGGCTGAACAGTATCAAGATGGGACAGTACTCAGACAGCTTCCAGGAGGCTGGCTACGGTAACCTTAAAAATATTGCAGAATTTGAGGAGCCAGATCTGGAGATATTGGGTGTCAAGCTCATTGGACACAAAAACAAAATCCGAAAAAGTATTCGCGATGTTAAAGACAAGCTTAAAAGGCAGTCGTCACTTCCGGTATGAGACGAAGTCATGTAGACGATGCCACTTCCGGTTAGGGGATCCTGGCGGAAACTGCAGACATGACATGGTTCAGCACAGACCTCGCTTTCGTGTTAGCCTGAGATCCTCAGTGACGTCATTGCGATCCACGTCCCCAGGGGTCTTTACGCACCTAATCCCAGATGGTTCTTTCGTCACCATCTTGGATTAGGCGCGTAAAGACACCTGGGAACGAGGTTGTCAACGACATGTCGTCACCTCGAGTGACGTCACTTCCGGTCCGATTATGTAACGCACGCTCTGACTGGTGGTTTTTGTTAGTGTGTTAGATTGTAGACTGGAGCTTACAAATAACACGATTGCGGGTTCATCAAACATCCATTTTCAATAATTTTTTCCTTTAGTGTTATAAGGCATGTTCTGTACTCCAACGAAGCTGAACACCACTGAAATTGTGATGTTCTAGCCTACGTATTTCCAGTACTGATGTGGACTTACCTTATTTGGAAGAAGTTAGTTATGTTACCTCTGTTCCTCACCGCAGCTAAACGTCATGCGCATGCGCTTTAGATGAGCCCATCGCATGCGCGTCTCCCCAGTTTCCCGCCGAAACTAAAAGAGGCATTCACCCCTGTTTCTAATTTTAAGTACATGCGTACGTACGTGAAATGTTTCACGAAAAATAAGAAAACTACTTAAAAGCTAAAGCCTAAGATTTAAGTGTTCTTAATTTGTATTTCACTGTTATAATTTTTTTTACTAAAAAGTTTAAGACCTCGAAAACTCCAGAGCCTTCGTTCTTTCGGCCAGCGGAGCATAACGTTTTGCCGCCTTTATTTATCACGTGGCGGCCAAGTTGGATAGAAACAATAGATTTTCCACGTGTAGCCTCGCACTGAGCAGTTACAAAACGAGGTTAGACGGCAGTAAACAATAGATTTTCCACGTGTAGCTTCCCACTGAACAGTTTCAAAACGAGGTTAGACGGCAGTAAACAATAGATTTTCCACGTGTAGCTTCGCACTGAACAGTTACAAAACGAGGTTAGACGGCAGTAAACAATAGATTTTCCACGTGTAGCTTCGCACTGAACAGTTACAAAACGAGGTTAGACGGCAGTAAACAATAGATTTTCCACGTGTAGCTTCGCACTGAACAGTTACAAAACGAGGTTAGACGGCAGTAAACAATAGATTTTCCACGTGTAGCTTCGCACTGAACAGTTACAAAACGAGGTTAGACGGGGGAAACAAAAGTTTTTATTATCCTGGGACTCAACATAGCGGTTGTGTGATAAGAGTAATTTTTTAATATATATTTCGTTAGTGATCGGTATTAGATTGATTTTTGCACATGACAATAATGGCATCTGTGTAAGCACATGTATATTTTTTAGAGTATTCTGGAAAAGGATTAATAATGCTTTCTACTTTAAATATTACATGATTATCGGTGTAGGTATATTGAACAAATGAATCAATATATTATTTAACTGACCCTCCCCCCCCCCCCCCCCCTTCTCCCCCTCGGCCCAGTCCCAGAAATTGACAGAAGTCATCAATGAAAATGTCCCAGAATTCATCATTTGCTCCCCCACGCCCCCATTTTGTGTTGCCAACAAGTGTAGAACGATGTATCATCGTGTTTACGCTGTTAGGATTCGTTTTTGACTCCATTGAATTGTTTCATCAATGTAAATAGTTAGAAAATTATAACTAAGTATTCAGGCCACAATGAAACAAATTCTCAAAAAGATATGGCTTCAAGTAAGAATCGAATATAGGAAAGAATTTTTGCATGAATTGTAGGAACCATTACAAATTGTGAGTTTCTACTGTAAATATTAATTTCACGAGGTATGGTGTCAAGAGCGTAAAACCCTTAGACATTCGGTGAAAGATGGGTATTCGCTTTTGCATAATATACGCGTTTTAATGCCCCATTTTAGATCACCGTTCCTTTAGAGAAAATATATAGATATGGAAATCTCTTGAAGAAGGATTTGAGATGGGCACAACAAACATGCAGTGGCTGGTTGCCATGGAGCCTTAACAAGTTTTTTCGAAAAACCAAGAACGACACGAAAGACTAGAAAATAACCAAAAACCATGAAAGGCAATTTCCCAATATCATTGTGACATCAACTCAAAACAATCTATTGTTTAAACGCTAAAGATCACGGTCATGGAAGGGGGACAAAACAGCAACAACACAAAGGAGATCGCTATCAAATGCATTTTGTAGAACGTAGAATAGCGGTAACAGCCACCAAATACGGTAAATATTGTGGGATAAACATTGATACAGCTGATATCTGGAAACCAGACAATTCAAAGTTAAATTTTCCTCAGGTGAGCAGATTTAGTTCAAAATTATATTGTTCATGTTGATTTTGACCCCCTCGTAAACAAGCCGTGACCTCATAATGATATAGGGCAATTGTCGTTCCTTGTGTTTCAGGTAGAACTGATAGATCTCAGAAACAAAAACACGACACGTATAAAACAATGAAAAACAGAAAGCGCGATAAAAAAACTAAACAAATGGAAACGTGGAAAATGGAAGACACTTTCAGTACCACTATGCAATGCGATGGTTGTGGTTGCCTGGGTAAAAAAAATGGAGGACGCACAGTCGATAATTTCGGAGTTGAGGAAGGGAATGGGCCCGAGTGTCAAAAATTAATTTGAATGCAACATACCCACGCTCTACAATTATCAATAATCGCTAATTCTGGAACGCAAATTAAGCAATGACATTCTTAAAACCAGTCAAGGATAAAGATAAACAATTGTTCAAATCCGAACGGCGGTAGACGCGCTTAGTGTAGTGGGCGTGACGCCTGCATTACCAAGCACAACATGCAAACGAGTTCGAGCCCGAGTATTTTTTTCTCGTTCACCTTCCTCTTGTTTACCTGTGAACCCTAGCTCTTGGTGAGTGAGAACCCGTCATTCACCCGTCGTTTACCCTCCGTGAACTTGTCCGATGGTAGGGTTCGGTTTATGGTTCGGGTTAGGATTTGTCGTAGAATTACCAATAATCGGTATTTCAAGCGTGTTTGCCATTTACTGATTATTGGTAATTGTAGAGCGAGGATGCGTTGTTGAATAACCAATCTCACAACCAGACCCATTTACTGAACCACGCGCGAGAACTAGGGACGACTGCAGCGTATACAAATATGGCGGAAATTTCAAAATTTAGCGATCGAGCTCGCGCATGCGCCCTGGTTATTCAGCTCAGTCTGATTGATTAAATGAATATCGAGAAAAATCATACTAAAATGAGCAATTTCGTCGTCGTTTTAGACGGTTGCTCAAACTCTGTAAACTTGATCTTTCTTGTGATCAAGTTGGCACTCTGTCCCAGTCCCTTCCTAACGGCTCCGAAATGACTAATACTCGCTCACAATCGGGACAGACAGAAAAACTAGAAAAGGTTCTATGGAAACCAGCTTTAAGGGTCTGTTCTGACACGAAACCACGTGAAGCCAACGTAATTGCGAAAAACTATGAACTGAGAAACGTGTGTATAGCACTATTTAGAATAAATGAAGTTTCAACTCTGGTTGTGTACTATTTTCAGTTACCGTTGAGTGCGCATGCGTTGGGTACCCTCCGGTAATGGCCATTTGCAATCACGTGGTTGTACTGAACGGCAAAACATACCGAGGTCGGTTGTGTTATAAGAAAACCTGTTTGTAAATTCTGTTAGGTGGTTTGCCGTGCAGTAAAGCCTTTCCCATGGGATCACGAGCGCAATTCATTGGTTATTGAAGTGAGCGTTTCCTGCGGGTCTATTGGTTAGCTTGGTAGAGCTCGGTCTAGAACGCGGGAGGTCGGGGGTTCGAATCCCGGCCGCGTCCTTGGGCAGGGACGTATAAGCCGTTGGCCTTGTCTCCTTCCTCTTCTAATCTATACGAGAGGGACGTGAAAGAACCTGTTGTGTTATTTCGAAAAGAGGATTGTCTCGCAACACAGCCAGTTACAAACAAGAGTCCAGTTTCCTATTCGAAAATTACCGCTGAATGCAATGACTACAGACGCATGTACTCAGGCTTAGCCTCATTCTGAAGTTAAACATTTATGAATACCAGCGAGAAGGTGGGCTATTCACAACTGCGTATTGTTGTAGTTTCGCATTTTGCACCTCGCTGGTATTTAAGAATGTTTCACTTCAGAATGAGGCTAAGCCTGAGTACATGCGTCTGTAGTCATTGCATTCAGCGGTAATTTTTGAATACGAAACTCATGATTGTAAACTGCACGGCAGCACATTGCGCCACAATAGCAGTCTATCACAAAAATAACCTTGTGAAGCGCATTTGGAAATATTCATATAGAATTTGCGCTGTATAAATGAATCCTTTACTTTTTTTACTTTACTTTTGTAGACTTTATTTTTGTGGGGTAGAGGGGCCGACCGGATAATAAAGGGTCACGGACTGTGGTGGAAACTAGCCTGCCTGCAGGCTCTGGTTGATTTGGGGTTCCTGTGGTGGGGGAGAGGAGGGGGAAGGAAGACAGACAGACATTCTTTATTTATACACGGTTAAAAAAAAACATCAGTACAAAGCTATATACAATTTAAAAACAGTACATAACTCAATAAAAACTGGTTTACGTGTTTGCCGTGTGGGAGTCCGGTGATGAGAATAGTGCGTCAACGCCCCTCTTGAAACATGAGAGGGACGTTAGTATTCTCAGTTCATTGGGAAGCCCGTTCCATAAGGCAGCTCCAGAATAACTAAAGCTGCGTTTTAGGTAGTCAGTTTTTGGCTTTGGTAGAAGTAATTTGTTGTTAGAGTCTCGTGTCGTAACTCGAGTGTCGATAGGAAAACATCTCTTGCAAATATGCTGGAGTGCGATTGTTTAAGGTTTTATACATGACATGTGCTTTCTGCTTTGTTCGTGCAACTGCAATTTTATCCCAACCAAGCATATTGAGTAATGGGTCTGAGCTGGTGTCATAGCTAGATATTGTTACTGCCCTAGCCGCACGATTTTGCAATTTTTGCAACTTATCACTTAGTTTTAGACTAAGCCCGTCCCATACAGCACTGCAATATTCAAAGTGAGGTTCAATCAACGCTTTGTATATTTTGATTGCAGTATCCTCCGTAATAAAAGGTCTGACACGCTTTAGAGCGCCAATACCAGAGGATATCTTTTTTGAGATCATATCAATGTGCTTGGTCCAGGACAGTGTCTCATCGATATTTAGTCCGAGGGATTTGCTCGAATGGACTTTACTAATTTCTTTTCCCTCAATATGCACACTGACGTCACAGTTAGCTTGTGTTTTGAGCCTCTGTCGTGAACCGATGACCATAAACTCTGTCTTGGCTACATTTAGACTGAGCTTATTGGCCCTCAACCAGTAGTTGACATTTAGTAATTCTTTATTGATTATTTTTTCAAGTTCAGCGTTAGTAGGAGCAGCAAAACTTATGCTAGTGTCGTCAGCGTACATACGAGGGTAGCCATCATTTAGGCAGTTTGGAAGGTCGTTTATGTATATTAGAAAAAGTAACGGGCCAATTAAGGATCCTTGCGGGACGCCACAGGTTATTGAACTTGGTGTCGATAAATGGCCGTTAACACTACATAGCTGACTTCTATGAGATAGGTATGATTCGAACCAGTTTAATGAATTGTGGTCTAATCCGTATTTTGCTAGCTTTTGGAAGCGAAAGAGAAAGGAGAGCCTGCAACAAGACCCTGTGTTTTTTAAATTTCCCGTTCGTCCACGAACGGGATTATCTGATTGGTTGAACCTAGAAGAGGCGCGCGCACTTTGTTCGAAAATGGCGTGCATTATGGTGTAAGCAGCACGCGCGAGCTAAAATTGAAAACTTTTCACTCGTGATCAAATCATTTTTCTGCTGTTTTCTCAGGTTTTTATTATCAAACATGCAGTAGAAATACAAGGGGTTCAATGCTAGGGTACATTTATAACAGAATCTCGTCCAAAATGTTGATTTTAAAATTCTTTGTGCAACGTGTAACTTACAATGGTATGTGACGTCATTGGGGCGAATTTCAAAAACACAAGGTCTTGTCGCAGGCTCTTTCTCTATATCCTCCTTCCCCCTCCTCTCTCCCACCACAGGAACCCCACACAGGAAGATAGTACCCAGGACCCGGGGTTAATCGCTGACCCGAGGTTAAACTGTACAGGTTACAATTTAGAGCTATCCTGGTGATAACTAGTTACCCTTGCTTCGAACAACTGGCCCAGGTTCTTGCAAGTTCTGCCAAAATCATTCTTCGTCGATTTTTTTTATTTCTTCCAACTAATTTACGAAAGAACGTTTACCTAGATATATTTTCAACATTTAAAACTACATTTCTTTTCACGAATAACTGACTCGTATTCCAAAGATGGCCGAGGGTAGAGCCGATGGACTCTATTGAACATCTTTAGAAGAAAGGAGTTTAGCAGGAATATTTTGCAATTAGTATGTACCACACCAGTGAATAGTGCTTTTCGCGCGCTCTGATTGGCTACTCCGGAGGTGAATACCTTTGCTAATCACCTCCGAGCGAAGCAGTGATAACCTCGCGCGAGTTTTTGTCCATTTGACAGCAAATAAAATAACTTTTATATCGAGTCATTTGCTCATAATGAAACGATCATATTCCTATATCCCATCAATGGGGACGCCTCCAAATTCTAACTGGTTAGAAATGACAAAGGCCGTAAGATAATACCGAGTCCTGCGGACTATCAATTACCACGTCAATATTGCGAATAGGCCCTTTGCACCTAACAGTCACGTGCTGATATAATACTTCATTAACGAATGAATTGAGCTCATGATCCCCATGGGAAAGGCGTTGCCATGAATACTGGAGAGCAAGCTATCTTTAAAAAGTTAACGCAGTTTTAGAAAGAACGGCAATTGATTGGAGGTGGAAAATAGCATTTGCAAACAGGTTTTTCAAATAGCAATACCGATTTCCTACAAGGCCTTTAAATAAATGAAGTCAGTTATTTTTTGCTCTCCAGTACAACCACGTGATTTGTTAGCTGCAAAGGGCCTATTACCTCGACATAAAATCACATGCTTCGACATAAAATCACATGCTTTGACATAATGTTTGTTTATTTGGTCCTGGCTATTCACTTATGTGGTATATGCTAAAACGATTATTTACCTCGATGTCGGTGCTTCGCGGCTCGGTAAATATCCACCACTATTCATTATCCTTACTCGTGTGGAAAGTTGCAAATGTTGGAGTAACTGAAGACAACCGTGGTGCATGAATTTTATTTTTGCTTCGTTCCTGTCTGAAAAAGTTGCCGAACGTTAGTGGTCAAAGCCATCCTCAGAATAAAAAGAACGATGACCCTCACAATTTTGCATGCGAGTAAGACTTTGTTTGCTCTAAAAGCTTCGTTGAACAGGCCGTCCACTGAAATCCCTAAGCACGTCGCTAATTGACTCTCGCCCTTTCCCTGATCCTTTGTGCGACTTCCCATGATACCCTGCGCGTTTGCTAGTCTTAGTACCCCACCGCCAATTACGATTTAGTAGCGACTGGGAACGAATCTGTGTATACAATAAACATTGCGAAACGCGCGCGCTGATTGCTTACAGATGACGTAACGTTTGGGACAAACACACTTTTATTTCCCTTTTACAAATATATATATTCTATACAGCACCCCCGCACCTCAACTATATAAATACATCGGGTGCATTATGCATGGTAGGAGTAAGTTTGCCTGAGTTCAGCGTAATACTGAGTGCGTATAAAAACGGCAATATTCTATTGTTAGTGGCAATAGGCTTTTGGCGCGTAGAATTATAGCCTGCTTGCCGGCTCTCCTGTAATTTTTTTCGGTCGTTTCTTTTCGGATTTCACAGGTGACCCAATCCGAAAAGAAACGACCGAAAAAAATTACAGGAGAGCCGGCAAGCAGGCTAGTAGAATTATAATTTTCTGGTTTCCTTACAGAACACACATCAATGTTGCTGGTGCAGATGTCGTATGAGTAGGACAAGATACGGCACGATTACTGTACGGCATGCCTTGCCATTGGAATGGTTTCCCATTGTTTTTGTCCTGCTGATCCAATCAAATTACAGAGTTACGGTAGAGCACGGTAAGGCTACGGACATGCCGTAGTTTGTTCCACTCATGAAATCTGCTCTGTTCTAAACAGTTGTACAGTTCTTTCTCGATGTATTTGTTAGTTATAATACGAGTATTCTGAATGACTAGTTCCTCGATATCTTGTACGCTCAGTCTACTGACTTCTAAAATCATTTCAGTTAGTCGTATAACCTCTCCCATTATATGTTGCTCTGCAATTCGGAAAACATGTTTTGAAATATTCCTTTTATTCACACTGTTCATTGCCGCTTATTTTTCACATGGCTCAGTTTACTTTTAGTATTCTTTCCGGAGAATATATCTGATATTTTCATATCATACCTCAGTTTCGATGTTCTTTGCGGGAGAATATATATTTCCCCCTTGCATTTTATCATATATATTCACCTTAATTAAATATCATGCCCGCGCGAGAAGAAGTCTGGTAACGAGGCCAGTTGTCCTAAAGATTGCAAAATTGGAGTTGGTCAGAAATGTATTAGTTTCTGTCGTACCATTTTCTCTTGTCATAAGGAATTTAATGTTATTCTCCGCCATCGACTATAGATTTTTCTCTTCCTGTGAAAGTAGGGACAACTAGCCAAGCCGTCACCTTATACTGTACGATAGATTCCCCTCAACTTATACTCAACAAAGTAATGTTATGCAACAATGTACTAGACAGACTGCTTCCTAATGATTTATGAAAATATATATTATTATTGCGAGAAAACCTCGCCATGGTAAAAAATAGAAATAGCATTTTATCGGCTCGAGGTGTAGGTGTCCTGGGCGGCACCCTCGGTGAATAAATCCCATACCCCCACACTCCAGCTCGATAACCCTTACTTAATTCCCGCTTAGTTCACTGAAGCCTCTTATAAGTCGCTTTATATTTAATAGCGTAACGTGCTTTGGATTCAGTTTCACATTTTACAACAATCACAACATTAAAAATTAAAGCCGTCCCCTCCCACCCCAAACTCGCTCCAAACACAAAACCCAGGGGGAACTTGGTATAACCAAAAACCCTCCATAGAGGTAAGGTTATTTCTTCACACAAGACAATGCAATCCCTCTCAATGGGCTTTTGCAGGAATGTAATCACGTGGTTGTACTGGATGGCAAAAGATCTCACTTCATTTATTTAAAAGTTCTTGTACGAGATCGATTGTGTAATTAGCAAAACCTGTTTGTAAATGCTATTTTCCACCTCCAATCGATTGTCGATCTTTCTAAGTTTGCCATCCAGTAAAGCCTTTCCCATGGGATCACGAGCTCAATAGTCCTCATGCGTGATGATGTCACGTGATCACCACCAAGCCTCATTTTGGTGTTGAGAGGAAATGTTGTGCCAAAGTGAGGCTTGGTGGTGATCACGTGACATCATGCAAAAGGCCTTTTCATTGGTTATTGACGTGAAATATGAGCACGTGACTGTTTCCTGCAAACCACGAGATCTCCATTGGGAACCTATGTTTAAAACCGAACCTCTCCACCATTTGGTTTTCATCGACCCTTGACTTGTGTATGGAAAATTATGCAAACGTCTGTACATTCTAACGAAAAATGGCTGTTGAAAATGAAATATAATTTCATTGGGGGGGGGGGAGGGGGTGTTTAGAATGATAGCATTTGTCTTATAGCAGAGCTCCTGGCTCCTGGCAAAGCAGTACGTACCATGCTGTATTTTCGTCTGTCCGACCTCTAACATACGTGTAGTCGTTTATCCACCCTCGGTAAAGTCGGGAAGGAACGTCTACGCAAAGCTGGCACTAATCGTGTTATGCGACGTCAGAGCTTTGCATGAAAATATATAACAACTTCAAATTGGATTATTCTTTCGACAACATTGATTGGCTAAAACGTCAACTGCTTTGGAGGTAAACAGCAAACTCGCGGTTTGGATTTGTTCCTGTTTACAAGCAACATTCAATTATATCTTTAGGCAAAAACAGAACAAAATCTGAGACAAAATCTCCAGGATATTGAAATGTCTTAAAGAAGCGCTATGCCACAAGTTTAGCCAAAGCTGGCCTTCAAGCGGCGAGTCGGTTGAAGAAAACGTACTTTCGTCGGAAATTAAGCTCGGTAGCTCAACTGAATTAACTGTTTCGAACACAAATCAGAACAGCAGTAATCTGCTGTGATTGCTCTGACTAGCCGTTAATACGGTTAAGAAGAAGACAAGACGAGAGCTGCAAAAAAATACATTAGCGGAAGGATTACACGGAGCTCGGGCGACACGGAGCTGACAACCAGAACCAGAAGTGACTAGGAGTCGCAGGATCACGAAAGAAAGCTTTAAAGTAATTTCAAAAACTCATGAATAATTAATGAGCATTTTGTCCAATCAGATGAAGCAAATCAGTCACGTGCATGCTCCTTTATACCTGATAAAATCTCATCATTCTAAAAGGCCCGCGGAGGGATTTGAATTCTGTCCCAGAGGGAAACGGGGTTAATGATTGAGACAATGGAATTTCTATTGATGTTTCAGCTTTCTCACTGAATTGCTAATTAGGATGAACGTTTTATATAAAGAATATTAATGAACATGAAATTTTATATAAAGTTTCATCCTAATTAATAATTCACTGATAAAGGCCCAAAGATAGCAAAAAGTACACGGAACATAAGGTACCTAGATAATAAATTTTGCACTAAATTTACTAATATCAGCAGACTACCGAGATACACAGATAATATTTTTAAAATGAAGTTATCCAACTACCATTACTTGTTTACCGAGCCACTGTTTAGTTCCAATTATTAAACCAAACTCAAAGCCGTAAAATTATAAAAAACGTGCATTAAACTTACGTATTTTGTGCCGGAGTCAAAAATTTAGAGTCTGCCGTCATGTCAGTCACATCGCTTTTCAAGTCTTGAACTTTATCGAGGTAAACCACGACACCAAATCCTTCAAATGCAGATTCTTCTTACATTGCGAAACGCCGCTTCAAACAACATAGTATGGTAATTTCTTCATGTCATTCCCTTGAGATGTTCGTAATTGCAGGCGGTGATTACTCGAATATTTTGCTTGGCGTTGTGAATACAAAGGTTCAATGGTTCATTAAGTAACCATTCCCTTGAGATGTGTGTCTTTCTTTCATTGCATTCTTAAAGCGTTTTTGAAGCCGTTTAAAACACTCACAGCACGTGTTTTATCAAGTCTAAAAATTCTTCGCCCTCGAATTTTTAAACTTGATAAAACACTGCTGTTCGTGTTTTAAACAGTACGTCAAAAAAAAAAATATATATATATATTGTACTTGATTGTGTTTGTTTCTCACTTGCAAATTTTGTAACATTTCTGGCGTTTAATCCCTAATTTTGGTTACTTTTCATGGATCCTGTGACGTCATAAGATGAATCAACTCCCTCCCTAGAGAAATTACTACAATAAAAATCCCGTAGGTTTTCATTGTTACATCACAAGATTAATCAATCCCGCAATTCGGGTAGCGTTTATTCTAGTTTAATTTCTGCTCCTGCCTCTCAAAGGAAACTAAGATAGACAACTGAAGTATATCAGAAATGGAATTTGGGGCAAAAAGAGTTCATGTTGTTTTATGGCGATAGCTGCACTTTAAATTACAGAACCCGACGAAATTCTCCCAGTAGAGCTTCAAAAGATCACGAAGATCAGACGTTTGTACTTGACAGTAAGTGAAACGAATAGATAAGAGTTCTTAGAGCAGATATGAAGTTTATTCTCTCGAGTGCATTTCACTAGTTCGCTGCGCTCATGATCACTCGTGAAATATTTTGACTCGAGGATAAACTTCATATCTTCGCACAACCGTGTTATATGTATCCTCTATATACTAAATATCGTATTGCACATCTTGCTGTGGAAACCAACTACTTGAAGAGACCGAGGATTTAATGCTTTCCTGTGAATGAGACTTCGGCGTAGAGACTGGGGAAAAGCGTCTGGGAGGCGCAGGCGACCACGCATCACGTGACATTGGAGGCCTTGGTGCCAAGTCTTCCTCGTTTGACGGCATGGTTGGAATAGTTTTCTCATGAGATTCATGCCCCTCGTTGAAGGACTCATTATCAGTATGGGGTGTTTTGGGGGGAAGAAGCCCGTTCATGCTGTCGCCGGGCTCGTTCATTTCAGTTCCAATCGTCGATGAACTTTCGCCGTTGTAATTCGAAGTCACGTGACTGGTGCTTTTGCAGCTAACTTTAGGATTCCACATCCTCCAACGACAGAGCACGACAGTCACAGCGAGCATGAGGCAGAGGGTGAATGTTCCTGCGACAGACACTCCGATAGCCATTAATAGCTGTCGTTTGGTGTACCCACCAATCAGCGCCTCTCTGGAGCCTGATAAAAGAAGAAAAATAAGTCCAACCTCATTTTATTTCACACTATTTAAGAGAGTTTACATTGAGTAAAATATTTAATAAATTGTAAAAGAATTAACAAGGGAATAAAAAGAGAGAAAAAAACTAGCTTTGTGAGAATTGTGTGTAGTGGTCAAAGAAGCAGAAGCTTGCGGGTTGACCACTACCGACCAGATATATAAAAAGGACAAGTTCAAATGTGGTAGCCTGCGAACAGGTTCATGGGAAGAGGCGAGGAGGTGGATGAAGGGTCTCCACGTACGCTATACAAATGTGAATTACGCCCCTACATTGATCCATCATTAGACTCTGTTCAGGGGGAAGAAGAGCCTGCACGTACGCTATACAAATGTGAATTACACCCCTACATTGATCCATCATTAGACTCGATTCAGGGGGAAGAAGAGCCTGCACGTACGCTATACAAATGTGAATTACACCTCTACATTGATCTATCGTTAGGCTCGGTTCAGATGCTGCTCCGTGTCCACTCGTGCCGAACGCAATTAAAACAAAGGACACTCATTTGGCGGCTTTGTTTTTCTTATTAGCATTAGGCACATAACGGCAGCAGCATCAGACATGGCCTTAGTTATCAAATCTAATTTACATGTGGATCGATTTCATTGTAGAGTGGACCAATAGCAGTTTACGACGAAAATTCAAATTTGTATAGCGTTTGTGCAGGCGCTCAATCCCGGTTTCTGGGAAACTACCCACCCACCCCTCCCTGGATATGCATCGTTCTATTAATGATTAGCCATTAGGGTTAGGGTGAAGTATGGGGGAGGGGTGGGGTGGGATTTCTCAGAAACCGGGATTGATCCGTGCAGGCTCTCCTTCCCCTTCTTCTCTCCTTTCATGAATTTCTTACGAGACCTGAAACAACCATGGGGGCTGATCAAAGTAAGGACCCGGCTAATTCAAAGATCGAATTGGAATTTAACGTGTTGGCTTTTGCCGAGGAAGGAAAACCGGAGAACCCGGAAAAAATCCTCCGAGAAAGGGCGAGATACCAACAAACTCAACTCACATGTGGCGCCCCGTCCGGGAATCGAACCTGAGCCACAGAGGTGAGAGACGAAGCGCTTAACCACTGCGCCACGCGGGCTCCCCTGGACCCAATACAGTCACACATATGACGTCTGAACAAGAGTGCACCCACGGTTTTCAAGATGGTGCTCTAAACAAAACTAATTTGGATATTTCTTTAGAATCATTATCGTCCTTCCTCAGAAACCGATCACAACATAACAGTAATAATCGAGATCAACGTTACGCCCTTGTGGCTCTGTCTTGTAGCACTATTGTTTGGCATTTGTGTATAAACAGCCAACACATTCTCCCCGTTGAGTTGACAACTATATCCTTAAATGAAAACACCATTGATCCGAGCCAATGTGTTGGACATGGATTCTAGAATGATCCAAGTGCCACGAGCCAATGGCGAGGCAACAGCCGAGCCATTGGCATGTGGATCCAGAATCCGTGTCCAACACACTGGCGAGGTTTAGAATATATTTCTCATACAGCACAATAGATATTCATATCGCATCCGCCAATGAAGTAAAATACTCATTATTGTGAGAGTTTTCTAGTTCTTTTATTCCCTAAGGTGAGCATTCCGCATGTATTTGATGTGTACAGTATTTCAACTGCAGGCATTTTATTCGATTCTGGACTGCAGTCGAACTGAGCTAGAAGGCGATGGCAGTAGTACAAAACGTGGATACTGATTTGAAGGATTTGTCGGCTGAGAGCTTGGACGTGCGGATATAAAGCCATTGGACGCTACAAATCGCACGTAAGTTGGTTTGCAGTTTTCTCTGGTTAATGTTACACTTTTATTCATTTGTAAATCTGCTTATTTTGCTAATTTCTAGTTTTAAATGTGCTATAGCGATCTTCACTGCACGTCATCCATTGGTTCCTGACACAAAGCGGCCTTTTGAAATTATGGTTGAACATTAACATACAATTGTAATGTTTATCAACACAAAACAGCGCTATTGTTTATTATTTGTGCTGTATACATTTTATGTTTACTAACGAAGTTCGTTTATCTTTTTAGTGTTGCAAATAGGGGTGTTCTCGTTGAAATGGTTACCGGTCAACGCTGAGCAATTAAAGCCGGGTTAGTACAACAAACCTTTTATTGTGTACATCAGTAGTGGCACTTTTGATGAGTCAAAGAGGGAATTTGAGGGTAAAACATGCTAGTAGCTCATTGGCTAATTTGCCGTGTTTAGAAATAATTTCTAAATATAGTTTCGAGTAATCTGCATATATTTCGTACTTAGAAGCTATTACTGAGAACGTTAAATATGGAAATTAGCTATTGTTTACCACCCACATGCGTCATTAAGTTTGCTGTTCTATCCTGGGTTTCAAGGTATGTGCACGTGACCTCAAACGAGAACGGTCATTGGCGAATGCGCTATGAATATGTAACGAGAAATATTGATAATCATTGTTCTTATGACATTCTTAAAATAAGTCAAGGATAAAGATAAAGATTTGTCACATTCCGAACGGCGGTAGATCGGCTTAGTGTAGTGGTCATGACATCTGCACTACACTGCAGTACACGCGCAAAGGGTTACGAGAGCGAGCCGAGTACGGAGCGCTCAAAAAACGTTTTCCCTGGTTTGCCTGTGAACCCTAGCTCTAGGTGAGTGAGAACCAGCAGTCAATTCGTCCGATGGTTAGGGTTAGGATTTGTCTTAGGATTAACAATAATAGTTATTTCAAGCGTGTTTTCCATTTAAGGATAGCATTGCGCACATATGACGTCACAAAATGTAGACCCAGCCAAGACTCAGACAAACAAACTACTTTTTGCGTTAGAACTTACAAGAATGGCCCTATTTTATTATGACGTCACATGATAAACACATCCGCCATTTTAGGGGGGTCAAAACAGTCTTTACAATAGACATACGAAATAAAGCTGATTTGCTACGGATCGCTTTCCTTCAAATTAGAATTTTTTTTTCCAATATAATAAGAATTGAATAAGAATGTTTATCTCAATAAATCTACTGAATTTGGTGGCTTACATCTCTATTTTCTGTCCGTGAAATATGTTTATTCGCGACTTCCTTTGTGTTTTAGTACTTCTATCCCCCTCTCTAGACCATGCTTTGTCTGCCAATTGAAATAGGGCAACTGACTAGCACGTCAGTTCGTCCTCTGACTATTCTACCAGAAACGACGGCTTTCCTGTATTATATTTTGAAAGAGAACCTAATGATTATACTGTCGAACAGCTTAAACGTTGTCTAAAATACAGAGGATTGAAATGGCAAAGCGACAAACGGCAATCTTATATAAAGCGATCGAGTTTCGCGTCTTCAATTCGTTGACGCAAACCACGTTTAATATAGTCAAGCTCTAACTGAATCCAAAACTCAACTTAGAGCGGATTTCAATTGAGTGTAGTAAAACCAAACGCAAACTACCCACGGCCAGCCAATCATAGAAGCGAGTAATCACAAGTAACTCATAAATGGCTTCCCTGTGAGCCAACGACAAACCAAAGCAAAACCAAAACCAATTTGCGTTTGGTTTTATTTTAGATTCTGATTGGTTGGTTTACCTTCTCAGCCAATAGGAGAGCTTAGTAAACGCAAAACCAAAACTCTTCTCACACTCATTTGAAATCCGCTCTATCCCATAGAATAGCGTTGTAAGACTTCACCTCAACGTTGAAAAGTCAGGTTTTTGCGTAAGATGGCAAAACAAGTGAGAAATGTAGACAAAGCTAATGTCATGACTGGAAACATTATTAACTGCGCAAAGTTTTCAACACTGAGATAGTTGAGATTCAGACTGTACAGACAAAGACACCTTCGACCTGTGAATGTCTTAGGCTTAGCTTTGATGTAGTTTTCTTGTTTTTCACGAAACATTTTAAGTAAATACACATACGTACTTAGAGCGGTTTTCAGTTGAGTGTAGTGAAACCAAACGCAAATTACCCACAGCCAGCCAATCATAGGAGCGAGTAATCACAAGTAACTCATAAATGGCTTCCCTGTAAGCCAATGACAAACCAAAGCAAAACCAAAAGCAATTTGCGTTTGGTTTTGCTTTGGATTCTGATTGGTTGGTTTACTTTCTCAGCCAATAGGAGAGCTTAGTAAACGCAAAACCAAAACACTTCCGGAACTCAATTGAAATCCGCTCTAAATTTCGGCGGGAAATTGGGTAGACGCGCGCGCGACCTATTCATCAAAAGCGCATGCGCGTGATGTTCTGCCGCTGTGTGGTCTTACCTTGGCCTCCTGTATAGTTGTTGAGCCCTGGCGTCGAGTTCTCCGTTGTAACAATCGCATTAGTACTTGGTCTAGTAGTGGTGTTCGCTGATGAGCTCGGACTTAGTGAGCTGGTATTTTGTTCCAAGGTGGGAGAAATTGTGCTCAGGATTGGTAAAGTAAACGTAAAGGTATCACTCTTCAAAGCGCCAACTCCTGCCAATTTGCTAACTCCATTCTTAGCAGCTACAGTTATTTCATAACTCCTGAACGTTCCAGTCACAGTTATCGTCGTATATGTCCATACGAGTCCCTGATTGGCTGGCTGGAATATGACGTCATTACAAGTCAGGTTACAGGCACTACCGAGGCACTTGTTGCATGTGACGTCATAGGTGATGTCATTACGGCCGCCAGTATTTTGTGGCGGTAGCCATGTTACTATAGCAACTCTGGTAGAGATCACTGTTGCTGTTAGGTTTCTTGGTTCGGTGGGTGGACCTGCACATAGTTTAAGATTCGAAGGTGAAAATGAAGTTTGAAAAACATAGGACGCTGTATATAATAGCCCTTGCACGATACGATCACGTGATTGTACTGGGTGGCAAAAAAAATAACTAACTTCATTTATTTTAACGTACTTGTACGGGATTGGTAGTGTTATTAGCAAAACCTGTCTGAATGTTATTTTCCACCTTCAATCGATTGTCGGTCATTCTAAAACAGCGTTTCTGAATATTGGTTGCCATCCAGTAAAGCATTTCCCGTGGGATGACGAGCGCAGTAGGCCGTTATGTATCCTGCATGATGAACCCTCACTTTAGTGTTGAGAGGAAATGTTGTGCCAAAGTGAGACTTCGTGGTGATCACAAAAGCGTTACATCATCATGTATAAGGTTATTAGTACAACATGTTCAGAAGCAGCGAGACAGGAAATTCGAAATTCGAGAAATTGATCACCTTTGGATGCCCATGGGACAGTGGGCGACGAGAAAATAGGACGAAGCGGCTAAAAATAAAAATAATGTATCTTTTTCGTCTCTTTGTCGCTCTAACGAAGGGCTAACGCTCGAAACGTCAGCTGCTACTCGCTTCCTACGGCGGTTAGAATAAATATACAACATACCCGAGCAGCTTCCATTGGCTTGGTCACTTAGCGCCCTGTAATACCCGATGTCGCAATCACAGCTGTCACGTGACGGGCTTGGGTGACTGTGGCGAGGGCATGTGGTGCAGGCCAGGTTACCAACACTACTTTTGTACTTTCCACTTGCGCAAGCTGCAAAAATATTAGTTGTGATGGAATGTCTACTTCGTACATAGATACAACAGGGGGACATAAATATTTGACCGAGAACAGGAGCCCATAACTAGAAGCGCCCATCCCACAACTAGGCCTATGTCACAGCGTTTTCACAAGTTAGGTTATTTTTAGAAAATAACGACAACATGCAACAACAAAATCGTAAGGAGAGAACGCGCGCTACATGTGTTTAGCCTCTTATATACACATGCCATGTAGCCAATCAGAGCAGCGTACCAGTTATTTTATAATACAATGTAAATATTACTGAATAGTTTTCATCCGCGTATAAAGCGTGTTCTTCACCAGCGATAGAAGCATAAGCAACGCGCAGACGCAGTAATGTATTGATTAGCAGCACTTGTTCTTTATATCTCACGCCTGTGAGTCTTACAAGTACAACTAATGATAAATACAGCACTGCGTCTGCGTATGTTGCTTGTGCTTATGTCGCTAGTGTGATCAGTATGAGTAGAACAAGTACCGCTAATGATAAATACAGCACTGCGTCTGCGTATGTTGCTTGTGCTTATGTCACTAGTGTGAACCAGTATGTGTAGAACAAGTACCGCTAATGATAAATACAGCACTGCGTCTGTGTATGTTGCTTGTGCTTATGTCGCTAGTGAACACCAGGCTTTAAGATGCCTTTTACAGCATAGGGCTTGTAAAGCAAGTAAAACAAAATATTTAATGAGACATTCTACACTATTTAGGAGTGTACCTTGACAAACGTCTCCCGAGTTTTCAAATCCGGAGTCGCAAACACACGCGTAGCCGCTCTTAGTCGTCCAATTGCCACTCTCTGAGCACTGTGCAAGAAGAGCCGTGTTAAACGGATACGGAGTAGAATGCGACGAGCAGTTCCCTTCGACTTGCGTTACATTGTCACTCGACGCTGGAGCGATTGTCCGACGGTATGTTACGCCATTACGAACAACTGTTGGACAATGCTTGTATGTCACGTTTATTCCATTGACTGCAATACAAGCTCCAATATCTTGGAGAGCTAAATAGAAGCCCCTCTTCGATGTCGTTAATTTAACGCTGACCACATTGTCTTGAGGCGTCTGTCCAGACGCCCAAACGGACGATGCCAGAATCTTATGAACAAAAGTGAAGTTACCACCCTTTATTGAGTCCTGCGTCACTCCTCCAGCCAGTGCAGTATCAGCATGTAGGGCAAATACGTTGAAATATTGCACGCAGTAGGTGTAACCTCCGGGGCACTGCCTGGCGGTGAACGTCAGCTGGACAGTAACCTCTTTGGCGTCTTGTGATTGGATGAATTCTGACACCTGCCAGCTGTTTGTGTGATTGGTTTGAGTGGACGCCAAGTCGCATGCTACGTAACTTCCGGTTCCTACGTCACGTGACCACTACGGGAAAATAAACTCAAATTGGTCACTTTGGAAACGAGTAGGGTCCGAATGTGAACAATTAATCTGATTTTAAATGTACCACACAACGAGAAAATCACATCAAAATTAGTAACTTCACCAATTTTTAGGATGTTTGGGTGAATATAAACGACAAGCTTTCATAAGTTGCTAAAATAAGAGAGAAGTGTGTTCGAAGGGAGGACAAGCGTCTCATGTAAAGGCCATACATTTGTGCTCTTTCTTTAGCCATATGTTTAATATCAAACCAATCGGCTTCTTTAAACTTCGTAACTTACTAATTTTGTTGATTAAATTTCCACACTCGGTCCCAGTCCCCTTCCCGATGTGTATCTGGGACTGGAACCCATAGCCAGCCCACACCGCGGCCACACAGCGGTCAAACGTCTGCGCATGCGTCAAGTCTTTCAACAACAACCTATTCCAAAACAAATTCAAAGCGAGCCGGCGGCCGTCACTGTTCACACACCCGTTTTCATAACCTTGAGAACTTTTTTGGTAAATTACGAAAAAAATTGGTAAACTCACAGTTTGAAGTTTGTTCAATTTCCCGTCGACTGTGAAAATAAAAAGCTTAACTTTCACGTATTTTTCTTAACTTTTGGGGGTAGAAGTTCACAAGCCGAGTTTTTTTTCAACATATGTTTCAAGGTAAATTTTGCGCGGGAAATTCGCGCGGCCGCCCACCAGACTGACCGTAATACGCACGCGCAGACGTTTGACCGCTGTGTGCACCGCGGCAAAACGTTATTATCTGCTGGCCGAAAGAACGAAGGCTCTGGAGTCCAAATACAAGTTTTCGAGATTTTTTAAAACGTTTTTAGTAAATAATTTTGTAACTTAGTAAACTCACAGTGAATTATCAGTTACAAATTAAGAAAACTTCAACCTGTTAAAGTCTAGGCTTATCTTTTTAGTAGTTTTCTTATTTTTCGCGAAACATTTTACGTACATACGCATACGTACTTAAAATTAGAAACACGGGTGATTGCCTCTGTTTCCTTTTAGTTTCGGCGGGAAACTGGGGAGACGCGCGCGCGACCGGCTCATCAAAAGCGCATGCGCGTGACGTTTTGCCGCGGAGACCGTGTTACATTTAACATTTTTAATTTACGTCAAAATTGTTGTGGATTCACTCGGCTAGTGCTTCGTGAAATCCACACAATTTTGATCATGCGATGACTCAAAACGTGGTAAATAAGGACATGACGGTAAACTATCGTAAATGTATATGTTTATTTTACTAAAAAACAACAACAACAAACTAAAAATTGTCAAGCGCCAAATCATTGAAGACGACTGAGGAAAATTGCGAGGGGAAAGCGACTTCTGGCGCGCGACCTATGATCACGCAATCTACCGTAGTATATTCTCTTATTTCTAATGGTAATCAACCAATCAGAAAACGAGAAACCGAGCAGCTGTTGTGAAATAGGTATTTTAAAGTATCTGCCTTCAGTGTCATTTCTTATGAAGATTATCAAGGTTCCATTGAAAACCTCTTCGGTAATATTTGCCGACATTACAGATATACCATTACAGGCCGGTTTACATGGCGTGCATTAACCCCTTGGGGACTAGGGGGGGTTCAGTAAAACTTCCAATTTTGGAGCTTGAGTTGGGAAGTCGGAAACCGGTCAGATTTTTTTCTGGATCCGCGCCTGCATTACCTACAGAGCGTTTTTCTTATGAGTGGGACTAACATACGGCATGTCCTTAGCCTTACCGTAACCGTGCCGTAGGTTACCGGCCGTAACTCTGTAATTCGATTGGAGCAGAATGTCACGGCATGCCGTACAGTAACCGTGCCGTAAGTCATTGCCGTAACTTTCACACTCACGTTTCTATTTAATTAACAGACTTTTCCAAGTGATCTAGTTGGACTGCATGATAACTGAACTACATAGCAAACTGCATTATTCCTAACGTTTTTATTTCGCAACGTGGTGTGACTGTTTTACCTTCCCCACGAAGCCGTTATATTATATTTTGCTAAAAATAAGTTCAAAGGTCCCAGGTTCTGTCGCCAAGGCAACCAAACTTCGCCAGGCAGCACGTTTAAAATGGCAATATGTATACACGAGATACAGTGAACTCAATGTTATCGGTGGCAACCAAATGCAAACAACAATAGACAACTTCACTTGAGTGGTGTGGTAATTCTTCACCCAGGCCTAATATACCTGAGCGTTATCAATATCAACATAATAAGAGATTGATTATTATCCTATAAATGTTATATTTCAGCCAATCAGAGCTCAACGTTTCCATGAAATTCAGGGTTGTATCTATGGCTACAGCGAAGCCAATCAAAATGCAGGAAATTTCGCGCTATTTCGTTTCAGCCAATCAGAATCTAGAAATTATCTTGAGACGCGGCTGCCACTCACGACCGCTGGTTTAAAAAAATTAAAGACAAAATACGTTTACCGCCATTTCTTATTTGTAGGATATATGGTTATTTCATGGCGAAATTTTTACCCGAAATATATATTTGTATTACTAAATAATAAAGATGGTCGTGAAATATTCGCCCGTTTCCATATATAGAAAACCATGAAAGTAGTAGTTGTTGCTGGCTTTCACTCAATCCCCAGAGATTCAAATGACAAAGGGCATGGCGGCCATGTTGGTGCCCCAACAAAATAAGCTAACGAGGAATCTATTGTTTAAGGGCACCAACATGGCGGCTATGACGTCACGTGAAAGCCAGCAATTGTTGCTTTTGATGCCATAAACGTTATTTTACTGACCTGGGGGACACACATTTTACGCGGTATTTGTTGTCATAGTTATAAATTGGATTGCGTTCCGGCCCAAGACCTGACTCGTTCGGCGCGCGGTTTAAACTAGAGTGTTGTTTGCATTATCATGATTCTGAGCACCATCAAAACAATGAAGTCATATTTTTTATAGGTTTTTCTCGGTAGAATTGAAGCCAAACAAAATGGCACAACTCAGTTCGGAACTCTTAAAATGACTGTCTTGAAGGTTGGAATTGCATCACTGACAAAATATCTGAAATCTTACGTGGATATATATAACTCTATCCACCGGATAAATTCCTATCCAGTCCCGGGGTAAGTGTTGACCAAACTAGCTTATATATGTTATCCACTGGATAGGGCGTTATCCACCCTTTGAACAACCCGATCCAGACGACATTCAAACTTACGAACGAAGATTGTATTATGTAAGTAAAACAAATTCTAACAATATTCAGTATTAATTATAAAAGATCTAGAAGTAACTAAACTGTGTTACGTCACAACCAGAGCTGTGTTTAGAATTGTAAGAAAGTGTGAAAAAGTTAATTAAACTGTCTAGGTGTCAAGAAAAGTATTAAAAGCAACTACATTTGTTCTTCAAACAATTACGTCTGTAAGGAGATTTTACTCTATGAACGCGCCGACTCCTCGTCAAGAGCTTGGAAGAAGGGAGACTACGAAACTGAAGCTCGAACACGACACATCCTTGTTACGAAACAGAAAACGACTCCCCCAGTGAAGCGCTTCGGATTAATACTCTCAGAAACACAACTGTTCCTGTGGTAAACGTTATTATTATTAGCAGACTCTAGAAAAGCAATAAAACAGAAAAAGAGGCAAGTTTCTGTCCTTGGTAACTCGTCAGTAATCGGCTAACAATGTGTTGAATGCGGCCACGAGTATCAATTAGTAAAGAAAATGGAGAACTAGTTTATTTAAGTAATAGTTCGGCTAATATCTTGCTAATTGTGGTATTGTTGCAATCGTCCACCTCATTGGCTTGAACCTGATCAAAATCTATCAAAACTTGAAGAACACAGTTTTCTCACTTTTTTAAAAACAGATTTCAATTGCATCAGTGAAACCTATCAACTTTAAATATGACCAAAATTAAAAATGTGGGAACAGTTTAAAATTGAAAGCTTTCTTGGTTATTGTTTTGAGCTCTTCTGATTGGACGAAATGGTTTTACACAAAAGGAAAGAAGTTGTAAAATGCAGTTCAATGGATTCGATTTCAGAAATCTCTTAAGGGTTGATGTGTGTTGAGTATATAAGGAACTAGAAAATTCTACCGCAGGGAAAGCAAATTGCCGCTGAACGACAGAATTCCGCCTAGATTTTACACGAATTGTTTCTTAAAAATCTATCGGTAGATTTACGTCGATTATTAGTTCAGTTAGACACTGGAATTTAAAAAAATTAAGTTGGCAATGGGTGCAGTGCTTACCGGCGCCGTGAGAAGGGTAATGAAGCTGGCCGGCTGACGTTTCGAGCGCTCGTCAAAGCGAAGAGGGTTTATAGAAGATTGATTCCGGGCTTGGCGGCGTTTAAAAGCCTCGGCTCCGACTTCATTAAAGAATACATTTAACGTGGCCATACACCGAAAGTAAAGTCATTATCCAAACTAATTAACCATTTTAAAGCGTTTTCATTCTGCGTTGCTTTTGATTTTAAAATGTGTCTTTGCTAATTTCGTTACATTTGCATTATTCTTTTTGCCAATAAAGACTATTATTATTCCTTGTTGTAAGGCGCTAAGATTCTAAGTTTGATCTCCGTTAAGTTTTATTTTCAACCCTGATTGATCGTTGGTCCGAAGGTACAATTCCTCAACGATCTCATACCTTACGGCGTTTAATACTCATGTGATTAAGCCCTTTTCCAATTTTCATTTTCTGTTATTGACATGTTGATGTGAGATTCTGTCAGATGATTAAAAATCGTACGCTCCTATTCTATACTCTAGTGGAACACCTCGGTTGTGCTAAAAAACATCGAAAATATAAACTACTCGCACAGTAGACAAAATGCAGCAATCCCGACATGAAAAACATGATTAACTTGCCTGTAAAAGTATTTCACAGGACAAAAAAGGAAACTTATTTATCGACGGTACTTCGGCTCAAAGCATTGCCGGTGGGACAGTGTTAATTTGTTCACTTCAAGATTTAATCGGTATGAGAGTTTGAGTGCAATGAGGATCTAAGTTCTAACAATGACAGCTCAGCTATAACTCTGGTTTTAAAGTGACTCAGTTTCCCAAGCAAATTTAACTAAAGGGCTTTGAAATCTGACGTTTCTTTACCAAGAACCAATGTTTGAGTGAAAAAGTCTTTAACTGTTTGAAGTTCTGACTAAACTGGTGTATTTTTTTACTTATTTTGTTTGTTTTAGCTTAATTGGAAAACAAACTTTAAAACTAATTTCGACATGTACCGATCTTAATGAAAATGTAGAAAAATGTTTACGTGCTTGATTTGAGTTGAACGAAATGACAATTAAAGGACTTCTTTTTTCCTTAAAGCTTCCCCGAGTTTATATTGGTGTAGATTCTGGTAAGTTTTATTGGCTGACGTGCTTTCTTGTTACGTTTCTTTCCCTGGATACCAAACGCGAGTCTAACGATATTATTTGATCAATCGAATAGTAGTTTTTGTCGAAAAACTGAAAGGCTTGTTCGACGAGAATATAACTAAAACTAGAAACATCCGATCGCAACACCTACCCCACTTCCAGCTCCAAACTTAAATACAGTTGACCATATCCACAATGTATCGCTGCGACTTCGTTGTAAAAGTATACCTGAGAAAGAGGACGTGTATACTATGAACAACATAATCTTCAAAGCATATATAAATGTGATACCAATAAATTAGATTTGATCGGAGTAATCTACCTTGTTCTCCTAGAGTAAACTGAAGTCCAATTAAAAGAAGCAATTGTGCCAACGACACCATTTTCGTAATTCTTCGTTGTACTAGCCGATTATTCGAGTCTTACTTTGAGTTGATTGCTCCTTCTAATCTTTAAACACCGCTAAACGTGCCAAAATTGAGCATTTCATGAAGCGATGAATCACTGAGCCGTGAAGTGGAGTGTACTAATTACACGGGGTTTCTGACGTCTTTGTTCGAGACTTTCATCCAGTGTTAGCGAGCTTTAGATCGTGCAATGTGTTGTTAATGGACAATTTATGATTGATAGCTCCATGTGATTGAGTAATTTGTGCGTCATTTAGACAAACAATACACTTAAAACCATGTCAATATACAATTCATGAAATTTAAATTCCCAAAACTGATTTGCACATTTCACTTGAGGCTTCTCGTTTCGTAGCTCGTGTACTATATTTGTGGGTGTATTCAATTTAATTCAGCATCCTACTCGAACTGGACTGCCTGTTCAGATTTGATCGTCATCACATTTCAGTAATCCGATGATACCGCTTTGTTCTTGTAGGAATTAGCCTTTAGCTGCGTCGACACGGCTGAACGAAATCGGTAATCCCAAAACCCAACCATAACTTTCGACCTGCACGTAATGTTTTCAAACAGTAGACTCGTTCTTGATTATATTTCGTTACAAGAATTCGTACATATCATTATCAATTAAGCTACGAACATCTGAGTACATCCCATCCCGGAGGGGGATTATCTACTTTTCCCATGCCATATATAAGCCATATAGGTATGTGCCGCGGGATAGGGTATGGTTTTCAAGTTGCCAGACCTCGTATTCTGTATTATCATCCTTAAATAAAATATCCGATCCTTATATAGGCTACGGTATTTTCTGTTCCCCTAACTTTTGATATGCAATATCGTGCATTTGCTCAACGCCTGCTAAACGTAACAACTTTCAATAAACGTAAAGCATTACACAAGCTAAGAGAAATAAAAACGATCTGTTCAATAAATTCTGAGCCTTCACTTGTCCCTTGAATAGGGTCTCATATTTTAGTTTCAAGCCTTGGAAAGGGTACCCATTTTACGATTTTCCACCTTTAAATAGGGTCAGGGTTTATATATATCCGCGGCACACCCCGATCCTAAATATCTCTCTCTCCTCTTCGCCTTTCATTTGTTCGAGTCCCTGGCAAACGACGGTTTCACACAGCGGCAAAACGTCACGCACATGCGCTTTCGACAAGCTCAGCGCGCGCGTGTTCGCCAGTTTCCCCATCCAAACTTAAAGAAGGCAATCACCCGCTGTTTCTAATTTTAGGTACGTATGCCAACAAAAATACTTTAAAGCTAAGCCAGGAGCTACTGGTTTAAGCCATGGGCTCCTGATTAAGCCTAACACTTTAACAGGTATACGTTTTCTTAAGGTGTATTCGCTGTGTTTACTAAGTTAGAAAATTATTTACTAAAAAAGCAACCTCGTCCCCACTCCCCAGGGTATTCTCGGTCAGATCCAAGATGGCGGTACCCGAGAGAAGACCCTGGTAAAGGCTGAACTGTCGCGTATTCTGATTGGCTCTTCGATTATGACGCAAGGATTGTTCTAACAATGCTTTTTATTGGCCAAACGGACTGAATCCATAGAGGTGAACTTGTATGTAGATTCGATTGCTCAAATTTTATCAATAAAACGATTTTAAATAACCTAAAAACACGCTGTGTAGGTAGAGCAATAGATGAAGTGCATTACTGGGTAGTTTTCTGGTAAGTTTCATCAGTGGGAAAGCCAGGAGAAGCTTCAGCGCTAACGAAAAATTAAAGCTTTTTAGGATTTTCTTCTAGCTTAGATACATCCTGTTAGCTTTGTGATACCTTTCCACTGTTTATTTATCCAAGTAAACTCCATTTCGAGCCCTTTAGTATACCTGTTTTCAATGCATCGTTCGCCGCGTGGAAATACCGTTAATCTCTTCTCGCTTGACTCCGGATTGGGATACCTATGGTTTGTTAACGTCATGAACTATTCCCATATTTAGCTTGGCCGTCATCTTAGATCGCCAAATCACGTGACAAAATACTCCCAAAATCTGGGAGTATTTGATCACGTGATCCAGCCTTTACCAGGGTCTTCTCTCGGGTACCGCCATCTTGGATCTGACCGAGAAGACCCTGGGAACGAGGTTGCTAAAAAAGTTTAAGCCTCGGAAACCAGATCGAGCCTTCGTTCTTTCGGCCAGCGGAGCATAACGAGCACAAATCGACTCAGTTCCCTCTCGGTCAACGTGATTGATGTTTAGACCGTTACCAAGGTGATGTACAAGGCACAAGCTGAATGACTGTGTTGACAAAGCTCTCTTATGCACTGTTATAGGCTCTCCTGTGTTAACCGCCATTTGAAAGTCAATTATACTGTTATGATTAAAAATACCAAATTTAATTCAAGTACTTCAAACTACTTGAAATTTTCTTTTTGTTCATTGAAAACTGAGCGAGTAAGTTTTGTTTTCGCTTCATGCATACATGCGACTGGAGTCGACGTTTGTTAATATAGTGTTTACTAATATTCAGAGAGATGCCAAGGCGTCAGTTGGCATTGAGAAAAGGCGATTGAAAAGCCGGTGCTGATCATGAGAAAGGAAATGAAAGAGTTTGTCACGATGCTGGGCGTCAGTTCCCCTGGTCTTTTCCATGTTTTCAGTCAAGTCTTCTAAGCCTCCAACTCAAGCACGAGTTTCTTTATTGAAAGCGTTGATATTTCCATTTAACCCTAAATAGTTTTACAACCAAGTACTGGCAGGAAAAGAAACTGTAATTAAAACGGTTTAATAGGTCATCGGTCGAGCATCGAATATAAATGAATATATTTTTCATCCACAAATTGGCTTACCTACTTAAGTATATTAGATTTATTGATCGACTTTAATAGTCGGATACGTTTGTGAAATATCCAAGATACGCATAAATTTCCCCGTTTCTGTGTATATGTTTACTCACCAATTTACGTCGTGTTTTACATGGGTCACTCATTCGAGTGATAAAACCACATAAATACAGTTAATATCAAACCATGTGATGACCTCACGCTGCTCTACATGATCAGGCCAGTTTAATCATCAAGCAACAACCTAATTCGAAACTGAAACTACTACAGTGCAACTCCTGAATTGACTTCACAAATCAATGTCAGCATTTTAAGCCCCTTGCCAGTCAAACTTTGGATATTTTGGAGCCGTTTAAACTTCAATGTCACTATAAGTGCATGACATTTGACAAATCATCGCCTTACTGCGGAAGAACAATGCCAGAGCTTTTCAAAGAAACAGGACTTGTACTCATGTGCCTTGTCTTCATTTCCTTATACACTGTGATGGTTTCTGGAGATGAAGGTATGTAGAATATTCTACAACTGGGGTAGATTTGTGATTTAATGTATTACCGGTTGATGAGTAACTGTATGGGTTGCTTCTTTTATCAAGCTCTACTGCTGAATAAAGTATATACAGATCCAACGTGGCAATGGCTGACCGTGTATCGTTTTGCCCCTGACGGGTTTGGGGTAAGTTAATTATCCAGTCTTATTTTTACCAGACACAAATTATCGAGAGCAGCTTATGAACTAGCTTCATGGAGTTTATATTGACCATGCACTCATCTAATTTAGAATATAATAAATGCCTCATTAGTCTTATCATTGAACTATCTTCATTACTCGGTCATTAGCACCTCATTTTGTATTGCCAAGTTTGAAGAAGTTGAAGCCTCACCAAAAACGTAATCAGTGTAGGTCAAAACTTCAAATGAATCGTTCGATCAAAGTAAGAACCGACCTAAGTGAATTTAAAAGTGGCACTGATAGGTTAACTGATTTAATCAAACTAAACAGTTAGTTATTGTTAGATGTGTACTTTATACTCGAGGTCGGAGAAGTAATGTTGGTGTCATGGAGTAAATATATTATTATTTTCCCTTTTAAACAACCTTCCTTTAACTCATCATGTGTACTGTACGCAAGGTCGCGGGTTGGCCGACACTCGGTCGACGTATCGGACGAAGGTCGAGCGACTGTCGGTCGAGGGTTGGCCGACACTCGGTCGACGTATCGGACGAAGGTCGAGCGACTGTCGGTCGAGGGTTGGCCGACACTCGGTCGACGTATCGGACGAAGGTCGAGCGACTGTAGGTCGAGGGTTGGCCGACACTCGGTCGACGTATCGGACGAAGGTCGAGCGACTGTCGGTCGAGGGTTGGCCGACACTCGGTCGACGTATCGGACGAAGGTCGAGCGACTGTAGGTCGAGGGTTGGCCGACACTCGGTCGACGTATCGGACGAAGGTCGAGCGACTGTCGGTCGAGGGTTGGCCGACACTCGGTCGACGTATCGCACGAAGGTCGAGCGACTGTCGGTCGAGGGTTGGCCGACACTCGGTCGACGTATCGCACGAAGGTCGAGCGACTGTCGGTCGAGGGTTGGCCGACTTGTCGGTCGATGTTTTCCCATCTGTTTTGTATCTGTCGGTCGACAGTGGTGGTGGTGTATCGGTAGGCATTTTGTCAAATATGACATTTTTCTTTACTAACAACTCACAAACTGCATATTCTTTATAAATCAATGTTGTTGTGATAGAAAGACTTATTATTATTTTTTGCTAACAGTAATTTCAACTAGCGTACCAGTAGTGTAGTGGTGAAGAGTTAGTTCAAGCAGTTTGGAAGGGTCGATGTTCGAACTCAAGTGGAGGCACACTTTTTCTTTCTTTGTCGTTTCTTTACTTCTTCACTCCTTAGTTGTAGTTTATCAGTACGTTAGTTGTTAGTGGTTCATGAATATGATTATTAAGAACAGTTTCACCACTTGGGATGAAAATCAGTTGAAACACTTGTGATTTTCAACTAGTGTTTCATTGGGTTTCCAAACTCAAACACCTGACCAAATGCAGTCCTCTGATTGACTAAAAAGCTTATTAATGAGTTTGAGAATATATATTCCCCTTGCATTTTTACAATGATAATTTTTACAAAGCCATAAAACAACATGAACTCTTTTTGCTCCAAATTCTATTTCTGATATACTTCAGTTGTCTAACTTAGTTTTCTTTGACAGGCAGGAGCAGCAATTCAACTAGAATAAATGCTACCCGAATTGCGGGATTGTTTCATCGTGTGATGGCACGGCTTGCTATTCGCTATTCCTTCAATTTTAAAGATATGGGCTTTTTACTAATTTTGGCTTGCTCTTTCCATTTCTGGCATTCATGTTGTTCTAGCGCCAGATTGTTTTTGATTGACATGCTAAAAAGGTCACGTGACCAGGTCCTGCAAATTTCAAATGACTACTTTAATTGGACAAGGAAGAGGGGACGTTACCACATGCATGTTGTGTAAATCTTTTTTCTTACACAGTGGCAAAGGCATTCAAACGAATACGTGACGTGTGACCTTCAACTGACAAGGACAAACAGCACAGACAGTTGGCTTGTATCTGACTTTATTCCCTCACGAGACGCCAAATGTGTCACGCTGCAGCTTGGCTTCACAGCTCGACGATGCGACGCTAGATTTCCCTTCTGCAAACAGCACATCAAACTCCATGCCTATCAGTCAGATAGTATTAAACCAGGAGAAGTTTCGAGAGATTTGATAATAGCGGGAAACTTCACCTTTATAGGAAATGCAACAGCGGATAAAGTTTGGAGTACAGGACAACCTCGCCTGGTGAATGTTGTGAATATAACCTTCCCAGTCAGCCGTAAGGGGTTCTATATTGGTTTCCAGGACAATGGCGCATGCGTAGCCGTGAGGGAAGTAAGACTAACGTATCTGTATTGTCCCAGGACGATTATCGGAGGAGCGGTTTTCAACACGACGAACGCACCCTTAACAGGGAACGTGGTGCAGGTAAACTAGTCAAATAAATCTCAGCTTGTACGTATCTCACTCAGTATGACCCTTCTCTTAATACTTACTGCGCATGCTCGAGTAAGAAATAATAGAAGGGTCTGGGCTCGAGAATGTGGTAGAACGAAATCACCAGATCTACACGACAGCGTTTCGAAAACGATAACCAAAGGTAATGGCTCCTGCTTGTGTATATTAATCTCGTCCGGTCATGTGACAGCAACAACACGTCCAGCGTTAATTCGTCAAGTGTCCATGCGCGGCTGTCACGTGACCAACCTGCATGAGCTGATGAGAGAGAGGATACTAGCTGAAAGCTTCTCTCAAGCTTCAAATTTTGTTGTGTGAAACTGTTAAATGTTTTAGTCATTAGTTATCTTATTGATAACTAAAGTTCAAACGTATTTACTATCTCTTTTTTTTTACTTGCCACAGGAAGCCTGCAATTGCATTTTATCTCTACGTTCTCGTACCGAATTGCATGGGCGCTTCAAAATTATTAGCCTTTGACGTTTTTATCTCGCTATGAAACCCAGAAAGGCAATATTCTTATCCGTACTTAAAAGTTGTTCATAAAAGCTATGTTTTCTCTCTGTTTCAGGTGGCTGGTGAGTGCCTTGGTATGTCTGAGAGCCTCTTGAATGGCAATACGTCACACATGCAGTGCCTCAGTAACGGTACCTGGAGCAACAGTGAACGCGTCATGTGTCATTGCAAGGCAGGTTACCAACCGGTACTACAGGTTTGCAAAGGTAAACGACGTTGACACTTTTTTTCTTTCTCGTAAAACCAGGACGCACATAGTTATCCATTTAATGGTGCCCCCTCCCCCCAGGTCTGTGTCAGAGCTCGAGAGATGCTCAACTCCCCCCGTCTGTGTCAGAGCCCGAGTGATACGCAAAAAAATCACCCCCCTGGTCTGTGTTAGAGCCCGAGTGATACGCATTCTATTGATCCTAAAATGCTCTGAATCCCTGTTCCCCAGCCTGTCCACCTAGAATGTACAAGGAAAAAACGGGAAATACAAACTGCTTACCTTGTGCGAAGAACACAGTTTCAAGTGAAGCTAGGAATAGCTGTACCTGTAGTCCGGGGTATTACAGACGGCCTGGTGGCCTGCCTGACAGCAGTTGTACTGGTATGTATGGATACGAACAGCGCAAAGTACTGTGAAGTCTTTAGGTTAAAAAGTACAATTGAAAAAGAAATATAAAATAATAATAATAATAACGGATTATACTCTATTCACTGTGAACGAGTATAAAACATTTAATAGCTGAACTGCATTACCACGACAACAACAGATAAGGGGCGGGCATCTCATTTATTAATGCCTGGTCGGAGATACATAAACAAATCATACAAGTGATTACATATAATCGGTGTCTGTGTACATATAAGGCTAGTGAAGCCGTTACATCATCATCATTATATATTCTTAGTAATAATTACAAAGGTATATATATATACATGTGCTGAATTGAAATTAACTTTACAAGTAATCTAGGCAGAGTAGAGAAGCCTTCGAATGACGCCTAATTAGAATTCAGATCCTTAAGTAGTGCTTACACACTCCTGGGAATACATACCAACACTACGCTGATTACGTTACTGTGTTCATTCCGTAACGCAATCAAATATATTTAATCAGTGGCATTTCCACGTGGCGGCTCTTCATCCACTGATGGACCTACGATTTAACGTCCTTATTCGAGAAGACGTGAAGGTCTCTCCATTTGCAGCGTGTTTTTTTGCAGCATTTGCAGCAATATATACGCGTGTATGGTCATAGTATGAAACGATTTAATTTAATTACATAATTTGAGTTTGAGCTTGTGTTATAGACAGTACATCTAAATTCCTTTGATGCGTGGTATGTAAGTTTTTGTTTGCTTCAGTTTGTTTTAACCTTTGGAAGATGTAAGTTTGACTACGAAAGAAGGAAAGCAATTTAAAGAAACAATAATTAATTGACAAAGCCTTCGCTATCTAACAGGTCCGCCACTAGCCCCGCGAGAACTCACCTCAACATTCCTCGCTCCTAGAGCAGTCCTTGTTGCTTGGAAACCACCGTTGAATGACGGCGGGAGCGATGACGTCACGTATAGCATCACCTGTCATCAGTGCGGCCACACCAGCATCGATGAAGTCAACGGGACCTCAAACCCTTGTAATGAGACATGCTCAAACATGCTCCAATATTCACCATCAGCCAGTAACATTGTATATACACACGTGGCCATCTTTAATTTGATCCCAGGCGCAGTGTATGTGTTCAGAATCACGTCAAGAAATGGCGTCAGTGGCATTGCGAGGAATTCTTCAATCAGTTATGCGGAAGTTCGAGTCTCCGTCGCTACACCAGGTACGCATAAGCAATTATTGGATGAGGCTGAGAAAATATCATGATTTGTTCCAAGAGACCATCGTTCGTGTCTGTTATTTGCCGATACCGAAGGCAGAGCTAGAGGTAAATAACTGACAGAGAGACACGAACAGATCATAATATTTTGTGATAATCGAGTTCAGGAGCCCATTACCACTGAGTAGCGTCCATATCCGTGGGTCAGCGTATGACCGGATTGAGATTGTTTTATCATTCGACAAATATAAGTTACCTCTAGAGTTTCTATACAATTTTTTTAATTGAACTTGGAGTCACCAACAGCTCTGCACATCAAGCTGCCATGTTTATAAAACGGATCGGTCCGTAGTACGCATGCTCAGAAAATTATGTGCAGCAAACAGTTATTTGTTGGCGAATCAACCAATCAGAATTCGAGATAGGCACGAGTAGATTGATAATAAACACTTAATCTCTGGCCCCCGAGGGAAATAGTGAGTTTTGTTTCCCCGAGATCCTCGATGTTCCCTGAGATGGAGTCGAGTGGATCGAGGGGAAACAAAACTCACTGATTACCGAGGGGACAATCATCAAGTGATTTGTTATACGGCCATAAGTTTTACTTCCTGGTACAAGCCAGGTTTGTCTTCTCGCTACGGCATTTTTAGTGTCATTTTGTGTCTTTCTTGCATCCTTTTTTAGCTACCAATTCCTCTCTCTCTCTCTCTCGCTTGATAAAGACGTAAATTGTTTCTTTTGAGCTGGTTCCATTTTGAACGCTATTTTTTGACGAAGATCTATACGTTTTGGTGTAAACAAATATTTCCGCCTTTTGCTAGCCAGTGGCATGCGCGACACATCACCATCTTCTGTCACGATCTTCTGTCACGATGTGATCACGTGGCGCGCGGGATACATTGGACTATGATTACAGCCACGTGACCCTGAATCAGCCAATGAGAGTATGCGTTGTCTGAAAAACTTATGGCTATGTAACAATCTGTTTTATTGGTGCAATGGACCTTTTTGAAGGATTCAATCAAGTGGATGTACTGGACGGCACAAAAATCATTCATTTATTTAAGACACTTGTACGAGATCGGTAGTGTTATTAACAAAACCTGTTTGTAAATGTTATCTTCCACCTCCAAACAATTTTTTGTCTTTCTAAGTTTGTTTGACATCCAGTAAAGTCTTTCCCATGGGATCATGAGCTCAATTTATTGGTTATTGATGTGATATATCAGCATGTGACTGTTATCTGCGAAAGGCGTATTTTACATCATGTAACTGTAAGTAATGTTCCTCCTGATATTGAAAATACGTTGTTCTTGTTCCCCATGCACTCGGCCCCGTTTGCTTGTAAATAGCAAGTTAACCTCCTTCGACACGACCAAATAAACGGGTGTGAGCTTGAAGGCGAGTCAGCACTGAACGTATATGCAATCGGCATGTTTTCTTAAGTAGTTTGATAAGTTCAATTGTGCATTGCACTTTGTGAACAAGACCTATGGATCATACTTTTATAGATTTTTTTAAGTTGCAGTTTATTGAAGCTCAGTTGCGATCAACTTATTCCCTTCTCTATTTTACTGCTTTGGAAACTGTAATATCTTCGTACTGTCCTGGATGTCGTATCTTTGTCGCTTTCATGATTTTTATTTCTTTTCCCAGCAATTCCTAAGGTACAAACTACGTATGTCGGAACAGAAGTAATTGTTCTCTCTTGGTCTGCACAAGGTGGCGTCATCTATCACGCACTCTTCAACTATTCAGTAGAGTGCAGCAAATGTGAGTACGCGGATGTTGGTTGCGTTACTTCGTGTCACGCACCTTGTGGTAACGCCATACAGTATCGACCGCAAAAAGAACACATTCGTGTATCCTACGTAATAGCATCAGGTCTTGAAAGGAATACAAAATACAGATTTACAGTTTACGTGACAGGACGGGTTAATCATGGTAGTCACGTAAGTGGAGCTAATGGAACGTCGATTTGCGTGACAACAAAGAAGTATATCATGGGAGAAGGTGCGACTAAAAAAGGTAAACATATGCCATAGTGTGACGCTTAAATATTTCCAAAGACGAAAAAGTGAACGTTTCAGTTAGTCTTGCTTAATACTCAATGATATAAACGATAACCTATTTTTGACCCTTATGGTTAAATGTTTGTTTTCTTTTTTTCTTTTTTTCTTTTTTTCTTATTAATTGTGCATGTCATATATCGAGCTATGCTGTAATGAAAGGCCTACTCCGGGTCCTAAAGTCGTTTAAAGTCGCCTTAAATCGCATAAAATCGCATTAAGTCTCTTTAAGAGGGTATTCAGCAGTTACTCATTATAATCAGTTTTGCCGAAATCGCCTTAAGTTGCCCAAAGTTGCAACAAGCAATTCTTCAATTTTTCTTAAGTCGCCTTAAGTTGCCTGAAGTCGCCTAAAATGTCCCCAATTTTTTTGACCGAAATTACTTAAGTCGCCTTAAGTTGCTATTCATCGCGTTAATATACAGCGACTTTAAGACACGGACCTATTATGTAATCAGGTATGATTTCTAGGCTAGCTTTAAGGTGATCGCTTAGCAGATGTAGAACAGGTGGCTATAGACCTTTCCCGTGCGGCGGCCATCTTGGAATAGACCTATCGTTAATGCTTACGCATCCTCGGTCTCAAACGTAAACTATGTAACCGAGGCTGGGTAAGCATTAACAATAGGTTGATTCCAAGATGGCCGCCGCATGGGAAAGGTCTATTGCGCTTCCTCGTACGCTTATTCTAGCTTCGTGTTTTGTTTAGGATCAGATGGAGAGGTCATCACACTCATCTTGCAGCTCTCGCTTGGTGTGTCTGGTGGTCTTCTGTTTTGTGCCATCGTGATGTTCATCGTCACAATACATCTTAGAAGAAGATGGTACAAATCTGTAGTGGAGAAAACTCCCAACAGCAATAAACCAACTCATCCTACGACGTTTCGTAAGGATTTTGAGCCGTATGACAATGTCATGTACATGGAAGAAACGTTCTTTAATGTTAAACGGGAAGTTAGGTTTAAGAACGAAGGGATGAGATAAAGCAGATTTCGTATGAGTGGGATAAACCACAGCATGTTCGTAACGTACTCAGTATCGTAACTCTGTGATTTGATAGAATCAGCAGAACAAAAACAATAGGGAAACCATTTCAATGTCACGGCATGCCGTACAGTAACCGTGCCGTAGTCAGTGCCGCAGTTTGTCCACTCATACGAAATCTGCTCTAAACCATTTCAATGTCACGGCATGCCGTACAGTAACCGTGCCGTAGTCAGTGCCGCAGTTTGTTCCACTCATACGAAATCTGCTCTGGTACTGCATGGATAAACACTGTAAAAACCGGACCTATAGATGGATCAATGGAATGGAAATTGTTTTGGAGATCATGATTTGCAGTAGTTCCCAAAACAATTGATGGCAGTTTTAATAAGGGTTGGGAAATTTGTTTTTAATAAGCATTAAGAAAAACGATTTTCAGTAGAAGCTATAGAAAGCAGTCATCGTGAAGCTGGCTGGGAATAGGCCTTTTGCAGAAAACAGTCACGTGCTAATATATCACATCAATAACAATGAATAGAGCACGTGATACCATGGAAAGGCTTTACTGAATAGCAAACAAGTCATCAAAAATTTTGGTTTAGAAAGATTATAATTGACATCGATTGGAGGTGGAAAATAACAGTATTAAAAACAGCAGGCGCCCATGACCAGGAGCGTTCACCTCCCATACTATGTCTAACTCAGCGTATTACACCTTGGGCTATTTATAGAACCAGGTTTCATTGTTTTACAATGTACCTTCTTGTGAACACTGAACGCATGAATCAACGATACTAAGGCTATTATCGTCGCCGTTATCGTTTTCCATTTGGGAAACACATTTAATTCGTCTGAAAAAAAAAAGCAAATACCCGAGGTGTAAATACGCTGAATTACCTATATAGCACAGATGGACGCTCTGGATAATGGACTCATGCAAACAAGTTATTCTAAATGAACGAAGTGATATTTTTTGCCACTAGTATAACCACACGATTGCATTCCTGCAAAAAGGCGAAGTTTAACAGCATTGCAATTGTACTTAGTTTAAAAGTTTGGAATTAAACAAAACATAAATAACTGCCAATAGATTTTTGGTTCGGATAAAATTGGTATACGCGCACCAAAACAGGATTCGGTTCCAGTGCCACCCATTGGCTCATCTAAATAGGTAGTCTGAGTACAAGTAACATTGGTATGGGTACCGAAAATACTGGTTCGGCTCGGATAAAGTATGCAGTACCACCCATTGGCTCATCTAAATAGGCAGTCCGAGTAGAAGTAACATTGGTATGGTACCAAAAATACTGGTTCGGCTCGGATAAAGTATGCAGTGCCACCCATTGGCTAATCTAAATAGGCAGTCCGAGTACAAGTAACATTGGTATGGGTCCCGAAAATACTGGTCCGGCTTGGATAAAATCAGTAGTATTCACAATCATCCGAGACAAAAACGAATGTATTCTATAGCCTTCGTTAACGTTCGTATTGGCAAGCTGTCACACGCAGCAATGTACACTTCAAGATAGACTTTCTCAAAGTCCTTCTTAGCCCCCCGTATGAAGGACTTTTCCCACTTGCAGCGCGCCAAATTTACCGGTTGATTTTTCAACCGGAGGCGTGGCTTAGACGTACTAAGGTTTGCCCAATCACAAAGCGTCAATTCTTCAGGCATTGTATGTTGAAGTGTCAAGTTAGTCCTCAGAAAGAGATTGTCAAAGCCTCCGATGCAGACGTCTTGTGTCTGCGAACTCAAGCCGTTTTTTTTGTTCAGCTAATCAGAGAGTAGCCTGCTTGCAGGCGGTGGAGGGTGTTTTTTCGCGCAGCAAACGGGTGTTTTTTCGCGGCCGCCATATTGGCCGAGCGTGATTGAGACCTGGGATCGAATGACAAATGGAGGGGGGAGGGGGGTGGGGGAGAACAAGCAGATCTGAAAGACCGCCTGCACGAAAGCCTATGGTTTCAGAGTACACGCCCACCACGCACATGATTTCCGTTAACTTGTAACTCATTCTTAATTGACCAATAGGATTCGACGTGTGACAGCCTGCCAATTTTGATTTGGTTTGATTGAAATGCGTGCAATATTCAAAACAAACTTCGCTCGCTGTCAAATGCAATGCAAAATGTTGGTGAAATTGGTTCTCAGATACGGAAATTTCAATAAAACCAGCTATTTTTTGTTCAAAGTTCTCCATGGAAAGGACTGCGACAGTACCACTTTAGAAATATATGTAGACAGTTCGGTTTTAGCTTGTTGCGTTCGCCCCATCAGTCTCTCAAAGAGTTTCATGTTGCAAATCCTCCGAAATACAGACATTTAATACAAGCTGCTTCAAAAAGCCGTCCAGCACCGCAGTCTGGCGAACCAGAAGATACTCCCAGAAGAGGTGCCATACAAGCGGCTGCTTCCTTTCTTAAAAGAATTAAGCTCGCATAAAGATAAATACAGGATCGAAAGAATCTCTAAACTTCAAAGAAAACTCCGATGCAGACAATGTTTTGTCTGGAACTCGATATTGAAGAACTCGTGGTAAATGTTGTGGTCGTCTTTCTCTGACAACTCGAAGTCCATCTTAGTGAATGTTTGCCGAAAGAAATGGATGACCGTTGCATAAATGTTTGAGGTGGATTTCTGATTATTTCCTAGTTCAACGGCCGTGAAGTCAATAGCCGGATTGCATCTCTGCAATTTGGTCGACAACAATAGTTTTCAGTGGCGAATTAAATCACGGTTCGTTGTCGAGTTATCTCTAGTTTACCGTAAATATCATACTCTTTCCAAAGCCTGTCGAAAGCACAGCCAGAACGGCAAGTTTAAAGTACAGGTCACAATTCACAGGTCAGGTTGTTAAATTCTAAGACAAAATAAAGGCTCTGTATAGCTTCCTCCTGCTCTGTTTTCAAAGTACCTTTACCCAGCCGCGGTGAAAGGAGCGAGCAGCTGTGTTCTCTCTAGAAAACCTCTGGAACTAGGGTTAAGGCGAAGGAGATAACTTTGTAAACGGAGCAGGAGGAAGCTATATACAGAGCCTGATATTTACGGTTTTACGAACTTGCGAAAAGAGAACTCGACAACAAACCTCTCGCATTTCGCCGATCGCCGCCTTCGCGGCTCTTTCTCCGTGGCTGTTGTCTCAAGAAAACCTCTGCAACCAGGGTACTTAACCTTAGTCTTCAAAAAAGACAAAGCCTTTTGTATTACTCGCCATATTTTATCAACTGCAAGCTCAGTACACAACACTTATTTTAGTTACGCCGCTTCGCAAGGCTACACATATTCCTTTCAGTTCTTGCTTTCAACACTTGCCGCGATAAGCTTGATTGACACCGTTTCAGCCAATCATATACCCCGTCCGCTGGTGGACGGGATCTAACTTTTGTACTCAGAAACCATAGGCTTTCGTGCAGGCGGTCTTTCAGATCTGCTTCTCCCCCACCCCCCTCCCCCCTCCATTTGTCATTCGATCCCAGGTCTCAATCACGCTCGGCCAATATGGCGGCGATGATCCGTTTGCTGCGCGAAAAACACCCTCCACCGCCTGCAAGCAGGCTAATCAGAGAGGAGCTCTCATTTTCCGGGAGCTCATTAAAATGCACAACTCGTCGATATGAATAGATTCCCTACAAGTCGCTGAACTGAGTATTCTTGCCACCAAAGCAGAGTTTTTTTTTGTGGCAACGGGAATGACGTGAAGAACTTTCTTTTAGAGATATTCGGAAGCTTCAAAATCCATAGCCAAAGTCCACATTTTATGCACTGAAATATGGTTATTTTAATCACTTGGTAACCCTAGGCGGCTAGCACGTGCTGCACGTGCAAAAATGGGAATCGAAATAATCAGCCAATCAAATGTTTGTGTTCCCACGGTCCACGAAGTAATTAATTAATGTTTGGGCTATGGGAAAACCCTAACTAGCAAATTGATTGGTCAAAATAAACAATCCGTAAGTCACGGAACACAAAATGTGGCTCGAGTTCGCAGACGTTGGTGTGGGAGGGAAACGAACCACACAAGACGTCTGCATCGGAGGCTAGCTCCGCCCCTGAAATGTGTTTTCGCGCCAAAACATAATCCCCGATTCAATTTCCTGCAAGTGAAACAAGTCGAACTCGCCTCTCGCTTCGATTCTCGCACTCGCTTTTTGACCCATTAATCGCTTACCAAGTGACTTAGCGAGTTCGACTTGGAGCAAGTCTAACTTCAAGATGGCGGACAAACACAGTCATAGCAAGCAGCAGTATAAGAAATGTGTGCCCACTTTGGAAAGAGAACGATGTTTGACAACTCACAATAATGAAATAAGAAACCATGACGTGATGCCTTGAAAACGCAAAAACACCGAAGGAGGAGAGATCAGCGTAGCCGATTACCTCGTGAACAATCCGAGTCCCGTTTTCCTTTAATTTCCTTCATTTATCTGTAGTAGTTTTGCTTAACGCCGTTTTCATACCTTTATCTAATCTAGAGTTACGGGCAAACTTTCTTTATCCGCCATCTTGGATGGACGAACAGCGCATATATACGTTCTTAAGTAAATAGTCAGTACCAAAAATTCATTCTCGACTCCAGACGTCTCTCTTATTTCTTACTGCGCATGTAAGAAATAAGAGAAGGGTCTGGGGTTGAGAATGCAAAAGTTTTGGCACCGTACCAAATGGTTATTTGGCACTGTAAAAATAGTGTAAACGAGGTAGCGAACCAATAGTTGATACATGTACCACTTTTATCCGAGCCGAATAAAAAAAACCTGGTCAAGTGTAAATGGACCTTAATTTTATCCAAGCCGAACCAAACGTTTGACCCGTGCCTATCTAGATAGGTGAGTACTATATAACAACTACCGAGACCAGAAAGGGGGGTTTATGTTCAGTGACAGTGGGTTTTTTTAATTATCGGTAAGCTGTTTTTTTGTCAGAATACAACCGCTTAATTACCCGATAATTTAAATAAAACCTTACCGGTCACTGAATAGAAGTCCCCCCCCCCCCCCCCCCCCCCACCCCCCCCAGTGCGGTACGACAAAAAATTTCGACCTAACCCTAAACCCTAACCCTAAACTCTAAACCCTTACCCTAAACCCTAACCTAACCCTAAACCCTTACCATAAACCTAAACTCTAACCGGCTCCAATGTTGCAATATTTAAAACTGTCACAACTGGCCTCGTTCTGATGTCATTAGTTACCAGTTCCCGTGCCGGCATGAGATATAAATAAGGTGAATACTCCATAGAGACCACACCGCGGCAAAACCTTGTGCTCCGCTGACCGAATGAACGAAGGCTCATGTAGTTCAAATACAAGTTTTAAATAGCCTGAAATACAGCAGCCGCCTCAACTCGTTCCAGGGTCCACTCCCCGAGCGAGGAGGCGGCTGTCAGGCTTGGTCTTAAACTTTTTTACTGAAAACGTTTAACTTAGTAAACTCGGTGAATTACAAATTAAGAAAACTTTAACCTGTTAAGTCTTAGGCTTAGCTTTTAAGTAGTTTTCTTGTGGGTTTTTTTTTTTACGAAACATTGCACATTCGTACGAAAAATTAGAAACAGGGGTGATTGCCTCTGTTTTCTTTTAGTTTCGGCGGGAAACTGGAGAGACGCTCGCGCGACCGGCTCATCAAAAGCGCATGCGCGTGACGTTTTGCCGCGGTGTGCATCGAGACTCAAACTGTATTCGTGATCATTGACTCGTCCCAGTCCACAATATTCCCCATCTAGTCTCTCTTAACCAACACATTCTCGCGGCTAAAATAATGATTATCAATAATTGGCAAATCGCTTTAAAATAATGATAATTATTGTTCTTAAAACCAGTCAAGGATAATTAAAGATAAACATTTGTCACATTCCGAACGGCAGTAGACCGGCTTAGTATGTGTAGCGGTCATGACGTCTACACTACCAAGCACAACAAAATAATAAGTCTCTTACGTTTACCTTCCCTTCTTGTTTACCTGTGAACCCTGCTAGCTCTACTTGAATGAGAACTAGTCGTTTATCCGTGAACTCGTCCGATGGTTAGCGTTAGGTTTGTGGTTCGGGTTAGGTGTTGTCTTCAGTAGAATAATGTTTAACTGGCAAATCATTTAAAATAATGATCCGCGAGAACGCGTTGCTCTAACAATAGACTCTAAACATGGTTCCAGATGGCTAACGATGGCTAGACATGGTGGCCATCCAACTACGTGTACCATGTCTAGCCATCGTTAGCCATCTGGAACCATGTTTAGCCATTCTAAAAATATGAGGAATAGAAGGGACTTCCTTTAACGCAGTCTACTCTAACAACATTCGTGATCATTGACTCGTCCCAGTCCACATCGTTTCCCATCTAGACCATGTCAAAATTAACATACAGCTCGTCATTATAGACTTCCAGGTTGATGTACTCCTGAAGGAGAGAACATAGATATTAAGATGAGTGGTTCGTGCTTCAGCCTAATCAACCTGATGCCTAAACTGTTAGGTATTTTTTTAATGATTCCTTAATTTTCCTGTTTGCCCTGAATGCCTGAACAATTAAACAATTTCAATACGAATTGATGTAGAAATGTTAAAGAGCTGTTGGTGTCGACTTTCCTCGATCATGCGCAACAAGCCGTTTTATTGAATTCAATCGAATATGTGCGAAGGACAGCTTTTGTTAGTAATACTGCTGACCAAAGGCAAGCGGGCTCTGAAGACTATATCGAGGGTAATTGTAATACTTACTTTCCTGTCGTCCAACAGCCTCTTCATGGCTTTGCGCAGCCACTGGAATGTTGGACGTTCTTGAGGTACTTTAGCCCAACACTCCACCATAATCGAGTATCTAGAAGTAAAAATATAAAATAAATAAAGGTATGGCATATTGTATAACAATGGCATTCGAATTATGTGCTGTAACCGAAGATTTAAATAATACTCAGATCAAAATATAAGATTTCCCATACCCTTTTTCAGACCTGTACCCTATTTCATAACAAGAGAAATCAATGAAAATGTGCTGTCTCGTACTTCAAGTCCATACCCTATTCCAGACTAACAATGGAAAAATTATGACTCTTTAGCGATGTTCACTGCCACGTCATCCATTGTCATTAATGTGCCAACCAGAGATCCATTGGTTCCTGAAACAGAGCGGCCTTTTGAAATCATGGTTGGCACATTAGATTAACAATTGTAATGTTTATGAACACGAAACTATTTCAGACTAAAACAGCTCGAAAACTATACTTGTACAGCGTATATATGGGATATACCATCAAAAGTTATTTCTGAGTCTTTTTGTGTCAAGAAAATATGTTTATATGTTGTTATTTATTGAAATCTACTAAAATATCCACAAACCAACGTACAATTCTTGTGAGATATGGTTAGGCTTCTCCATGCGATAACCAGAGTCGAGAAGAGCGATAATTTCCATTCCCTTTACACCAGGGTACGGTGAACCTCCTGAGACAAATGTTAAAATAAATAGCAATTCAGTATTACGGACAAGACAATATGGGAGGGCACTGGAAACGGTGGCATATGGAGGGGATAAGGGCCGGGCAGCTGTCCCCTCTCTGCCAAATCCAAGAAGAGAGATTGACAGAAGTCATCAATGAAAATGTCCCAGATGTCATCATTTTCCCCCAATTTTCAGGACCTCCCCACGCCACAGTGACGGGAAACATGTCTGGAAAAGACGAATCGTAATATTGACAATGGACGTGTTGCGTTTCGAGTAATGTTATTGCCATCAGAAAAAGATTAAACTCTACGTTATTAATAACAAGAAATGCATGCTAACCCTAACAGTTTCCTGATTTCGAAATAATATACACCAGTCATGTATACCGGCCGTAATAACACATACCGATAGAAAAGATTTCCCAAAGCACAATACCGTACGACCATCTGAAAGAATGAAAAATATATGACCTGCTATACATGCAGATATACACATACAGATACATAAAATACATATCGAAATACGAATAACAGGATCAACTGACACGTCACTCATGATCGTCGATTCACTAAGTACAAGAGATTCCAGAGGCATCCACTTGGCGGGGAGACGAGCCTAGAAAGAGAAAGTATTAGGACATTTTGGGTATATACTTCATGGTAGTGTTTCGTTCCATATAGTCTCCTTGTATAATCATTTTCTCTACTGTTTTATAGTATTATGCAGGGAGACTATATGGAACGAAACACTACTATGAAGTATATACCACATTTTGTGATGATAAAGCGGAGTGTTTATTAACAGTCATACGGATAAATCGCTAGAAGCCTTTCCTTCGATGTTTTCACAGTGCGATGGTATCAAGCGCACGATACCACTGTACTGGGGTTGCAGATCAAAATACATGATTTCCGTACCCTTTTTCAGATCTAACCCCGAAAATCTGTATCTTATTTCATGCACCACTTAAGCTGCCGGCACATATACCCGTACATCTTATATATGGGATTACCTTGGAGAGGGGGGGAGGGTGGGGGTGGGGGTTAAAGCCTCGCCCACAAGGTCCCCTGTGAGGAAAATATCTATCGTGTTTGATATCTGTAGTCTAGAGGCGAGAAACTCACCGTGTGCGCTGAAGAGAGCTAACAGCTCAGCTTGGCATAATCTATTGACCAATGAAAACGCACAGCGCTCTCACGTGATTTCAAAATGGGTGCTCGACCTCTAAAATGTACGCATTAATTAAAGGAGATTTGAAAACTTTAATAATTGCCCTAACTCCTAAAATGAAAATTGATAAAGTGATTCCTTAATTACGTGTACATCGTAAAAGAACGTTAAAAATCTAATTCTGAACCCCTAAAAGGTACGACTCGGGTTGCGTAACTAACTCCCGTGAATATTAGAATTTTTATTCCGAAACGAATCGCGGAGCACCCCCGTCAGTTCAATATAGGGGATCTCTTTCCCCCCACCCAACCCCCCACCCCCCACCCCCTCGATCAACAACATCTTGAGTGAACAGATTATTACAACTTGTTACAAATCTTCATAACAACTTTTCGGTCATAATAAGGTATGTATTTTCTTTTAAACCCTTTTGACCTCTACCTGTGTGTGACGAATGTACACATCCTCTGACAGGCTTCTCGCCAGGCCGAAATCAGAAATCTTGCAGATGAGGTCCTCGCCAACAAGAACGTTACGGGCGGCCAGATCACGGTGAACACACTGTCATGATCAAATGATAAAACTAGATCATAAACGCCTTAAGTAAGAGCAGTTAACGAAAGCCGGAATACCCCGCAAAAATTCAAACATTCCTAAAATTAAGTGGATGCGTAGATACGCAGTGACTTTTCTTCTACTTTTGAAAGAACGAGGAATAATTATATCTGGAGATATCCTAAATACGTAAATTGATCCAGACTTTCCTGTACGCGTTCGTGAATACTTAAAATTATGCTCGCCTCTGGTTCTCCCTTCATGTAGGCAGACATGAATTACTACCGAATTGTATTGTGTATTTCGTTCTATTGTTTTCTATTATGTTAATTCTATTGTATTTTGATAGCAATTCATTTGTTGCCTACATAAAGAGACCACCTCGCCTCTTTATTTTCTGTTTTCCTGTGTAATACCCGCTCACCTCAAGCTAGCAAGCTATGCTTCGCATGTCCTGGCTTTACATCTCTCAATTTACAACCGATTGCGTGATTAGATGTGACCAGCCCAGGCACTAACATCCATCCCATCAGCCATTCTACCCAGGCAAACCTTGTTCTAGTGTAAGAGACTACATAGCACCCTTCGCAGCTTGCCTGACTCATTGTCTAGTTACCTACACGTTTTCGTCATAATTACATTCATCTCAGCCCGTCAGCTATCAGTGAGGAAACCTTTTATAGAGGGTTCTAGAGCTCCTCTGAGAGCTTGCCTGACTAGTATTTTCTGGATTTCTCTTTGCAAACTTGCTCAACATACATACATTCATCTCTGCCAGGTAACTCATCCCGTCAGCTATCATCCAGGCAAACTCCATCAGTTCTCGGCTACTGAGACTGCTCGTAGGAGTCTTTTCACCAGTATTGTACACATCCTTATATCCACGACTCTTCCTCAAGAAACCCAACAGGTCTCCGTAGGGAAGATATTCCAGGATCAGCATCATTGGCTCTGCGCAATAAATCATTCAGGGGTATGAAAAACATCATCGCATATAATTAATACGAATTATTTCTAATTTGTATTAAGTATTTAATTAATACTATATAATTATGTCAAGAACGCACGAAATATGCACAAGACGGCACCAAATATGAAACCGTATTTCGGGTAGTTACGTTAAAATGGGTTCCGTCACCATATATGGTAAACCATCACCATATATGGTAAATCATCACCATAAACGGTACATCATCACCATATATGGTAAACCATCACCATATATGGTAAATCCCATTTCTCGAGCGTGCGCGCAAGGGTTTTGGTTATTATGGAAATAAAATTTCGTTTCATTGCAGAATTTATATAATAAATACCTTATTAGGCTGTTAAGGTATGGCAAAAGGTTCACGAGGTCACTTGGGAAAAAAATCGTGTAGCGTCAATATTTACGCTACAAAGACATACTATATATCAATTTAAAGCTCAAAGATTGAAGAATAAATATGAATGTTTAAATTTACTATTTTAAAAAATCTCTCAATGATGTATTTTTTTATTTAAAAAGCGACCTCTCACACTATCGTAACTTAAAATCCGGAAATGTTTAATGAATGACAACTAAATTCTTTGTTTTCGAATCTCAGGTAAATTGTCCCAAAAAGTTTGTCAGCGATTTTTCATACGTTGCGTATTACGAGAATTATCCGTAGGTAAAGTTGGAGTAAGTTTTTTCATGCTAGCAAAACGCAAACTACATAATAATTACGAAATGAAGCAAAATTTTGCAAAACGCTGGCACTCTTTTGCAGAAATTGTGGTTTTTTGGCTCTCGCGAAAATTTGGATTTAATCGAACAAAACGTACTCGAGTTTTGATACGCCAAAGTTGTATTTTTTGCATTAAAACACAAACGGAGAAACAAGGGATTTTAGTTTTCTGACCATTTCACGGTTGAGTAAAAAGCCCCGCCTCCAAAGATAATCTTATTATATTCAGCCAATTGAAATACAGTATTAGGCTGACAGGCCGGACAGGCGGAGTTGCGAATGATCTGCTGTGACAGCTTTCGCGGTAATCTTCAAGGAGTTTCATTTTACACTCGAGACTGGTCACAGAGGTCGTAAAGCTCGTGGGAAAAACACAAGGTCAAATAAATATGAAGGCCAACCGCAAGTTACTGTAAATGATGCTATTATCAAAGCCATCATGCTAAAGGAGATAAACAGTTCTGGGTAAGTCGAACACAAGTTATATTCATTCAAACGGCGCAACTTCTTGCTAAACATCATAAACAAACCGCAGGCTTCATATTGCATATTATTTTTATACTCTGGAGCGGTAAAGATCATGCTGAATCTACCTTCTCTTGACTGCCTTATAATTGATAAACATATCTGACTCCTTTTCTAGGTATCAGGGCGATCACTTCGCAGAGAATTTGGTTGCAAGCATAGAAAACCGTAAAAACCGGCAAACAGCAGCTTGATCTAAATGCCCGACTCAATTACAGTCAAGGAATTCGAAGTTCGCGGGTGAACTTCATCACTGCTAGTCCGAAGCTTCCTAGAAGTGATGCTTTTTGGCCCGGGCTCATTCGTTTCAGTCAACAGATCTTCTTCGCTTGGCCATTGTTTTTGTTTGAACCACGAGCCTTTATTGCTCGACGCCAAACTTGCCTTCTTAGTCGGCCTAAATTTACCTGTTTTCAACTTCTTCTTTTTCTTCGAAGATACCCAAGAATAGCCTCTATTAAGTTTCGACGACATAATTTTAGATAGAATGCAATTCAAGAAAAACAAACGAAAACGAAGCGTAGCGTACTATAAAGACGAGCGTAGCGTACTATAAAGACGATTGTTGTTTTAGTTTGTTCGCGTGCCGCTGTCACGTAGCTGTCAGCGTCTGTCAATCATGTTTCGCGGGAAATTAAAACATGGTTTTTCGGGGCGTTAAAAAGGAATTTTAGTTTGGATTTTTTTGCTATAATACAGCTAAGACCTAAAGCATTTTAAATATGCGAAAACAATTTTTTTGGGAAGTTTTGCCTGTGAACCTTTTGCCATACCTTAAGCAGCTAATACGGCTGTATTTTTACTCGTCATCCGTACTTTGCAATTTACTCGCCAAAATACGCCGAAATCGGCCGAAGCATAGTCTCATACAGCTGTGTATTTTTACGAGTCATGCGCATTTTAGCCTACGTGTAGCCGTTACTGATTTCTGGTGGGTAACGGCTGCACGTAGGCTAAAATACGCATGACTCGTAAAAATACACAGCGTATGAGACTGTGCTTCGGCCGATCCAGCTAGGAGTCGAGGGGTACGTGGTTCCGTTCCGGGTTGAGCCCAGTTTTCAGAAATAAATAGCTCCAAATCCCTGATTTCCAAGTACCCGAATTTTCCCTCCATTTGATTATTCTGAATTGTCTATTATAACCCGGAATTCGACATATTTTTACGACAAACCCGGAAACGGAAATCAGAATTTATTAGGTTCTACACCGGACCCACATATATAATATTATACATTACGTCATAAACAAGACAACCCTAGACAACTGAGCATATCTTCTTCAGTTGGCTACTGTTTATAAGATGAGAGTTTCCTTAACGGATCTTAAATGAATTTCCGTAGCCGATAATTATTTTACCAATGTCTGCTAAAGTAAATCCGCTTCCTCTCAGTCGTTTTCTTTTTCTTTTTCTATCTCAATGCTCTGATAATTATAAGACGAGTACAAATAAATAGAAAACAGACTATATCTAATACGACATTGCCTCCGTTAACATAAAACCAGTAACGTCTGTTGTAGCTAAACCAGACAAAGAATAAACTACAACATCTTTAGGGCTACTTAATAAAATACAATATAATTTATTTTCTCCGTCTTACCATCTCTGGTACAGCATCCCAACAAACTAACCACATGAGGATGGTTCTTCATGTGCTTGAGCATCTGCAGCTCCTTTTCCATGTCTGTCTTGTCCTTCTCGCTGGCATTCTCTTAAAAAGGTCATAAGAGTAAGTTATCATGATGAATCAAGAGTGTCTTTGACTGGGAATAAGTTTGAGCCAGCTTACTTTTTAACATTTTCACAGCGGCAATAGTCGCGTCCTTTAAATACGCCTTGTGTACTTGACCAAAATTGCCACTACCAAGAAGACGCACCAACTGTACATACTGACGAGGAACCTCCCAGTCATCCTTAGTCTTCGCATGAGATACACGGGGTTGGATTTCATCTGTTTCTTCGTAGTTCTCGCCGTGAGACTCACCGTAGCTGATTTTACCTGAAACTATGTTAAGGTACATGTGAGTTGTAGCGGAGCTCCCAGCAGGCCGAAGGACCGCGCGAGCAGAGCACCATAGATATAGGGTGAGAGCAAAACTCGTTGATTCATGTCCGACGCGGGCGTTTCGTAAATATTCTGTCCCTTCTCTGCATACTAGGAACTTATTGACTGAGGGGAAGGCCGCCGGGATGGGACAATATTTGGCTCGAGGTCACAACGTATGGACCGAGCGCATGTACAAAATGACCGAGAGCCAAATATTGTCCCGTTTGACCGACGTCATGTAACCACTTTCAAATGGCAAAACAACAAGCAAAAATCGAGCAGGGCCGGATGGCTTTTTTCGGTACGGCCCCATCACGTGATATTTGTAAAGAGTTTTACAAGGAAAGTGCCCGCCATACGGGTCATATGAGAAAGCTTAAATTTGAATTACGTGACTAGTAATCCGTTCTATGGCCCAGCGATTAGAAAGCGCGGCTTTAAATCCTTTAAATGGTTAATACTTCGTCCGTGGTTCGATTCTTCTTTCTCAGTTTCCGGCTTAATCTCTTGCTCTATTCTAAAAATATTTTTAAGCCGCATTTCACTCTAATTTTCCTTAAATCTGCCATTTGATTTCTTTATTTTTATCTTGGTTTCTGGAATTGCGATTGCACTATGCTTGCCTATATGTGTATATTTAACAGTTATTCGGCTGCACGTTCTGTACGCAATATTAAAGGCTTACGCACATGAAGACTCCCGCACCGCAAAAACTGTCTTAATCCATAGCAAGAATGCATACAACGCATGGAAACAGAACGTTAGAGAAGTACAGCGACTGATACACGCATGCCGGTTTACATTTACAGATCTTTATTTACCTAAATAATAAACAGTTTTCCAAGCACAAGGCATACAAGGCATGAACAGGCAATCCCTTTATGTAGGACGACACGATTTTTTACAAAAAATACAATAGAATACAACACAATACAATTCAATACAACAATAGAACGCAACACAATACAATACAATAGAATACAATTTGGTAGCAATTCGTGTCGTCCTACATGAAGGGATGGCCCATGAACATCAAGATACGAAGTTTACTAATGTGTGACAAATTGGTTTCTATAACAAGAGCCACATTGTCAGAAATATATTCCATTTGGGCGGGGCATTAAATTATGCATTTACCGCTGTCAGCTGACCTCATGCAGGCGCTCTTCTTATCTTGTTACATTGCTATTCACTGGTAATCTTCCGCTTGGTATTCTTCCGCTTGGCATTCCTTCATTTAAGAAGCTCAATGAGGCTTTCTGCCGTCAAATTGATCTTCTTCAGCTTTCCCCATATTAACAGCAATGTATAAGGGCTATCAGTCCAGCAGACAGACTATCCAGCTAGGGTATTATGTCGTTTTGTCGTAAAACATGGGATTGCTTTAGCTGTGTGTTCGCAGTTAAGTCATGGTAGACTCGAAGTACACATATTTCTCAGTTGTTGCGGACCATTTCATTACATATATTTTGGCAAATATTTCATAATTCACTACGAATTTAGGCAAATAATCCAGTAGTTTTGTCAGTATGGAATAAACCAGCTAGAAATCGCTTCGTAAATCATCATTTTAGCGAGAACCGTGACAATCATGTTAATTTTAACATAAATTATTCAATGAATTAGCGCGTGTTCTGTTTTACTTCTTATATTGAAAATCAACACAACCAATCATACAGCTGCTAAGAATCTACAAGTTACCAGGCTTTTACACGCAAATCGAGTGAGTAATGACGGATGACCGGCTCTGGCAAAGAGAGGAAAGAAGGCATAAAATTATGTGTTTACGCGACTCACTTATCCTGTTAAGGCCATCCCTATTTTTTTTCCCGTTTCTCATCGGTGGGCTTTTCAAAAATTCGGTCGGTCGGTCGGGTGAGAAAAAAAAAATTGTGATAAAAAATACGCGGAGAGACTGGAACTAATAAGGCGCGGTTGCACAGGCGAGGTTACAAACCAACATGGACGACGAAACCATCGATGTCGTCGTCCGTATACGCTACAAACATGGAATTACAAATGCACCGCCGAAACTATTGTGTAACCTACCCTCGAGCATGAGCTTCCAGGAGCTGCTCTAGAGTTTTTTCACCCCCACCCCTCCCCCCAATTTTTTTTTTATTTCTACAAAAAGCCACAAAAATGGGTCGGTCGGACGATGAGAAACGGAAAATAAAAAAGGGATGGCCTAATACAAGTTGTGGCTGTACAGAAACCTCAAAACTCACTCATATTTATCCTCGATGGGAAGCGTGAGGAAAATATGAAGCCACATTTGGATATATTTACGTGATAAAACGTCCTTTGAACTACTAGAATTGATCGGGGTAAAACAACAGTCGCTCAAGTTTTATACTGTAAAGTTGATCAGAGGAACCATGGGAGTGACTGAAAGGAAGGAGATTACAGTAAACATGGAGGCCATGGACCTTATTCACACGGCGGCCATGTTTAATCCCAGGAGTATAAAAACCTTTGTTTTGCACGCGTGAACTCGTTCTGAAACTGCTCAGTACGAGGCTACACGTTGGAAATCTATTGTTTCAAGCCAACATGGCCGCCGTGTGACAAAAGCCCATAAGTGACAGTTAGTAGCTCTTTTTATTACAGCTTGGGAAGCCAGAATTAATCATCTAAACTTAATAGAATACGATTTTATAGTAACCAACATAGTTTAGAAAATGAATAGAACGAGGCAATTGAGATTTGTTAAAATACCGTCTCATAATTTAACTTCAAACACAAACTTCCATACAAACTACAGTAAAATGTTGAGCATCTCAACATCTGTTTATTGCTCTAATTTGGTGTCGAGTGCGCACGCGTGGGATGGATTTCTGACAATGGTCTTGTATTTAAGTCTGGTTCAAACTAGCGACGCAAGCAACACACACGCAGTGCTGTAATTAATATTATGCAATAGATATATAGTTACTAAAGGGCTCTCTGATTGGTCAAAACCATGTGTTTTTGAGAGTATATACACAAACCAATCAGAGCGCGCGTTACTTGGGACATGACGTCATTTCATCAGGATTTCCATGTGTCTATTCAAAATTGAAAATCAAAATGGCGAGTGACAGATTTGGCGGTTTATTTTGAAGTTGAAATCGAAAGAGAACTAAAACTCCAATCGATTGCCAGTCTTTCTAAACAGCGTTTTGAAGTTTGTTTGCCACCCATTAAGCCTTTCCCATGGGAATACAAGCGCAATTAATTGGTTATTAAAGTGATATATCAGCACGTGACCGTTTCCTGCAAAAGGCCAATTACGGCACTGCATCTGCGTATGTTGCTTGCGATTATGCTTGTGTCGCAAGTGTGAACAAGGCTTCAAGATTCTCTATAAGCAAAATGAGTGAGCACACAGAAGTCCTAGTGATTCTGTTATTCAGACCGTACCATTCAGAACAAAGGGCCCCTTTCCTGCTTGGCCCTCGACGTTGTCTTGCAATTCTAACATTCGGTGACTTTCTTTTCTTTGGTTCAAAGATTGTTCGTTCATGATCACCAGGCGTCTGTTTGAAAAGAAAAAGAACCATTGCATATCCAAGAGTTGTAAAGTCGGCTACGCCATGATTTCTTGCAAACCGTGACGTCATCTATGTATATGTATTCTAATAGATCATGGCTATTGACCTATCAGAGCGCGAGTTTCACACTGTTTATTGTATACATTCCTATTGATCATGATAATGGCCAAAAGGGAATCAGAAAGCGAGAAATCTGGGTTTCGTTGTTAAACAATCAATGTACTCTCAAAGACATCTTCAGTTCTCCGCTTTCACAACACAGTTCAGTAACTTAAAGTGCCTATATCCAACCAAAAACGATATTAATAATATCGATTCTACACATAGTGAACAGTTGAATGGTACACTATTTCTGGGTTTGAATGCCGCGCCAATGAGTTGTAGAGGTTTTAATCTCTAAAATGCTAATTACATGACGTCAGGGTAGACATTTGCCATTATTTCTTAATGCTTATGAATGAACGTATGTGCTGATATAGGAAAACAAATGTGTAAAACATTTATTTAAACTTTAAAGTAGAACACACACATGCACACATATATATATCTCATTGGCACGGCATTCAAACCCAGAAATATTGTACCATTTAATACAATTTAACTATTCACTATGTGTAGAATTGATATTATTAATATCGTTTTTGATCGTGTGGGCACATTAACCTCAGCTAATAGAGCAGATTTCGTATGAGTAGGACAAAAATTACGGCATCCGTAACCTTACCGTAACTCGGTGTACTCTAACTGTGCTGTAAGTCATTGCCGTAACTTGCCCACTCATACGAAATCTGCTCTTACTATGAGGTTAACAGGCCTAAATTACTATACCTTCGTATGATTAAAACAGCGATCAAAGCACAGATAATAACAAACACCACAACTGGCACGGTGATGGCTGCAATGAGGACTGGTGTACTAAGATGCGAAGATGGTGGATGTGAGACGTCGGGTTCAACAGCTTCGCCTGATTAGCAAATGAATACTGATGAGGACGTTTGGTAGGCTAATATTTGAATATTTGAATAGATTGATTTCGGAAAAACTACAAGTGCCCCGGGGGGGGGGGGGGGGGGGGGGTTGTATAATACGGTGTGGGTATATGCGGATATGAAGTCCAGAACCGATCCGGTTTTCAGAGACAAAATAGCTCCAAAACCCGGATTTCCAAGATATTGTGAAAACGAACCCGGATTCTCCCCCTGTTTGATTATTCTGAATCGTCTATAACCCAGAATTCGACATATATAATTTTACGACAAACCAGGACACGCAAATCGAAATTAGGTTCAAACCTGGACCCAGTACCGCCTCACATATATTGCGTCATAAACAAGCGTGCTATCCAACCTTTTTTCGTTGTAGCAAAGGCTTTGGCATGTTTCCACTTTTCTACATCTGCTGCGGCATTGAGATTAATAACAGAGTAAACCTTGAACATGTAACTGATCCCAGGAACAAGTCCAGATACTGACGCATTGGTCACTTTAAGGTTGCTCTTCCCAGGTGAGAATGTTACTTCATTACTGCACTGCACAACACATTTCTTGTCCTCTGGATCGGTGCATTTAAAGCAGTCTATTGTAAAGGTAATGTTGTAGTTACTTGCTCCTGGAGGGATCCAGTTAAGGATTATCGTGGACGTGTTCCATGCTATGGCATTAGCAAGTGCTGGTCCATCGGGTAATTCTGTGAATATATAAATGCTTTAGATTTTCTTGATACAAAGAGGTTATTGCACGGAAAGTTGTGTAATGCGGCTGGGTATTTTACGAGTCAGTTTGATTTTTTCGAGCCTGAAATGCGGTAAAAAATAAAATTGACGAGTAAAAATTCCCAGCCGTATTACACAACGTTTCAGTCGTGTTTATTATACGACAGCTAACACAAAAAAATATATATTTCCTTACCTTACTCTTGCTTATCTTAACTTACTCCAAATATTGGGGCCGACTAAAAGCTTATTGGTTATTACTCAAACAGCCCCATTTTGATAATGTACAGAACGGCATGTGGTAAACCGAGGACTACCCTGGTTCCAGAGGGGCTCGGGTACGAATATACTGTAATGTGCCGCGATCGAAAGAGTTTATTCCCCGAAGGAGTTTTGTTTTGCGTGACGACCGTTGAGCCCCTCTGGCCGCTCGAATAGCCAGCCTCAATCTCGTGCCCATAGCCTCGCTTTTATGTTTACAAGTCCAGTCAAACTGGTTTCGACTCGGCGGTAATTAATTGCATGTCACTTTCACGTGGTGCAGTAGTGTGTGATTCAAAACATAAAACATGCCGTCGTCTGGATATGCGAAGATAAAGGAAAATTCTCCTCGATTTACTTCGTCGGGTTTGATGTTTGGATCTCCCAATGAGCATGCTTTGATTCCTCGTTGTTCTAGCTCTGTTATGTGGGAGTATAAAATCAGGGCATATAGAGCGCAAACCACCAGTACAATTGCTCGTTTTGGATAATCAGCGAACGTGAAGGAAGAAGCAAATACCAGGTATGAGTTGGAAAATCAATTCTGTAGTTGCTCCAATCAGCGATTTTCCTTAGCCAGTAGGCCGTACTGAGAAGACATCACGCCGCTTCAAGAACATGAACAGACTTCAACTCGTTTATTGTACAGCACTGTGAAACATTAACGTTTGTGTATAATCTGTCAAGACTCGCGAACCGGTTTGTAACACGATCTCGAGATGAAAGCCAATCAAACTGTTCCTTTGATCCGAATGCCTCAGTTTCCATGGCCACAACTCAATCAACCAATCGGGGACGAGGTACAGATTCTGTACCGGAAGAAACGAAAATCTCTACTCGGGCGGCCAGAGGCTCGTCGCTTCGCGACTCGTGCTTGCGGCTTGATTTCAGCTAGTCTCGCTTCGCTCGCCCCGACGATTTCGAGCCTCTGGTATCCAGGGTAACCGAGGACTGGACTGGACTAGTACAACGCGGACTAGTAAAACGCGGACTAGTAAAACGCGGACTAGTAAATGGATTTAAAATAAAGCAATAATTCACGCATTATCCCAATAATGCTAATGTTTCTCTTTATTTAAGTAAATGTTTAGCCGGGTTGATCATCCTTGATTGTAAATGAGGGTCTCCCAGGGGTTTCGGGGAATCTATTTACAAACGAGTTCTTGAAGCGAGAGGTGTTTATTTTAGGCCAAAGGGAGGATTGTTTTCTGAGGTTCCTGGAAGAAGGTTTAATTTTAGGCATAAGCTGAGTCAGAGGGTGATTAGAATTATTACGGACTTTACTGAAAATCTGTCTGTCACACGCATGACTTCGCGGTGTACGTCAGTAACACAATTCTGACATATTTATGGCCTTGTGTCGATCGCTTTATTCCTGTAACATCTTGTATTTATCTTCTCTTTAGTTTGACGGATATTGTTCACGTTAATTCCAGTTCGCGTTAATTCCGACAATTTGAAAGGGGTGCAAACATGGCGCGAAATACAGTGTTTGTATATGGGAATTTATATATTTAAATAAAGGTTTATAGCCGGGTTGACCATCTTTGATTGTCAATACAAGCTGAACAAATCGTGTTCAAACAGTCGATGGAATAAGTATAATCTCCGACAGTTCACTAAGCGGTAGTCGTATAAATTACAGTGACGAGCAAAAGTGCGACCTCCGTGTGTTTCGCATACTTTCGTCGCGACATCCATTCAAGTGACTCAACAGACTCAAGTACGAGAAGAACTATGTCAAACACGAATTGGAGTCTTTCATCAGGGGTTCCAAATATTGAGAAAACAAATGAAACCCGAGAGGCGTAGCCTCGAGGATTTTATTGTTTTCGACATATTTGGAACCCCTGATGAAAGACGAACAATGAGCGAATGCAAAACCGACAATTTACATACGTACGTTTCTTTTCAAACTCATTAGCAAGTATTGTTTACCGTTTGACTGTTGTATCTAATTATTCGATAGATGGCTTATTATTCTTTCATCGCCCAGAACTGATCAGTGGACATATTCAGCCCTGAATCTCATTAGAGGCCGGAAAATCATTGAACCATTGCTAGTTAATGAGGCAGCGGGACTGATTCAAATACAGAGAAAACGGCGAAAACCACTTCACCAGCATACCTTTGAAGCGCTCTCATATTGTGGTTTTTGGACAGAAAAATGGCTTACACGCGGCTTATTATAGCTAAGGGTCACACAAAACAGCTTGGCTATTTCCTGTACCTTAGCCTTCTGAATCTTGGCGAGTTTTGAGCGAATTTTGTATGGAAAGTTGCTCGGGACAATATTCATGGTCGATTTACAACTAGAAATATAAGACGCAGAAATGACTTACACGCGGCTTCTTGTAGCCCTAAAAAATAACTTTAAAATGAGACCTCAAGCTGTCCAAACGGTCACAAAAAACCCTGTACCTTGGATAAAAAACTTGAAAAAGTTAAATAATTCGGCATTTCTGTCGGCACCAGATGAATTGAGTATTATTATTGTAATTAGTTTATGAATAAATTTATTATATATATATAATTACATTTGTAATGTAGTGGCAATGCCATTTATGTACATGGGAATGCTAATAAATTGTTGTTGTTGAGCGAAGCGAGCGGGATTTTCAAAGTAGACAATTATCGAGCAATGATCAGCGTGTTGAGTCCCGTGGGAGGTGTTGTGAAGCGAAGCTTAAGCGAGCGGGAGTTTTAAAGCAGCCAAATGGTCATGAATCGACGACTGGGAGAAAATTGAAAACGGCTTGGAACTGTTAGCCGTTTTGCCGACCGGCTTTTTTACCGCTTCGGCAACTAATTAGCTCAGTTTCTGTGTGGGTCCGATTTTGTGGATCCGATTTTGTTTGATTTCTAGGATAAGCTTGAATAACATCTCATTTTAAAGCTACAACTTCCTAGAATCTGTATTCAGACTTATTTGCGATGCGATTTGAACACCATTGGGAGAAAATTGAAAACGAGTTGGAATAGCAGACCGGCTTTTACCACTTCAAGACCTTCAACGCGAGTTGAACACAACTATACTCACTACTTCAGTTTCATTGGGTAATTTTGTTTGACTTCAACGGCAGGGATACGCTTGAATGAAGTCTCATTTTAAAGCTACAGCTTCCTATAATCTATATACAGACTTATTTGCGATGCGATTTGAAAACGATTTGAAAACATATTCCGAGAATCTGTATTCAGACTTATTTGCGATCTGATTTGAAAACGACTAGGAGAAAATTGAGAACGGCTTGGAACACTGTTTGCCGTTTTGCCGACCGGCTTTTTTCCCACTTCTACGTGAGTTGCCATGACACAACTTAAGCTCAGTTTCTTTGTGGGTGATTTTGTGGATCCGATTTTGTTTTACTTCTAGGGCAAGAATAAGCTTGAATGATGTCTCATTTTAAAGCTATATCTTCCTAGAATCTGTATTCACTCCAGACCTATTTGCGATGCGAGTTGGACACGATTGGTAGAAAATTGAGAACGAGTTGGAATTGCGGACCGGCTATTAATATTATAATTACTGACCTTAATGCATTCCAAAATCTCAAAGTGTCCCACTAACAAAGCCCATTCTGGGCGATGTTTTGATGGCAGTGATTTCAATTAGTGTACTAGTAGAGTAGTGGACAAGAGTTAGTACAAGCAGTCGGAAGGGTCGTGGTTCGAACTCCAGTGGAGGCAGACTTTTTATTTCTATGTCATTCTTTATTTCTTTATTTCTTTACTTCTTCGCTCCTTACTTGTAGTTTATCAGTATGTAATTAGTTAGTGGTTCATGAATATGATGATTAAGAAATATTGATCACAAGGGTTGGAAATCTGATCAAACACTAGTGCGTTTGGAACTGGTGTTTCATTGGATGTCACCGAGATGCACCACCTGACGAAGCTTCGAACAAGGGTTTCACCCGGTATCAAGACCCATGCATGTGACCAAATGCAGTTCCTCCATTGGATGACTATCTCATGAATTATTAATGAGTTTGAGAACAGCCTGTCAAATAATCAAACACAACCACAAACGACTGTGAAACAGGGACAGTGCGAGAAGTCTATTGAAATATTGAAGACTTTCGTCTAACTTCGAAAGATTCGATTCCAAATACAGTTAGACCATCTTCTAGAGCTCCCCGGTTTGCTATAACCTTTTTACAAAGGGAGCCGGCCGACATCCTAGTTGACCGAGACAGCAAAATGCCGTTTGTCAATTCGATATTTTAGCAATTTCCCGTCTAGAAAACGGGAAAACAAAAGAAAACCAATCCAAGAAGACAATAACATATATCTTTATTTATACACAGAATCCCATTCATTTACAAATGCTCTTCCAGAGAGCCCTGTGTCCTAAAACAAAAGTCTACTTACTAGAAGTAATCATAGATTATCAAAGTGCGTTCGACATATTTTTTGAAAGAGAAAGGACTGTGGTAACAGTCTGAAAAGCTGAAAAATTGCTGCAATGATGTGGACGGTGTACGTAATCCTGATCAAAAGTGCTTGTTTTTTAACTAATGTGAACATTTTGATGTCTTGACTTATATGTTAATATACAAGGAGATGCATCTGGGTATAAAACTGTAATTATTTTTGTGTAACATTAAATCATTGGATGCGATGCCTATGGGGCTATATGTATACATGTGTGTTTTATATGGTTATGGCATTGATTTGAGAATTAGTAGCACATTTTGCTGTGTGGTATACAGTGTAAAGCAATAATTGAAGTTAGTGTAGAACACAAATCAACCCAGGCTATAGCTACATACATTTACATACATACATGAACTTTATTTGAGTGTCAATAGTATTTAGCTGTAAAGCTAATTGGGGACACTGTATTACAGGATATATAAAATACAGTATATTACAGGATATATAAAGGGATTCATATAAAGTACGTATGAATAAATATTACTATTCAGATGTGTATAAACTGAATTCCAGTTCCTAGAACATAAACTATATATGCATGTGTATAAAGTACAGCCCATGCAGTTCCTTCGATTCAGATCATTCACATTATGTTTCCCGGGTATTTTTCAAGTGAGAACAAGGTTGGCTACAGAATATTGAGCGCCATTGTTAGTTCCAGAATAATTTATGGTCAATGTTGGTAGCTGGGTCCTGGCTTTGATCGCTTTGATCAGCCTTGTTTCAGGTCTGTTAGAAATCCAGTGTAGATTAATTGAACACAGCAATGAAGTCAGTACTTTAAATTTCCCTCACCTTGTACTGTGTTGATATTCCAGTTCCTTGGCATATCAAAGTGTCGGTATAGATTAACTCTCTGTCTGAATGTAGTGTTAATTTGAATCCGTTAATTTGTATAACCAAGATGTACACAGTGTCGCAACTCACACAAGATACGGCGATTACGGGTATCTAGAAAACTCAGACCTTGTTTCTCTAGAGTGAGTGAGTGAGTTCAGCCAGGTCATCTTACTGTTTGTAGTTTCGGTATCTGTATGTACAGCGAAAAGCAGAATCCAGTAAAGCGAGCAAGCCAACATAATTCACTCGGTTGTTTACAAATTCACAACTCACACTGAAATATTCATATCCATGTATTTCTCTTCAGCCTTCAGGTATGATTTATAGCATCTTGACCATTTTGCAGTTTTGGTATCGGCAAACCGAACAGCACAATTCAATTCAGCAAGCAAGCCAACAGCATATTTTTCGATCGCACATTCACTCGGGTTCAGCATAAATAAATAATTATGGCCGAGTTGAATGTTCAAGGTCCTCCAGATGTACTACTTGCGAACCTTTGAAACATCATTCCATTGCATTGTTGGAAAACAAGAGCCCATCTGGGCTTTCACTCGGGCCACATGAGATTGAAGATGAAATACACTTTCATTTGAAATAGTTTTAGTAATAGCCAAAGGGAAGAATTATTCAGATTATTAGCTGAATTTAGCAGTGTTTAGGAGTGGCCGGTAGCGCGGTGACTTTCATTCTCTGCTCCCCTAGTATATATGTAATTTAATATTTTTGTTTTTCTCGTACTGGTTGACCTTTTAATTTAAACACTACTTATTCGTTTAACACACTGCATTTGAGCAGGCATATATTCATTGTTTTGAACCCGAGAATTAACTGTACTACCGTACTTCATGGTCGCTTTCTTTAGTAGTGGGTTGTCGGTCAGGTGATTGTAAACTCTCGTCATTTAGTACAAAAAATGTATTCTGATGAATAGGGATCGGGTTGTCATGTAAGAAAGATGGCTCTTGAACAAACTGATAAGCTTCAGTAGGTTGGGTAGTCTCGGAACACTGGAGACCTTGGTCTTTCATTGTCTTCTTTTTTTGTATTCTTGATTATTTTTTTTAAGTTTGAAAGTCGGATCTCAGCTTTATTATATCCGCTTTCAACTCGCCATTTTCAACTTCTAGGTCAATAATATATTCGTGATGACAGCATCTTGATTTCGGTCTTGTATATATTATCTTGCTGCACTAATTTGTCTTCCAAATGACTGAGTTTCGTTTCTTGATTCGTGTTTTGATGTGACGAGAGTAAGAATTGATTACGCATATCAGTTAGGTCAGCCTCCATGTTACAAATCAAGGTCGTTAAAGCAGCGAGAGTTCTTATTGCGGGCTAACAATCCTCGTAAAGAATCTAAAGAATTCCGTCTCTTCCGGTTTGAATTTGACTCATGTGTATGTTGCTTTTGGAGTTTCAAGGATATCTTGATATCAAACTACAGGCTCTTGGGGTTTTTCATTGACTTGTGAACTTGCAGGCTCTGTAATTTGTTTTGTTTTCTTAGTATAACATAAAGTGTTGAACATGTTCATTTTCCCAAGTATGTCGCGCGTGACCTCTGTTTCTTCATTCATTAAGTTCTCTACTTTCATCTGTAATCTGGGAAACTCAATCTTTGCCCATGCCTTGGCACATAACTATTCCTGTTGTTAAGTAGACGTGGATGATTATAAGTAAAATCCTTCGACAGCTTGTACCGTTTCCGCTAGGTCAATATCCTCGCTGGAACGAAATAACTTGATCTCAATACTCTCTGATCCACTTACGGTAAATTTAAATCTCTGACAGTTTTTAAGAGACTCATAATATTGGTCTTGAAGTGCCTTCACCCAAAATAAGATGTTCACCTCGGATGTTTTAAATGCAGCACAGCGAGCCGATGGCTTATAGATTCCAATATCTATTTCTTCGAATTTTAGCTTTCCTGATCCTGGACCCTTCACTGGCTTCAGATCGTCGTACGTGTCGTATATAAAATCACTGGCCATCTGGGTAAAAAACGCGGTCCTTCGGCTCCGACAATAGCGCCAGTTGAAATATCCTGAGCCTGTTGGAAGGCTTTCGCACGAGTGAAGTTAAATAAAACATTAAACTGGCTTACATTTGAGAGATGAGGCTCCAAGTTAGAGAGAAAGTTGCTCGCGGGTCCTCCGCCATCTTGCTTTACTGTATTAAATTCTGTAAATAAATTAACCTGGCGATTGTTGCGTGACCAGCACAGTGCAATCTGATTGGTGTGAATTTGACCTTTAACGCATGCGCAGAAATCTTGCTACACGGAATAAATTTTTTTAAATAATAACGACTTGCATTTTAAGACTCGGTGCTGCCACAGGCAGCCCGAGTAATAAGGCAAGTAACTAACCGATCGCGAAACAAAACAGAAGCCATGCTGGCATACGTGTGGTTACCAGTTCCCCGGCCGAGATAATTTATTCTAAAAAGTACAAACATACAAGAGGACGGATCTCGATTTCTTTCGCCTGGGCAAGCACAGGTAGCCCACACAGGACCACAGGGAGTCCACTGCAAGATTAGTACGCGTTCTCCTTCGTCGAACGCAACAATATGTTAACTCTTAAAAACATTCTTAAAAATTTAAATACTAACTATATTAAAAGCTAAGTAAAAAGCTGACGTTCAGAATGAGCTGTGTCACGCAACATAGTGTTCCAAAGAATGGCCCCCCTACTAATATAATAGCGATACTTACTGTGACGTCACACAGGCCAGTCACGCCACATTTGTTGCTTTCTGTGGTTGGCAGAAACGAAGCGTGAACCCAGTCAGATGCTTATAAAATATCACAGGTCGGTGCTTATTCATCACCAAATTACTTTCTTGTTCTTCCAAAATGCAAGCAAGCCCTTTCATCGAAGCTTATATGCTCTTAACTTATAAGTCTTATAAAGGAATTAAGATTTGGAATCAGAATTGAGACTTTAGATGTATTTTGTGAGGCCTAAATCGCTAGTTCCCATACAAGTCATACAAACACATGTTTTTTTTTGCCAACCACATTATATATGCAAATATATAAATGACGTCAGTGTTTACAAACAGTAAGTATCGCTATATGAGAAACTCTTTTTCAGTGCTTCGCTATTTTAATAGGCCTAGGAATGAAACAGGTATTGTTTGATTGCCTTAGGTTATGTTGATGGCTGTTTGATGTAGGGGTAAATAAATCAGTCCGGTATTTTGGTACCTTATTTTGAAAAGTCTTAGGTTTTTCACACCATTTTCTTTTCGCTTATGAAGAATTTGGGGGCAATTTGGACATTTCTTGTAAACCCAGGATCAGTCAATGAAATCGACAAGTTCATGCGAAAAGTTGTCATGCACTAGTAATAATCTTATTGTGTTAGATAATCGCTAAACGTTTAAAAGTTTGACTTTATCATTTTCTCTTTAGTTGTACAATCATTTCCTTGGGTGTGTTTTCACTAGGGCATTTTTCTTGTATAACATTCCTTGAGGTGTTTTGTTTACAGACCGACTTATACTAGTATAACGTGCCCAACTGTTTTTTACTGTGAAATTCGAGGTGGTGGTATGATAAGTGGTTCTAATTACCAACCGCAGTATTCGAATAAATGGCGGGAGAGCAAGCATTCGTGTTTACCGCTCTGCTTTTAATTCTTGCTGTATTTATGCGAAAACGAAGGCGATATTTACAAAAATTGCGATCAATGTCTGTTCAAATGAGTCGAAGAAGAAGAATAGCAGCATTTTTCACAATACAACAACAGAACGGAGGTAATCGCAGAAGAAGGAAATCAGTCTGGGTTTAAATATCCAAGAACACAGTTCTGGTTTGAGCACCTTTTGGTCGACAATTATCAAGACCATCTGTGGCATGAGCATTTCAGAGTAAGCAGGGAAACATTTGTTTTGATTTGTGGCCTCGTTGGCCCACCTACTTATGAAGCAAAATACAATCCTGCGTGAAGCGATTACCGTAGAGAAGCGGGTAGTGTAGGCTCGGTTTCAGCCGTTGGGGTGTCGTTTCTCCAAAGCCTCCCCCCACTAACGGCTGGGCGCGCGGTCAACACACCGTGTCCGTGACGTCATCTGATTAACTTCAATTACCATTTTTTTTATTTGCGTGTAGCGTAGGTTCGATTCCGCGTAAACTTTCAAAACACATTGGAATTCTTTAAAATAAAACTCCAAGTGTGAAATTAATTCGACGTAGGTAAAGGTTTTATTTAATACCTGTTATTATTAGCTCTCATGTTCACAGTCCAAGTTTTCAAGGAAAGCCCGGCTGTTGAGACACACTCGCTGACAGAAATTTATACAGGGATAAAAATTAAGTTCAGATGTTATCTCGGAACTCTGAGCTAGAGTCGAGTATTCCCGCTTAGTACTTGTGTAGAGTATGTCTTAGAGACATAAATTGTACAAACTTAGTACATAGGACTTGAAGAATTGTAAAACTCATTTGATGCAGTGATTTTCAAGTGAATCGGTGATTGCAGAGTTAAACGCGTAAACATGGCCTGCGTCAGACGTGATTTCCTCTCTTCTATAAACTCTTTTAATATGGAGTCGTCAGTCTTTTCTTCGCCGATAAAGGCAGCACTAATTTTCTTTGAAGTAAGAATAGCCGGGCTACCTTGGTCTTGCATCGGTAAGGTTAAATGAGAAATGACTCAACATTACGAGCTGCGACCTTTGAGCTGACGGTTCCCCCAAGTGACTTCCAGAGCCAGTGCTTTTACTGACAAAGTGTATTCACCCGAAAACTAACTCTGTTACTGCTTCTTTGTGTGAATCCTTGATTTCTTCGAAACCAAACTTTTCCAGAGCAAATTTAAACGCATTTTCGAACAGCAATCGAAAGTCTTTGGTCCGGCTTTCAAAAGTTTACAATGTAAATTATGCAAATCAATTTAGCGACAGGATTTGAGTGGCAAGTTTGTGATTGGCTAAAACCAGACAATGTCTCAGCTCGCGCGCCCAGCCGTGAGTGGGGAGAGGATCCTCACCGAAACCCCCACGGCTGGAAACCGAGCCTACGGGTAGTGTTGCTCACTGGCGATTCTAAGAAGCGACACATGCAATGCAAAAGGTCTGCTAAATGCTTGCTTTGACAGCTGAATAAATAATCTGACAGGCGTCTGTCAGTTCATGTGCAGTGATTGGTTGCGGCATGCGGCAGGACAAGTTATACCATCTCCCGAGGTAGTATAACTTGGCTGTGATATTCCTAATGATTTGCAAATTTAACTCGACGAACTTCAACCGAAGTGTTTTTACTGTCTTTTCGGATTTTTTATGTTTAACTAGTCAAACATGTCCTAGTGAAAACACACCCTTCTTCTAAAAATACTTTTGTCAATTAAAGTTTTCGTTGAGTTCTGCCATTTGTGGTTTTATTTTGATTACTTGACAGGCCGTTGATTGATTGGATGATGCAAATACCGGTACTTTATGAGTTTCCCGCGGACTTTGACTCATTCTTTATTTAGGGACGGACCATTTGAAAATTGATGGGAGGGGTACCGCAAATCCCCAAAAAAAAATCGAGCAGGCCGAATTTCCACAGAAAAAAGAGCGAACGAGCCAAAATCACCCCGAAAAAAATCGAGCAAGGGTGAAACTTTGTTCATTAGCCGAAACAGGTTCAGCCAATGTTTAGTCTCCAGAACACAGGAAACCAGTGTTTTAGAGAGCAGTAAAATCTCAAAAAATTTGGCTCGGGCCTTTGCCCCTCGCAATATTTAAAGACATTCCAACAGGTACACATTAATTTACTTGTGTAACTTAAATTTCAAAGTAGCGCCATTTCTCGAGTTTTTAATGGATTTCGATGCACTACACGGCAGTACAACATTCTCTTCCTGTAGATTAAGTTTAATCTATGGAATTTTGCCGTATTTTGAGTAGAAATTATACCAGAAAATGTGTTTTTCTATCTCTCAAAGTTACTTGTGTAACCTAAATTTCAAAGTGGCGCCATTTCTCAAGCTTTTAATGGATTTCGATGCACTACACGGCAATACAACGTTCTTTTCCTGTAGATTAAGTGGATGCAATTTCGCCGTATTTTGAGTAGAAATACCAGAAAATGGCGTTTTTTTAACCTAATCCTAACCTCTAGCTCTCAAATAAAGAAATTATGGGATAATCTCACACAAGTAAATTATGGGATAGAAAGACCAGAAAAGTCTTAAACTGTCATTTGACCTTTCAAGAAAAAGACAAAAAACGAGTTTAATACTGGCTTTTAAAGCTAAAGGCACACAAGATCAGGCATGTTTTCACAAAAGGGGGTCTTAGGTTCTAAGGCTCCTTTTGTGAAAACATGCCTGATATATATTTTTCTACTAAACAAAGGTAATTAATGTACATGGAAAATACCATAAATCTAGAAACATTAAAATTGTGTAAAATGTTCTTGATGTAAAACCAAAATACTGAATGCCTTAAAAAAAATTCGTGCAAGGTCCGACGCCATAAAAAAATATTCTTGCAGCAGTAGGAGTCCTAAAAATTTTTTCGAGCAAAAACAAATCCGGGTACCCCCCCCCCCCCCCCCATTAATTTTCAAATGGTCCGTCCCTTATACAAATTAGGTATGGAAAACTGTGAACACGATTGCAGGCTTGCACAAACTATATACATCCCTCAAATTTTGATCAGTTAACCTTTTACCTGGTATCTTAAGTTTGCAGACAGTGAATATTTCAGAAATTCAATTTTACGTAAATAATTTGGCATCGGATTCCCATACAAACACTGTATTTCGCTCCATGTTTGCACCCCTTTCAAACTGTCGGAATTAACCGCGAGTTGGTATATTGCCTTACAATATCCGTCAAACTAAAGAGAAGATAAATACAAGATGTATACAGGAATAAAGCGATCGACACAAGGCCATAATTATGGAATTAGATTACGTAAAGTTACAAGAATAATTTTGAGTCGGAATTGTGTTACTGACGAACACCGTGAACTCGGGAGGAACGAACCGGAGGAGACGGCTGAAATTCAGGCTACGTGAAGTATTTACAATCAAGGATGATCAACCCGGCTAAACATTTACTTAAATAAAGAGAAACATTAGCATTGTTGGGATAATGCGTGAATTATTGCTTTCGTTTTACTAGTCCGCGTTTTACTAGTCCGCGTTTTACTAGTCCGCGTTTTACTAGTCTGCGTTTTACTAGTCCGCGTTTTACTAGTCCGCGTTTTACTAGTCCGCGTTTTACTAGTCCGCGTTTTACTAGTCCGCGTTTTACTAGTCCAGTCCAGTCCAGTCCTCGGATTACCACATGCCGCACAGAACAGCTGAGGTCAAAACTCATCGAAAAACACTGAAATTGCAACCACACACAGCCCATGGACAAATATACACATCCTGTAAGTATTGTCGCTTTTTATTCAATATTAGTTCTAAAAAAAACCCACACAAATGTTAGTAAATATTGCCACTTACAGAGCTTGGCCAGGTTACCTTTTGTTTTTATTGTACCGTAGCGAGAAGTCGATGTGTTTTTCGTAGTCACCACAACAGTTAGTCGGATTTAATAAAGAAATTCACCACTCTTTTGAATATTTCAATAGCTAACCTTTAAAATACACAATAAATTTATTTCTGTTTACAGCGTTTCTGGGCATAGCTAATATGTGGGAATTTTTGTTCAATTCGGTCGCCAACTAGGGAACACTACTGTAGTCTTGTGACAGGTGATAATAATCTTACTAGTATAATGTACAGTACATTGTACATGTACCTACCTCTACAGGGAACACTACTGGATTCTTGTGACAGGTGATAATAATCTTACTAGTATAATGTACAGTACATTGTACATGTACCTACCTCTACAGGGAACACTACTGGATTCTTGTGACAGGTGATAATAATCTTACTAGTATAATGTACAGTACATTGTTCATGTACCTACCTCTACAGGGAACACTACTGAAGTCTTGTGACAGGTGATAATAATCTTACTAATATAATGTACAGTATATTGTACATGTACCTACCTCTACAGGGAACACTACTGGAGTCTTGTGACAGGTGATAATAATCTTACTAGTATAATGTACAGTACATTGTACATGTACCTACCTCTACAGTGAACACTACTGTAGTCTTGTGACAGGTGATAATAATCGTACTAGTATAATGTACAGTTCATTGTACATGTACCTACCTCTACAGGGAACACTACTGGAGTCTTGTGACAGGTGATAATAATCTTACTAGTATAATGTACAATACATTGTACATGTACCTACCTCTACAGTGAACACTACTGTAGTCTTGTGACAGGTGATAATAATCTTACTAGTATATTGTACAGTACATTGTACATGTACCTACCTCTACAATGAACACTACTGTAGTCTTGTGACAGGTGATACTAATCTTACTAGTATAATGTACAGTACATTGTACATGTACCTACCTCTACAGGGAACACTACTGGAGTCTTGCGACAGGTGATAATAATCTTACTAGTATAATGTACAATACATTGTATATGTACCTACCTCTACAGGGAACACTACTGGAGTATTGTGACAGGTGATAATAATCTTACTAGTATAATGTACAGTGCATTGTACATGTACCTACCTCTACAGGGAACACTACTGGAGTCTTGTGACAGGTGATTACTAGTATAATGTACAGTACATTGTACATGTACCTACCTCTACAGGGAACACTACTTGTGCCGTCACGCTATTAGTTCTGTTAAGTTGATTTGTTTAATCACGGCATATTGATAAAAGCACACTCATACATGTACGTGCTGCTCAAAGACTCACTGTCATTACATGACTTCATGTTAAAAGTATTCACGCTATTTCGATTTGAATTGTTAGAGCTTATTGATAGCTTTCTAGATAACCGCAATCTTTATAACCAGTTTTGATTAGACAATATTATTAGATTAGTGTTTTCGTGGTTCTAAGGTCATCATTGTAATTTGAGTAGTTTTAGTTCGAATCAGAGTTTACATCGTGTACAGCTTAATAAGTTCATTCCGTTTTTACCAACATAAATAAATCTGTTAGAGTATCGACGGGTTCATTTTGGTTATACTGCCCTATCGGAGCCACGAGTATCGGCCGAGGTAGCGGAACAGTAAAAACGGAGACTTTGTTAAGTTCAGGACGCACAAGGACTTAGGGTGGAATCGCGATGGCCAGCGCCCAAGGAGCCATAGACACGGAACAGCAGTTACAGAGGGATCCTGAACCAAGCACCGCTGCTGGACCTACTTTGGAGCCCACGGCCGCCGCTGCAATCATACAGCACCCCAAGCAGAACTCGAGTGAAGGTGGGACAAGCCCGGACGATCGCCCAGAGCTGAACCGCCGGAGGACACGCGCCCCAAACGTATTCGTAAGCCGACAATTAAGGTAATAGAAAATATCCTAATAGAAACAGAGGAGGCCTTGGAGGAAATATGGAAGAGGTGCTCACGAGGCTACAGCTGGCTCCTGACCAATCGGTGGAGGAGATCAATAAAGGTATCGCAGAGGCGAGGGGATTGTTTAATACGTACCAATTAAAATTATTAGTAATGCAAGAGTCAACTGCTAGCTCTGGCTTGGACGTGGTTCTCCAGTCACGTAAAGAACTAGAAGAAACGTCAGCGTCACGAAAGGCGTATCTGGATATCGTAATTAGTTACGCACACGATCAAATAAAGACGCTATTGTTAGAGACACGTTCCATGCGTAGCGCTATGACAGGATCGGTCAGTGGCTCCTTAGTGACTTCCACGCGATTGAAAGCGAAAGCAAAGGCCGCCGCTGCGTTAAAGAAAGCCGAGCTTCAAAAGCGTAGAATTGATATCGAGGCGCAGTCGGCTCATTTGGTTGAAGAGGAAGAACTCGCTTTAGCTAAGCACAAAAGAAGCGAACAAGCGAAGCTCGCAAAATTGCGCGTGGAAGAGGAGGCGGCAGTTGCCCTGGCAACGGCTAAAGCAATAGACGAAGAACTAGGCCAAATAGGTCTTGACTTTCAGCCCGCTGAATCGTTTCATGCCCTCGATCTCCCATTCGCTGATCCAAAACAATAATAATAATAATAATAATAATAAATTTATATAGCGCCATATCCACTAACTGCACTATGGCGCTTTACATTACTACATTAAAAAATAAAATGAATATTTACAAAAAAGCTTTCCCAAAAAGGTAAGTCTTCAGACTTTTCTTAAAAATTGTAATTGACATGTCAGGCCTTCTCATATCGATGGGCAGAGCATTCCACAGGCGCGGGGCAGCTACCGCGAAAGCTCTGTCACCATTGGTCCTTTGATTGGACCTGGAAACTGCAAGTAAAGAGCTATGAGAAGACCTGAGATTACGGTTAGGGATGTATTTCTTTAATAAATCACTGATATAAATAGGAGCTAGGTTATTTAGAGACTTAAAAACTAATAACAAAATCTTAAAAACAATACGGTGCTCCACAGGTAGCCAGTGGAGCTCATAAAGTAAAGGCGTAACATGGTCAAATTTAGATAGGCGTTTAACAAGACGAGCAGCGCAGTTCTGTACGGACTGCAACCTCTGGATCTGATATTTAGGCAGTCCGTACAAAAGGGCGTTCCCGTTGTCTAACCTACACGTTATGAAAGCATGTATGAGTGCTATTGTAGACTCTTTAGATAGATAACTTCTAATTTTAGATATTCTCCTAAGATGGTAAAAAGCTGATTTACATATAGCACTAATGTGCTTCTCAAAAGTTAAACCATTGTCAAAAACTACACCCAGATTACGAGCAGACGCCGATGAGTGTACTACGGAACTACTAATTGTAAGCGAGTTCAGAAGTGGACGAGGCCGATAACGAGAACTAATAACTAGCAACTCCGATTTGTCGCTATTAAGCTTAAGCTTATTACTACACATCCATTTGTCTATTTCATTAGCACAGGCTTCAATTTGGGAAATTACTGATGCCTCCACTTCGCCACCTTGGGAATCGAAAGACAAGTACAACTGAGTATCATCGGCATAAAAGTGAAAACCTATGTTGTACCTTCTCACGATATCCCCAAGTGGCGAAGTGTAGAGCAGATAGAGTATGGGGCCTAACACGGACCCCTGAGGCACACCACATGCCAATGAGCGATGTGAAGACCTCTCTCCCCGGATACTAACAAACTGGTATCGATTTCTAAGATAGGAGGTGAACCAAGAAAGCACAGACCCAGTGATACCAAACCTAGTAGCCAGCCTATTAAGTAAAATAATGTGGTCGACAGTGTCAAACGCTGCCGACAAATCTAGAAGAAGTAGGATGACAGACTGATGATTATCTAATGCTATCAAAATGTCATTATGAACTCTGAGGAGAGCAGTCTCAGTACTATGCAGCTGCTTGTAAGCAGACTGGAAAACTTCATCAAGGTTGTTCATTACGATATAATCTATCAGTTGCAAAGCAACAGCTCTTTCGGTAAGTTTTGATAAAAACGTTAAATTAGAGATTGGTCGAAAATTAGCAAAATCCTCAAAATCTAGACCTATTTTCTTCAACAATGGATTTAGCATAGCTATCTTAAAGCAGTCAGGTATCACAACAGTGTCCAAAGAGAGGTTGACAATCTTGGTCATCACAGACAAAAACACTGACCAGCACTCTTTCAAAACCAGAGCCGGAGCAGGATCTAGAGGACAATACTTCACAGCAGAACCATTAATCAGACTAGACACTTGATCCTCAGTAACATTCTTGAAGCGTGACAGCACACAACTTACATGAGCAGGATCATCAAGATGTGCCAGGGTGTTTGAAGAACTGTCTAGTGAATTCCGTAAATTAGTAATCTTCTCAGTGAAAAAATCCGCAAATTTATTAGCCAATTCACTGTCTGAACTTGATTCAGGATAAAGAGGTTCAGATTTAGTGTGTAGTAACTTCTCAACTGTCTGAAACAGGACCCTCTGATCGTGCTTAGAGTTCTCAATAATGTCACCATAGTACGAAACCTTTGCTGACCTAAGCAGGCTATTAACAACGTCACACTGAAACACATAGCTCTCATAGTCCCCAGGTAGACGTGTTGACCGCCAGCGACGCTCAAGTGATCTTCTCTTGCGTTTTTCTGTGGCGATCTCGTCAGAGTACCATGGCGAGTATGGGCGTATAGTGACAGTCTTGGTCCTTGCAGGAGCATGAACATCCACAAGTCTCGTCAAAGTGGTGTTAAATTGATCAACTAGTGTGTCGAGGTTCGGAGAGGAATCCAGTGTCAAACTAGAGTTCTTGATGTCGTTACGGAGCTTATCAAAATCAATCGACCGAGTCTTGCGAAAGGAGATAGTTTTCCTTTCTAGTGGAGGCTTGGCTAAGGCTAAATTACAATGAACGGCGAGGTGATCAGATATTCGCTGTCGTACACAGCAATTGGTAACAAGTGCACTCTCGCTAGTCCTAGTAATAGCTAAATCAAGAGTGTGGCCATCGCGATGAGTAGGCCCAACAACATGTTGTGCGAGATCAAATGAATCAAGAACACTCAAAAAACGCCTTGCATCACAATCACTTGGTTGGTCGACATGAAAGTTAAAATCTCCAACAAGTAACAAAGGCTCGGGTACTAGAATTAAATGCTCCAGATAAGTTCTGAATTCATCCAGGAACAAGGCCACACTGAGACCATTTGTAGCTGATGGAGGAGGACGATAAATATTGACAAGTCTCAAATTATGATTTCCAACTGATTTCAAAAGAACTTGTAAAATTTCAAAACTCCTGTACTCTCCAGATTGCACTTTAGTGACTTTGAATAGCTTTCTGACCAGGAGACCAACTCCTCCGCCCTCCGAGGTTGTCCTAGGAACCTGTTAGAAAGTATATCCCATAGGACAAATATCACGGCAGAAATAAACATCGAAGTCATCGTTGTGAAGCCAGGTTTCAGTAATCGCTAAAATATCAATATTGTGTTCAGTCACATAATCGTTAATCATGAGAGTTTTCTTCCTGATAGATCTTGAGTTGATAAGCGCGAAGTTTGAAGGCTGTGGAACACAATCCAATCGGAATTTTAACGAGATGGAGATAAGGTTACTTCTATTTACACACGAGTGCAGCGAAGCACGACACACTGAAGTAGATCTTTCAGATATTATAGTTCTAATTCTTCTCCGTCCAGCTCTTTTACCCCTGAATTTCAAGATCCCAGAGTTCTTCAATGTCCTCATGGTAGTCATAGATGGTTTAAAGTGACATGACGCACGCAGACCCATTAGAAATCTTCGACTATACGAAATCCTTGAGGTAGAGTGAGAACAAGCAGTATGCAAATTTGATAGCCCAGCATAGCTGGCAGTGAGGTTAAAATCCAATGGTTGAGTATGGACAGGTCCGGGATTTATAGAAATATCGACAAACACAGTCAAATCAAGCGGCGGGTCGTGTCCAGGTATAGCAAGGGACGTCAAACCTCGCTTAGAGGGCTTACTGAGCGCCCTTGTCGTCTTGTTAAAGCCGGCCGAAGTAACAAGTTTGAGCTGCTCGAAGTCGAGATGAAAATACAGCACAGTGCTCCAAAAATCCATTAAAATGCTCCAAAACATCCCTGTAGCCGTTGTGTTGATATCCAGGAAAGTTTTCAGCTTGTTTACGCATTAAAAACGCGCATAAAAGTGAAAATAAAATAACTCGAATGAGCGTTTGAAAATTCGTGGCCGCCATGTTCGGCGCCTTTGTTCATCAACGCGTGGAAGAGTTTATAAACGCGCAAAGCAAAGAGCCATTCATTCCCCCATCGAACGTGAAAATAGAAGCTAACGTCACGCAACCAGAACCGGAAAAGGTCAAACCCGAGCCGCCATGCACGCAACCGAAACTTGAGCCTCCCATCATTAGCGAATTACGCCCAACCGCTCAACCAGTGTTTAGCCCCGTTTATCACGCCAGGACTCCATTATGGACTCCTGATAACGCCCAGCCCCTCAACTCAGTCGGTCCCTGCCTCGAATTTATGGCTCGGAGAGAACTAGTATCCAACAAAATCGAGAAATTTGACGACCAGCCAGAAAATTTCCATACCTGGAAGGGATCGCTGGAAAATATGATGAAAGGAGTAAACCTCAGCCACAGCGAACAACTTTCTCTAATCATTGAATACACAAGCAATGAATCCAAAAAGCTCACCCAGAGGCTGCGCAACGCATATATCGAGAACCCTGGGGAGGGCCTGAGGGAAGTGTGGAAGAAATTGGGGGAGAGGTTTGGTTCGAATGCAGTTGTCACGAAAGTCCATCTCGACAAGATCAAAGCATTTCCCAAGATAGGAAATCGGGATAACAAACGTTTACAAGAGTTTGGAGATTTGTTGCTTGAGCTCGAATGCGCTAAACACGACGGGGGGTTAAGGGGTCTAAAAATCCTGGACGAGCCATCCTACCTTAGACCCATCCTCACTAAGCTACCCGATGACCTTCAGGGGAGGTGGCAGAGGCACGCTTACAAGTTCAAAAATAAGAACAATGTCGATTACCCACCATTTAACGAATTTTCTGAGTTCATCTAGGAGACTGCTAAGGAAAGAAATGACCCGTATCTGATCACTGAAATCCCCGCAAGTAATAGCCACGGAGCCTACTCATTTAGGCCACCAAAATCTGGGTGCAAAGACGATATTTCGGTAGCAAAAACCGAAATCATATCACCGAAGGATGAGAGTGATGATACGAAAATGCCCGGCGAAGGCAATGACCCTAAAAACTGGTGCTTCATACATGAAAAGCCCCACCCGTTGAGAAAATGCCTCATTTTCAAAGCAAAACCATACCGAGAACGAATAAACTTGCTTGCTCAGCATCGCGTTTGCTTTCACTGCCTCGCCTCTTGCGCGCATTTCGCTAGAGACTGCACCATCACCGTTGAGTGCGCGGAGTGTCATAGCGACAGGCACGTAACAGCTCTCCACGAGGAGAGAAAAGATATACCGGTAGCGAGACCGAGCGTGGAACGGAAAGGACGGAGCGGACGGAACCCGGCACAATCACAGCCAGATGCACCAAGGTGTGCGGCGCAAGCGGAACCGGGAAATCCTGCTCCAAGATCTGCTTGGCCAACATCTACGTCGATGGATCACCCGACAATAAGGTCAAGGCCTATGTCCTTATCGACGACTAGAGCAACTACTCCCTCGCTAAGTCCGAGCTCTTTGGGAAGTTGAACATAAAAAGCCAAGCCACCACCTACACCCTAAAGACATGTTCGGGGGTAAAAGAAACGGCCGGTAGGCGCGCGCAAGGGCTAATTATAGAATCACTCCACTTACACGTGAAACATCGCCTCCCCATGCTCACCGAATGCGATGATATACCAAACAACCGAGAGGAAATCCCGACGCCACGCGTCGCGCGAGCGCACTCACATCTGCAGTCAATCGCAGACGAGATTTCAGAGCTTGACGAGCGCGCGGAAATTCTAGTACTAATCGGACGAGACATTCCTCCACTCCACAAGGTCCACGAGTCACGCAATGGGCCTAGAGATGCACCCTGGGGTCAACGGCTCGACCTAGGTTGGGTAGTACTTGGAAACACGTGTCTTGACGGCAGCCACAAACCAGAACGCGTGTCCTCATGCAAGACCCAAGTACTGCACAACGGCAGACCATCGCTGTTAGTACCATGTCCCAATCGTTTTAATGTCAATCACACTGCTCTAGACACCTTCAGCACTGACGAGTTGGACACACCTGCTTCCAACAGCTACACCTTCGATGACGGTCTGGGACCGTATACTGGGACTTAGAATCCGATGAATTCACATTTAAGGTCTCGTTAGAAGGGAAACCGTTCTCACGGCGAGGAGTCTTGTCCTTAACCAACAGCCTCTACGACCCGCTAGGTCTTGCAGCGCCAGTCATTATCAAGGGAAAGCAGCTCCTAAGATCAATGACTACATACCTCAACGCTTCGCAGTCAGACGAGTGGGATGCTCCACTCCCACTAGAGTACAAGCCAGCATGGGACGATTGGTGCTATTCTCTCCGATCACTAGAGAGCCTTAAAGTTCCCCGCTCATACAGCAACAGTTCGCTCAAGACCGCGTCCCGCGTCGAACTCCACACCTTCTGTGACGCCTCAGAAAAGGCCATTGCAGCCGTCTCATATCTGAGGATGATCCAACCTAACGGAGAAGTCCAGGTAGCCTTGGTGCTTGGTAAGGCGAAGCTCACGCCAGCTCATGCTACAACCATACCTCGTCTGGAGCTTTGCGCAGCCGTCCTAGGAGTCGAGATAACCGAGTTGATCACCGACGAACTCGAGGTGAAGCCAGAGTCAGTAACGTACCATTCCGATAGCAAAGTAGTGCTCGGATACATCACCAACGACTCGCGCGCCGTTTTTATGTCTATGTTAGCAACCGCGTGGAACGAATCCGCAGGTCCTCAGCTCCAGCCCAATGGCATTACGTTCCCACCCACCTTAATCCTGCAGATTTAGCAACTCGATCTGTAGAAGCAAGCAACCTAAGCGAGAGCGTATGGCATACAGGACCGAGGTTTCTCTACAACAAGGACGAAGCCACCTACAGTCAGGAGGAAAGCGCCGCCGCAGAGCTCCTACCAGAAGACCCCGAAGTTCGCCAGCACGATGTACAAGTACTAGCCACTCAGGTAGAAGCTAATACACACCTTAGGTCAGAGCGCTTCTCAAAGTTCTCACAATGGTCAAATTTGCAGGTAGCAATCGCAAAGCTGATCACCGTAACTCGATCACGCAAGTCTCAGCCGCTGAAAGACGCTTCTCCCAGTCCTCCAGTACTTGAGCAAGCAAAGACGGTAATCATCAAGATCGTTCAACGTGATGTCTTTGGAAGTGAGATCGAGAATATTCAGCATTCAGGAAAGCTTCCAAGAACAAGTCTCTTGGCGAAACTGTGTCCCATTATCGATAACTTCGAGTGGGTTGCCGGCTAAGAGAAGAATATATTAGCGACCATGAGCGCCACCCGCTCATCCTGCCCAGCTCACACCACGTGACCACTCTCATAGTGAGGCACTACCACGCCAAGGTCCAGCATCAGGGGAGAGTCTTCACCCATGGGCTCATTCGAAGCAGCGGGTTCTGGATCATAGGAGGCAAGAGACTAATAAACAACATCATCGACAAATGCGTCAAGTGTAGAAAGCTGAGAGGCCAGCGCCAGATGCAGAAAATGGCTGATCTTCCTGCAGAACGTCTGACGCCAGCACCACCATTTAGCTACGTGGGCTTAGACGTGTTCGGCCCATGGCAAGTTTGCACCAGGCGCACCAGAGGAGGGCTCGCTCATGGCAAGAGGTGGCCTGTTCTCTTCACTTGCATGACAACACGAGCTATTCACATCGAGGTCATTGAATTAATGGACACCTCGTCCTTCATCAACGCTCTACGACGATTCCTTGCGCTGCGGGGACCAGTAATCCAGCTACGTTCAGATTGCGGTTCCAACTTCATAGGCGCGCGCAACGAGCTCCAGGGAGTCCTGAAGCCATCAGATGTCAGTAATGTGCAACGATACCTGCTGAAGGAAGGCTACGAGTGGGTTTTAAATCCACCTCACGCATCGCATGCGGGCGGAGCGTGGGAGCGCATGATAGGAGTCACCAGAGGCATTCTAGAGGCAGTACTATCTGACATCCCTCCCAAACACCTTACGCACGAGGTCTTAACTACCTTAATGGCAGAGGTCGCAGCCATCGTGAACGCTAGACCGCTAGTACCGGTCTCCAACGACCCAGAGGCGCCAGAGATACTGACGCCAGCTACACTTCTGACGCAGAAGCCACAGCAACTGAAAGCAGCAGCTGGCGACTTCAGCCCATCAGATCTGTGCAGTAAGCAGTGGAGAAGGGTCCAGTACCTCGCCAACGTCTTCTGGTCGCGCTGGCGCAAAGAGTACAAACCGACTCTGCAGCCACGCAGGAAATGTCAACAAAGTACGCGCAACCTACGAGAGGGCGACCTGGTCCTGCTTCGCTGTAAGGAGACGCCCAGGAACAACTGGCCCATTGCGAGGGTCAGTAAGTCATATCCTGGTCGAGACAACAAAGTTCGCCAAGTGAACCTGGTGACTGGAAACAACAAGCACTTCAAACGACCAGTAACAGAGGTAATCCTGCTACTGCCAGCTGACTCTTAGAGACACTCAATAGAGACACTTACAGAGACGCTTGTAGTGGTATCCTACGAATACCAGGCGAGGAGTGTGCCGTCACGCTATTAGTTGTTTAATCACGGCATATTGATAAAAGCACACTCATACATGTACGTGCTGCTCAAAGACTCATTGTCATTACATGACTTCATGTTAAAAGTATTCACGCTATTTCGATTTGAATTGTTAGAGCTTATTGATAGCTTTCTAGATGACCGCAATCTTTATAACCAGTTTTGATTAGACAATATTATTAGATTAGTGTTTTCGTGGTTCTAAGGTCATCATTGTAATTTGAGTAGTTTTAGTTCGAATCAGAGTTTGCATCGTGTACAGCTTAATAAGTTCCTTCCGTTTTTCCCAACATAAATAAATCTGTTAGAGTATCGACGGGTTCATTTTGGTTATACTGCCCTATCGGAGCCACGAGTATCGGCCGAGGTAGCGGAACACTACTTGAGTCTTGTGACAGGTGATAATAATCTTACTAGTATAATGTACAGTATATTGTACATGTACCTACCTCTACAGGGAACACTACTGGAGTCTTGTGACAGGTGATAATAATCTTACTAGTATAATGTACAATACATTGTACATGTACCTACCTCTACAGTGAACACTACTGGAGTCTTGTGACAGGTGATAATAATCTTACTAGTATAATGTACAGTACAGTGTACATGTACCTACCTCTACAGGGAACACTACTTGAGTCTTGTGACAGGTGATAATATTACTAGTATAATGTACAGTACATTGTACATGTACCTACCTCTACAGGGAACACTACTGGAGTCTTGTGACAGGTGATAATAATCTTACTAGTATAATGTACAGTATATTGTACATGTACCTACCTCTACAGTGAACACTACTGGAGTCTTGTGACAGATGATAATAATTTTACTAGTATAATGTACAGTACATTGTTCATGTACCTACCTCTACAGTGAACACTACTGGAGTCTTGTACAGTACATGATACGGGGTGGGTATATGCGGCTATGGGGTCCAGAACCGATCCGGTTTTCAGAGACAAAATAGCTCCAAAACCCGGATTTGCAAGATATTGTGAAAACGAACCCGGATTCTCCCCCTGTTTGATTATTCTGAATCGTCTATAACCCAGAATTCGACATATATAATTTTACGACAAACCAGGACACGCAAATCGAAATTAGGTTCAAACCTGGACCCAGTACCGCCTCACATATATTGCGACATAAACAAGCGTGCTATCCAACCTTTTTTCGTTGTAGCAAAGGCTTTGGCATGTTTCCACTTTTCTACATCTGCTGCGGCATTGAGATTAATAATAGAGTAAACCTTGAACATGTAACTGGTCCCAGGAACAAGTCCAGATACTGACGCATTGGTTACTTTAAGGTTGCTCTTCCCAGGTGAGAATGTTACTTCATTACTGCACTGCACAACACATTTCTTGTCCTCTGGATCTGTGCATTTAAAGCAGTCTATTGTAAAGGTAATGTTGTAGTTACTTGCTCCTGGAGGGATCCAGTTAAGGATTATCGTGGACGTGTTCCATGCTATGGCATTAGCAAGTGGTGGTCCATCGGGTAATTCTGTGAATATATAAATGCTTTAGATTTTCTTGATACAAAGAGGTTATTGCACGGAAAGTTGTGTAATGCGGCTGGGTATTTTTTAGAGTCAGTTTGATTTTTTCGAGCCTGAAATGCGGGAAAAAATAAAATTGAGGAGTAACAATTCCCAGCCGTATTACACAACTTTTCGTGTTTATTATACGACAGCTAACACAAAAAAAAAAAATTCCTTACCTTACTCTTGCTTACCTTAACTTACTTAAAATCGGGGCCGGGGCGGCTCTGAAAAAGTTTTTTCACGCACTAAAAACTGATTGGTTATTACTCAAACAGCCCCATTTCGATTGGCTCGCGCGTTTACAAAATATTAAAGTGCTACTACGATCACATTTTGATAGGGATATTTTTGCGTATTGGTAAAGTAAAGTTGCTATAGTTTTCCTAACCAGACCGTTTTTTGATATGACGACGGGAAGTCTTATTTTTGGTGTCCGAATCTTGAGTTTTTATGTCCGCCATTACTCGAATCCGTTCCGTGACAGAGCCATGACAGGGCTAATTTCCAGCGGACGTGACGTCATCTTCTCAACACAGCAACATGCATCGCACAAACTTTCGCACGAACTTATAAGTAAAGTACATGTTTATACTATTTTTGGAACATACGACATTTGGCTCCAACCAAAGGGGTTTCTGCTCTCAAGATAGTTTCTTCAAATAGTAAGGTATTAAGCAACTATAAGTTTTTGTTTTCGTGTCATATCAAAGTCATTGCGTACAAAAGCCTACATATCGATATCCGGTGACTCACTTCCAGTATCGGCCCAGTCAAATCACTCGAAAATACATGGTTTTGGGAGCTATTTTGCCTTCTAAAACAAATAAAATGATTTATGAAAAAGTTCTACCTTCAAATCAAAGTTAAATAACATCTAATCTACAACTGATAACGGTTTGGGTGATTATATTAAGAGTTCGACTGAAGTGAATGTTTACAAGGCGTTACTCGTTTATGGACGGCCAAGCAGAAGAAACTGGGTTTAGCTTGAATATGCATGTCTGAACTGACTCTCTACCGCTGAATTCAGATAGGAGAATAAATTTCCAGTGGTTTGATGGATAGAACATCGAGGTTTCTCGAGTTTAGAGTGCAACAAATCGCTGTTAAAGTTCCATTTCGTGCAATTTTTTTCTTGTGCGACCTTTGTAATGGCGGGAGCTGCAGTAGGAGAGATTTTGGAGCGGTCAAAACGAAAGCAGAGAATTCTCTTTCGTATAGTTCTGGTATCAACAGGTAAGCCATATTATAAACTTGTAATGCGACTAAAGTTGTTATCTCTCTCAAACAAAATCATATTTACTTCAAAGCGATGACCAATAGCAAATGTCCTCTTCTGTGTGCAATGATTTTGATATGAACTGTCGTATAGTAAAACATTTTTTACACGAAAAGTTGTGATAATACGGCTGGGAATTTTAATAATCAATTATGGGCCTTTCAGGATCGAAAAAACAAACCTGACTCGTAAAAATAAAAGAGCCGTATTACACAACTTTCCATGCAATAACCACTTTTTTTAAACACGGTATTGAAGTTACTACACAGCTTACAATGCTGATGTGATAATATTTAAAGAGGGTCACACTGAGCCAACATGAAGTTAATTAGGAAAATTATTTGATAAAAATGATCAAAAGGACTAGAACGAGACTGTCGTATTGGTTTCATCACAGGTAACCCAAGCTCTGTAATTGACAATGCAATATTTACTAAGAGGGGCTGAATGGGGTTAACTGATAACTGAGAAATGGCCAAAAATATTACTGTTAACTGAGAATTTTACCTTTTTTTAGCTGTTAGCTGATATTTGTGAGATAGCTGTTACCATTATTTTTTTATTAAAATGACGTAACGTCACATGCTATTATTGGCTTTTCGGATGGTTTTCGACAGATTTGATCCAGTTGATAATAGTCAAATCAGGTTAGGGTAGTCTTTTTATATAACTTAACTGATAACAGCAAAATTTAACTGATAACTGATAAATAGCTAACATTTGTATGAGATTTTTTTAGTCTTGGATTTTCAAAACTAATATTGAAAAAAAACGACAATACTTACAGGATGTGTCTATTTGTCCATGGGCTGTGTGATTGCGATTTCTGTGTTTTTCGGCGAGTTTTGACCTCGGCAGTTTTGTAGACTGCATATAGTCAGGAGCTCATCATATACAGTACAGAACTGCTGAGGTCAAAACTCATCGAAAAACGCTGAAATTGCAACCACACACAGCCCATGGACAAATAGAAACATCCTGTAAGTATTGTCGCTTTTTATTCAATATTAGTTCTAACAAAAATCCCATACAAATGTTAGTAAATATTGCCACTTACAGAGCTTGGGTTACCTTTTGTTTTTATTGTACCGTAGCGAGAAGTCGATGTGTTTTTCGTAGTCACCACAACAGTTAGTCAGATTTAATATACGAAATTCACCACTCTTTTGAATATTTCAATAGGTAACCTTTAAAATACACAATAAATTTATTTCTGTTTACAGCGTTTCTGGGCATAGCTAGCTAATATGTGGGAATTTTTGTTCAATTTTTGTTCTTAGCGGCTGCTATTAGCCCGGGTGGGGAGGGGGGGGATACTCAGAAGGGTAGGGATGTGCCGCGGAGACCTCAAAACCCTGACCCTATCCCAGACCTAAAAATGCCGTTTAAATTAAAATTACACTACGAAGGCCGGTGTTTTGTTTTAATATGCATGGTATTTAAGCTGTAGCGTGGCCGATAGAGCGCCAAGCATGGCGCCAACGACAAGTATATCAAAATCCATACCCTTTCCCAGACCAAAACCGTAAAAAGGATACCCTATCCCAGACCTCGGCAGCTCAAAAACATACCCTATCCCGCGGCACATACCCGTATAGGCCATATAAGGGAGTACCCCCGCCGGAGGTTTTAGGGGAGCCGGGGTGGTGCAAGTGGTCAGCGATCTCACCACTGTGGCCTGGTTCGCACACAGCGGTCAAATGTCTGCGCGTGCGTATTATGGTCAGTCTGGTGGGCGGCCGCACGAATTTCCCGCTCAAAATTTACCTTTACATATTACAGTGAACTTCTACCCCCAAAAGTTAAGAAAAATACGTGAAAGTTAAGCTTTTTATTTTCACAGTCGACGGGAAATTGAACAAACTTCAAACTGTGAGTTTACCAAAATTCTTCGTACTTTACCAAAAAAGTTCTCAAGGTTTGAAAACGGGTGTGTGAACGGGTGTGTGACGGCCGCCGGCTCGCTTTGAATTTGTTTTGGAATATGTTGTTGTTGCAAGACTTTTTGACGCATGCGCAGACGTTTGACCGCTGTATGCCTGAACGTGATATCTCCCTTGCTCCGAGGTTTTTCTCCAGTGTTCTTTCCTCCACAAAACCCAACACGATAAATTCCAATTCGATCTGTGGTTTAGCTGAGTCATTTATCTTCAGCCCCTATGGTTGTTTCAGGTCTCGTTAAAATTCAATGTTTTTGAGGAGTACAGGACATTGAAATGATATTAACTTCTTATTAACCTAGAGCGAGGTCTTTACGGGAAAATATCAGACCGAGGTCTTGACAGTACGGACTGAGTGATAGTGAGGTTCGTACATAAAAGACCGAGGTCTGATATTTTCCCGTAAAGACCAAGTGGGCGAGGTTAATAAGTAGTTTATTATATGGCACTTGTGATAAATAATGAATGAGAAAATAAGTGACTCGCGTGACTCGCGCCCCATAACACAACGTGAGATACCTAATTTGCATAAATTAACATACCAAAGTGCGGAAGCCGTTCAGAATTTATTCCGGGATCTATTTGACAGCTCTTCGTAAATCAAAAGAAAGGATGAATGGAAATACAATGTCAGATGTCAAAATCAATTCAGGATTAGAAAACGTTGCTAATCCAAAGTGCATGAAAGGTGGAATTCGTAGAAAAAGCGATCAGAAAAGAACATATTTTCCACTATAAAATCAACTCGAAAAACAAACCTTTCGCTCAAGTGCCATGTGGTCGACGAAAAAATGCAAGATCTTTCTCGGATCACTTCGGCGATGACAGTTCTATGCTGTTTGTTTGTATCCTGGACAACTTTGACTGGGACATGGAAAATCTGGAACTGACAATCCCTGATAATTGCTCCTGATCGGCAAAATTGGTTAGCTGTGGAATCAGAACTTCCCTGGTTTATAGTGAGGGATTGTAATTTGTAAGCTGGACCGGTGCTGACTGACATTCAAGACAAATTTCTTAAAATTGATAATTGAAGAAAGAAAGCCGGCTACAGAGGAATATACTTGTTGCTTGTTGAATATATGGACAGTCTGTGACTTCTGGCTCTGGTGATAGTCGCTGGCAGACTTGTTTGTCTTGTAGTTTTATAACTTCCACTGGACTGCACGGATCGAGGCCCGCTCGACACTCGAAGCAGCTTTCAGGATCAGCGTTATATAGCAGGTCAGTTTATCTTTATTGAGTCGCATTGTTCAGTTATTTTGCTGCTGGGGTGTTTAATTCCTGCATTACCTGATACATTTATTTACTAAGCCATGTTCTAATTTCGTTTCTACCGAGTGGAGAATTCATGTGATGTCGCTGTTTGAAACTCGCCGGGAAAATGGTTCTTCCGTATATTGAACTCTGCTAGACGGCACACCGCGGCAAAACGTCACGCGCATGCGTATTTGCTATTTCTTGTCCGCGCGCGGCCGCCCCCAGTTTCCCGCGAAAACTGAAATGAAACAACAGGCACATGCCGTGATTTTAACGTTTCTGCTTAAAAGTATTCATTTGTGAACTGTTTTGTCAAAAACTAAGAAAACTACTTAAAAGCTAAGCCTAAGACTTTAACAGGTTGAAGTTTTCTTAATTTGTAATTCATTGTGAGTTTACTAAGTTATAAAATTATTTACTAAAAAAGTTGAAACCCTCGGTAATTTGTATTTGATAGCAGAGCCTTCGTTCTTTTGGCCAGCGGAACATACCGTTTTGCCGCGGTGTGGCTAGACGGTGACTTCTGAAACTTTGTAGAACCTGGCAGGACATCTATCTTGTCTCTGTAGCATAGACCTTTGGATGGAATTGTATTCCAACTAGTTCTTTTCTGTCCTTTTCTGGTTGACTTTCCACATACATCAATGCCGATAATTTTTGCCAACCAAGTATGTTCGTTTTGGAGGTAATTAATTTAAGCTTTGTAATTACATTCACACTCACATGTGGGCCGGTCATATTTTTTATGGTCCTGCTTTCTCTCTTTTAAAAACTGTATTACGATGTCTGTGCTCTTAAGCTACGTCACTAAGTGCCTAGTTATCTCTATTTTACCCGGCTCGATTTTAGTTTTCGATTTCCTGAGCTTAGACCAAAATACACGAATTGTGACCGTTATCATGGTAACGGTCCGTACGGCAAAATCCCGACCGAGCATCAGCCAATCAAAACACTCGATTTGACATTGAGAGTGGCTTGCCATATAATAATACATGATATCAGCTTACTATTTTAGCTAAATGATGACCTAGTCAGACTACCAGTGTGATTACACGGTTTATCATGCTTACAAATATACTACCTACCTCTACAGTGAACACTACTGGAGTCTCGTGGCAGGCGATAATAATCTTTTCTGCAATAACACTTTGTTCGTTTAGTGTTTGGTTGTGACTTGTTGGGACACCACTGGCATAACGTGTTACTTCTTAAAGTTTTGTATTTATCGGGTTTGCATCCTGCAAAATAAGTCCTTCATGTATTAAGTAACATATTATTACGATAATACCACAATCCCCTCGCTTTTCTTTGTTTGTTCAGGGACATTTAATCTCAAATATCCCTTATCAGCATGCATACTTTCACTAAATCTCCCCCATTCACCATGAAAGAGGGAAACTTAGGAGAGCATGCGCACTGGCGAGGAGACATCAAAGTCCCCTTTGACTGCATCGGGTTAGAGTGAGTACTGGGTGAGTACTGTGTCGCCTAACCATACGCCCTCTGTTGATTTGCAAGTGCGCGATGCACCTCTCTTGATTCCTTACACCGCCGCCTTCCATGTGGGATACTTAAAACCATAGTCAAGCACATAATTATGGTTGCCGAAATGGTGCAAAAATTCAACAAACGTAATGCATTCACATTCAACATTGATATGCATTCACGTTCAACGATGTTATTCTTGTTCAAGAATATATTCGTTGGCAACAAAAATATCCATTCACATTCAACGATATTATTCTTGTTCAACGATATATTCATTCACGTTCAACTGTATTATTCTTGTTCAAGAATATATTCATTCAACAAAAATATTCATTCACATTCAACGATATTATTCTTGTTCAACGATATATTCATTCAACGAAAAATATATTCATTCAACAATTCGTGCGCACCCAGCTCTACGCATCATTGTGCCCAGTCTCCCACGGCACTATAATTCGTGACGAGGACATCACGATTTCACTCTATTTCACACGATTTCATATTTTACAAGATGGCATCGAATTTAATATTCGGCAGTGTTACCGTGAAGAGATGAGAACATTTCGGGGTGGAAGTACGCAAAGCCTTTTAACACCGAATTATGGCGGAAACGGAGTGTGCACGGCCATCCATTTCGGCCCCTGTCATTGTCAGGCAAACGAAAAAAAAACGTGCAACCCCCGATACCGAAAAGTCAGTGTATCTAATCGACTGTGTAGCACAAGACAGCGACGATGAGGAGATGGCGGAGATGGCAGATTCATTTGCATTTCGCGAACAGTATGTAGTCATTAAAGGAGAGTTTGACACCTGGACACCGTGAAGATGAAATGAGCTTGTGGAGGTGTTTCAGACAAAAATTCCAAGCATAACGAAATCAGATTTTGATTTTCTTAAAAGGGAAAAGAATGTTGTCGCCTGGCCATAAGTGGGACTTTGCCCATGTGAAAAGCCTTTGTGGCCAGAGCCGCTTGTCTGTGAAACTGAAAGATTACTGTTCGCGAAATGCAAATGAATCTGCCAGTCTCCTCATCGTCGCTATCTTGTGCTACACAGTCGATTAGATACTTGCACCCCGAAATGTTCTCATCTCTTCACGGTAACACCGCCGAATATTAAATCTTGTGAAATATGAAATCGTGTGAAATAGAGTGAAATCGTGATGTCCTCGTCACGAATTATAGTGCCGTGGGAGACTGGGCACAATGATGCGTAGAACTGGGTGCGCACAAATTGTTGAATGAATATATCGTTGAACAAGAATAATATCGTTGAATGTGAATGAATATTTTTGTTGAATGAATATATTCTTGAACAAGAATAATACAGTTGAACGTGAATGAATATATTCTTGAACACGAAAAGTATCGTTGAACGTGAATGAGTATATCGTTGAACGTGAATGAATATATCGTTGAACAAGAATAATATCGTTGAATGTGAATGAATATTTTTGTTGCCAACGAATATATTCTTGAACAAGAATAACATCGTTGAACGTGAATGCATATCAATGTTGAATGTGAATGCATTACGTTTGTTGAATTTTTGCACCATTTCGCCAACCATACATAATTACATTGTGTTTTAACCAACACCCTTGTACCCAAATGAAGTCAGGCTCCGAAGTTGGTCTATTATCTCACACAATAGCTTAAATAAAACTTGCCTCAACTCAAAAGGTCTTCATCTGAACAAGAAAGGCATCTCACAATTGGCAATAAATTTTAACAATTATACTAAATCTATCTGATTAAACGACATTAGGGAGAGTGGAAGTCCAAAACAAATAAATAATATTGCTAACTCGGAACAAATTGACATAGACCTAAATTCATCATTAATAAACGACCCAGAGAATATTTGTCCAAACAGTGATTTGTCAATTATTTCTGAAACGAGAGGCTTTAAAATGGCTCTACTAAATATCGCTAGCGTCCCTAAACATATCGATGAATTGAGAATTTCATTATTGAATCAACCTTTAGATGTTCTAGCCCTAAATGAAACTAGGCTTGACTGGTCTGTGTCCAACTCTGAAATGCACATAACCGGGTACGAGCTAATTCGCTACGATCGTACCAGATCTGGTGGTGGCGCTTGTTTTTATTTAAGAGATCTTAAGAAATACGGTCAACTATATAAGGAGAAACGATTTAGTACCCGAAGATATCGAGGCTCTTTGTGTAGGAATTCAAAAGCCTAATAGTAAATCATTTATTTTGTCCACCATATATAGACCACCAAATTCGTCATCAGAATATTTTTCTAGACTTGAACATCTCATAACAAACATCGATAATGAAGACAAAGAGTCATACGTGTTGGGCGATCTAAACTGCAATCGGCTCAGCGCCACAGATTCAAATACTAATCGCCTGAAGTCGTTCTGTGATTTACACCAATTTAGTCAACTTATTAAACAGCCTACACATAGAACGGAAAATTGTTCCTCGTTGTTAGATGTTTTGATCACCAGCGATCCGGGGAAAATAGTTGCCTCTGGCGTTGTCCATATAGGGCGATCATATTCTAATTTTTGGAATTCGTAAAAAAACAGTGAAAATAATTAATACCAGGAGCCTTAAAAACTTTAACTTACATAATTTTCGCAGAGATCTACAATATCAACAATGGTCAGATCTTTTGTTGCTTGAAAATTCCGATCAAATGTGGACGGCATGGAAAACTATGTTTATAAGTGTCGTAGATAAACATGCTCCCATGAAAACAAAAATAATCAGAACAAATAACTTACCTTGGGTAACAACAGAAATTAAAGAGACCATACGTGAAAGAGACAAAATGAAGCGAAAGTATGTTATCACGAAAAACAAAGACTTCTGGTATGCGTATACCGCCTTAAGAAACAAAGTGAACAAGACACTAAGAAATGCTAAGCGAGATTATTTTAGCGATCAAATAGAAAAGAATAAAGGTGATCCCAATGGGCACGTGGAAAACAGTGAATAACCTAATGGGACGGCATGTTCAACATCGGGTTGTAAACGAAATTAAGTACAACAATGAAACAATTACATCTCCTGCCGAAATTGCCGAAGACTTTAATAATCACTTTGTTGAAATTGGTCCTAAACTCGCAGAAACTATTGAAACTAATTCATCTGACTTTAAAGATTACATTAAACAAGCCCCTTGTACGTTTGAGTTTAGTCTTACAAGTGAATCAAGAGTACTCAAGCTTATTAATAAACTATCCTCTAAGAAGGCAACGGGTCTTGATGGAATATCTGCTAAAATTATAAAAGCTGCTGGACCAGTCATTTCTGAATCCCTGACGTTCCTCTTTAATGTAGTTATCAAATCAGTTTTTTCCCCCACTGACTGGAAAAAGGCCCGAGTCAGCCCATTGCATAAAAATGGGCCACGAAATGACATGGACAACTATAGACCCATATCAATTCTCCCTGTAATCAGTAAAGTATTTGAAAGAATATTATACGATCAATTATACAATTATCTTACTATGCAAAATTTATTAACAAACAATTTGGTTTCAGACGACTGCATTCAACAATGACAGCCTTATTAAATTCCACTAATTCGTGGTTAGTAAACATGGATCGAGGTCTTTTTAATATTGTTATCTTCCTCGATCGACACTGTTGATCACGGATTGTTACTAGACAAACTAAAACTTTATGGAATCAAATATAGGTCGATTAGTTTATTACAATCTTATTTATCAGACAGAATGCAGTCATATTCGGTTCAAAATATTAAGTCAAATGAGAGATTAGTCACATTTGGAGTGCCTCACGGTACAATCCTTGGCCCCCTGTTGTTTCTCATTTATATAATGACTTACCAAATTGTCTAGAAACATCGACACCATGTCTGTTTGTCGACGATACAAATGTAACAATATATGTGGCTCGAATACAAGTGATGTCGAATCAAGAGCAAATCGTGAACTTCAAAATGTTAGCCATTAGCTTAAGGCCAATAAATTACACTTGAATGTCGCCAAAACTGAATTCATGATAATCGGCTCGAGACAACGCTTATCTGATCTAGATAAGATGCCTACATTAAAAATTGGAAATAGATCAATAAAAAGAGTAACCGAAAGTAAAACAGTTGGAGTCGTGGTAGACGAAAATCAAAGATGGGAAGAACATATTAATTACATAACAAAAAAGATAGTCTCTGGTCTAGGGGCTCTAAAAAGGATAAGACCATTCGTATCGAAAGATATACTTGTGAAAATTTACGATTCCCTTATTCAGACGCACATGGATTATTGTTACGAAGTTTGGGACAATTCTGGAAAATTCCTCTCAGATAAACTACAATTTTTTCAAAACAGAGCCGCTAGACTCATTCTTAGAGCAGGCTATAATACGAGCTCCAGGTTACTTTTAGATACCCTATAGGCGAATCCTTGCTGACGTCATTGTTTACATTTTTGCCTCATTAGCATAAATTAAACTTCAAGCTACAAACAAACAGACTATATCAGTTGAAAGAGAATTTTAAACTGAGTAACCACCGAAAATTTGAGATTGATATGTTAAATATTTACGGAGAAATTGACTTTTCAAAACTATAAAATGGGCTGGGGGGCAAGAGTTGCTGATAGCCATACATTCATTGTAAATTTTGAGCTTTTTAAACGCTCATTCCTAAAAATATATTTATCATATCACTCTCAAATTTTCGGTGATTATCAAGTGTGACAATCTCTTTCGATTTATGGACTCTGTTTGTTTGTATGTACGTCGCTTGAAGTTTGATGTATGCTAATGAGGAAAAAACGTAAACAAGGATTCGCCTATAGGATGGGATAAACTAGATGAACGAAGGGCTAAACGCAAAGCGGTCACTATGCACAAAATCCGAAATAATTTCGCGCCAGCTGGCCTTACCGAGTTATTTACAACAGTTGGAAACTCGACTCATAATAATTTAAGAGGATCTGACACAAAACTTTTGCCTCCCTCAACCAAGAACTGAATTCATGAAAAAAAGTTTATCATACAATGGTGCAAAAATATGGAATGGGCTTCCAGCCAAACTACGCGAAACAAAGTCTCTTGTTTCTTTTAATAAACAAGTTGCGACCATCACTCTCCTTAGTGACTAACCCCATCACTCTCCTTAGTGACTAATGTAAATATTTATTTATTTATCTAGTAGTTATCATTTGATAGGACACCTTTTATAATTACTTAAATCGTTTATGACCCAGAAAAATTGTAAATAAAAATAATTTTAATATATTAGCTTAGCCTAGACATATCGCAATTTTGTAATTAGAAAAAAAATTACCACACGGCTCCTATGGAAATCAAATTGTATCTGTTAGAATTCTCCGTGTTTTAAAATAAAGTTGATGAATGCTCATACAATCTATTGCGCTCAATCAAGCATAATAACAAGACGTTTTCGAAAGCCACTCGATCAACTGCGACGTGTTTACTTCTGGCAAAGAGAACCAAACTTCTCGCAGATTAGTTCTCTTCCTCGGAGTATTACAATCTAATAGCATGACATTTCGGAAAATTAGCGCTTAAATTTCCCCTCGAGCCTCGGGAGGATCTGTAAAAGTCCCTCCGCCTCCACAAATCCTCCTCCCTCAGCTCTCGGGGAAATTTTATCGCTAATTTCCCCCATGTCATGCTATTACTTATAGGGAGTGTTCATTATTTATGGCTTGGGAGGCGGGGGGGGGGGGGGGGGGGGGGGGTTCATCTGCTTCTCTTGTTAAAACTTTTATGACCCCCTATAAATGAATTAAAACTTAGATGACCCCCTTATAAAATTGTTCAAAACTTTATTGACCCCCCCCCCCCCAATAAAAAAAGATGGATGTGCAAGAACGAATGCAAACTGCATATACATGTAATCTATTAAATTTCTAGATTGTTTCTAGATTTATGGTATTTTCGTTGACATTACCTTTGTTTAGTAGAAACATATATATATATATATATTATTAATTCGTTTATTTATATCGTTTATATCATTGCTGGCGTATGTTATGCTAGTGTCGTCAGCATACATTCTTGACTGAGAATAGGTTAGACAATTGGGTAGATCATTAATGTATAACAAGAATAACAAGGGGCCTAGGATGGTCCCCTGGGGCACTCCACTTTTAACCAATGTCTTGGACGACTTACAATTATTTACAATGCAGGTTTGTGTACGGTCATTTAAATATGAGTTAAACCAATCTTGGGTATGACCGGTTATTCCATAGTATTCCAGTTTCGATAGCAAGATGGTATGGTCTATTGTATCGAAGGCCTTTCTCAAATCAAGAAACATAACTGCATTAATATTGCCACGGTCAATGTTTAATGACCAACTGTCAGTCGCCTCCAGTAGCGCAGTCACGGTGGAGTGAACTGAGCGAAAACCAGATTGATGATTTGAGAGTAATTTGTTGTCGGTCAAATATTTATAAAGCTGATCATAAATTATGCGCTCACACACTTTTGCAACTACTGGAATGATCGATATCGGCCGATAGTTGGTCATGTCACTACGTTTCCCGGCTTTCTTATAAAGCGGAGTAACTCTTGCGCTCTTCCACTCATCGGGAAAGATTCCTGTTTTTATGGATTGATTAAATAAGTAAGTCAGTGAGTCAGAGATCAGGTCGGGGCACTCCCTAAGAAGTTTAGCAGAGATATTATCTAGGCCAGTTGCCTTAGACTTGCAAAGTTTGGATAACAATACGAAAACAGACGATCGGTCTGTTGCCTTAAAAGAAAAACGATTGTCGGTGTTATTCAAATAATCACTATAGGAAGCGTCAACATCATCAATATCTTTTGCAAGGCCTGGTCCGATCTCTACAAAGTATTGGTTAAAATTCTCAGCTACTTCAGTTGGGTTATTTATAGTTGTGCCACTGTTATTTATTTCGTTGATCACCGACTTGTTGTTTTTACGTGACATTACTTCATTAATTGTTTGCCACGTTTTACGTGGAATTTTAGAATATTGTTCAAATGCGTTATTATAATAACATTTCTTGGCATTCTTAATCTCAGTGTTTACACGATTTCTTGTTTTCTTAAAGTTGGACCAGTCTCGAGGGTCATTGGATTTTATGGCTTTGATTTTTAAACGGTCTCTTCGGTGCATCACTCTTTAATTCCGAATTAATCCAAGGACTCTTAGACGAACGTGTGCGTCGTGTTCGCACTGGTGCATGTTTATCGCAAATTTCTAGAAACATAGCTTTCCATTTAAGCCACATTTCGTTTGGATTTTCTATTCCCCTGAGGTCACTCCATGGCTGAACTTGGATGTCATTACGAAAGTTTTCTCTGTTGAAATTCTTAAAGTGTCTAATGCAAACACTATTAGTTCCTTTCGACTCAGAAGGTATAAAGAGTTTGCGATAAGCATACACCAAACTGTGATCGCTTATACTAACATGGGACACTCCACTGCACACAATTTTATCTGGATAGTTCGTAAATATGAGATCGATCAACGTCTTACTAGTACAAGTAACACGCGTTGGTTCTTCGATTAATTGCTTAAGGTTGTAAATGTCGGCAATATTTCGAAGCTCATCACTGACCGTGTTACTGCTTTCAGACAAAAAATTACAATTAATATCACCCAGAACAATGTGTTCAGTGTTTTCTGCATCTATTCTCCCGATGAGCGCTTCGAAATGCCGAAACAATTCAAGGGTTGAATTAGGAGGTCTATACCAAGTAGTAATAATAAAAGGCTTAGACCTCGGTTTCTTTATTTCAATTGATAGACTTTCAAGATCTGTAGATTCTAGGTCACTTCTAACGATATAATCTATAGTTGATCGGACATAAATACAAACTCCACCTCCATTTCTATTTCTATCACGGCGTATAATATTGTAGCCAACAATTTTGACTTCATCATCACTGACAATCTCATTAAGCCTCGTTTCATTTATAGCTAGAATATCAAACCATCGATTATCCAGAAGAACCCGGAGTTCATCTATGTGTTTGGGTAGACTAGTTATATTCAGGCAAGCCAATTTAAAACCACGATTGTTTGGAAATATTGGTTGGGAAGCATTTATTGCCACATTTTCAGAGTGAGATAAAGATTATTTTCGGGTCCTAATGTGCGATATAAAGTTAGATGCTAGAGTTTTAGTTCCTTCAATATTTAAGTGAAGTCCGCTAGAATTAAGGTGTTCTCTTGTGATATTTGAATGAGTGAGTAGTGACCAATCATTTTGTTTGGCAAATCTACCAACGATTTTGTTGACTTCCTTGATTTTGGCGTTCAAGAAATCATCCGATCTTATAATAATTGAGGAAATCGTTACCTTAGTAGATGGGGATTCGTCTTCAATTTCCTTACCAAGCTGTACAATTTTTTCGGCGATTTCTTTCGGCTCCTCGAATCTAACATCGTTGGTTCCAATATGTAGTATGATTTCATCCGGCTCTCTCCTAAGTGATGGTTTGATATAATCAAACATATCTTCAACCGTGGCTCCCGGGAAAGACTTGACATAGGTGCTGTGGCTGTGGGACAACTTACGTCCGTTGATATACTTCAGCAACGAGTCCCCAGCTATAACTACAGTGGGTTTGGATCTTGTAGGGATGGAAGGCTTTTCAACTGCTTTCGACGGGGCGGAGGTGCTGTGTTGGTTTAGTTGATTACTTTGTTGGGTAGATCCTTGCTTTGAGTTTTTCTTTTTCTTTCTCTTCTTTTCGACCTTGGTCCATTCCTTAGCGTTGGCATTCGGAGTATTCCGCGGACACGGCTAAAATACTCTAAATTGTGCCAGAAAATGCAGGAAGAGGCACATCCGAAAACCTAAAATTCAAAAATCTCTCTAGAAACTCGGACCTCAGAGCCTCGTATCTGTTTACGTACCTGCTTGTTTTCAGTTCAATATTTTCCTGTTCAATAAATACTAAGAATCCTAGATAACTATATTCCTTGTGAGGAATCTATCTTGAGTGAGTGTGAAGCTGCAAAAACTAGGAAAACAAATTCGTGCAGAAAAGCCGCAAAAGGTAGTCTTGCACTATAAGCTACAGATGGACAAAAGAATCATGTGCGGTAAAAAATATCCCAAACTCCCCCTTCCTTTCTAATGGTCCGTCTCTAAGTGATGCAATATGTCAATTAACGCCCGGCAGCTGCCCAGCACACTAAACAATAAGAGCATGTAACAGTTTTAAAACTGAAAAACTGTTAAAACTTAATGTAATATATATGATAAGTCAGTCGGTATATAAATACGACCTCTAGATGAATGTAGACACAGCAGACACTAAGAACACGAGTACAGAAATTTAGCAAAACAGACTCACTTTTACAATCATTCTCAGCCATGATGTTTTCATATCCTGGTTTACACAGACATTTCACCTCTGAGCTCAAGTTCCAGTTCCCCTGACTTGTGCACACTGCCGTCAGTTCTGTGATATTCTCTGAGTATTGACTGACACATGTTCCTTTCACATAACTTTGGTTGGAGTCATCAAAAGATGATACTGTTCTGACAAAATTCACCAACACTCCTCCTCGAGTCGGGCAATAGTTAAAGGTTACATGAATTTTGATAAGAACTAGACAAGCCCCTTGGTCATAGAAGGCCAAATATATTCCTTGTTTCTTTGGTACTAAAGCTACGTCCATGGTGTTGTCGTCCTTAACTCCATCAGGTCTATAATCTGGTACCTTTGTTGGATTAGCTGTGGCAATGATCTGAAATGTTCCCCTTACAGGATCTGGTATTGGTTCTTTGGAAGTTGAATGATACATGTAAAGCTTAAAGTTTTCTTTACAATACTTGTAGGAATTACTAGATTGACACTTTCTTATCGTATACACAATCTTGATGTCCACTCGTTTAGCATCTTTGGTATCAATGTAGTCTGTTCTTAACCAGTTTGTTGGTTTTCTTGTTGTAGCAAAAACATCACAGACTGAATAATGATTTGTTCCAGATGTGTGATGCCACTGTGAAGAAAAAAAATATAGTCTACATAAATTATGTTGTATTTTACATTAAGATATTAGTTGTAATTGAAGGGTTGTGTGCAAAAAGGGTGTGAGACCTGATCACATTCTAAATTATTATTATTCAAATTCTTTGTTTTCTAAGGGAGAATTTAGAATGTGATCAGGTGTCACTTACGCCCCTTTTGCACACAGCACTTCAATTTTTGTAAGTGATAATGCTGATTTTATTACAACTTTCGTTGAAGTGGGATGTGTTTGGAAAATTGCATTCAGATGACTATAAACCAGAGTCTGGTCTCATACATGTCCAAAGCTTTCAAACAAGTACCACCCTAGATTTAATAAAATCTAGGCAGTACATATTTGATTGAGTTGGCTAAATGCAAAATTCCAATGTGACTTGAAACTTTCAGACTTTCTTCAATGAAAACAACAATATCATATTTTTTTATGCACATGCTATACCTCTAAATTTACAATGCAGCTTAATTGATAAACAGAAGCCTCTTTTGTCAAAAATGTTTAAGGGAAAAAATCACAAAACAGCTCGGAAGAGTAATTGTTTGTTCAAATTCATAAATGCAGATGCAGACCTCCACTAGTTTTCCAGGAACTAGTTATCCATGTTAATTACCAGTTTGGTTATGCTGAAGACTGTAGACTGCGAGCAGTCCCTCCTTTTCCCTCCATTGATAGTGAGTTTACGAGTGGCGTAGAGCGAGCGAAGTGAAGAATATTGGATGCGTGTGAGTGGAACGAATGGGATTCTTCCGCTCGCACGCATCCAATATTCTTCACTTCGCTCGCTCTGCTCGTAAACTCACTATCAATGGAGGGAAAAGGAGGGACTGCTTTTTTAGTAAATAATTTTATAACTTAGTAAACTCACAATGAATTGGGAATTACAAATTGAGAAAACTTCAACCTGTTAAAGTCTTAGGCTTAGCTTTTAAGTAGTTTTCTTAGTTTTTGACCAAACAGTTCACAAATGAATACTTTTAAGCAGAAACGTTAAAATCACGGTATGTGCCTGTTGTTTCGTTTCAGTTTTCGCGGGAAACTGGGGGCGGCCGCGCGCGGACAGGAAATAGCAAATACGCATGCGCGTGACGTTTTGCCGCGATGTGCCTGTGAACCAATCTCCCTCTCTTTTCTTCACCTGCCACAGGGAGCCCATAATTTAATTTCTTCAAAAATTAGAGATGCCTGCGGAGGAGGCTTATAGGGCAGCTAGAAGACTAGACATATAAATGAAGTTGTTTATTTTATTGTTCAAAAACCGTGAATAATTAATGAAGCAAAAACAAAGGAAATCAATAACTGTGAAGACATTTTATATCTGATAAAATTTCATCCTAATTTACATAAACGTTTAGCTTGGGAATAAGTTGTATCGCCAAAATAACTGAAAAACAGGATTCTTTACCCTCTTTACATGTTAATGTTTTGGAAGTCGTTTAATAAACTCGCAGCTAATTTTGGGCCTTGATCAATGAACTTTTAATTACTAAAAAAAATTTCTTTAAACTGCCACTACGACGAAAATTTACCATTTCGATTTGCCACTTTTTCAGTGTCAATAGGTCAATCAGTATTAGAAATGTCCGAAATATTTTAAAATATTCCCAAATGGGCATGTTAGACCACAACATTTTAGGAGAGTTTACCGGTAAAATCCTGTCCGCCATTGCTGGAAGCCGTTCTCAGTATTCAGCGGAAGTGACGTCATACACTTAACACGACAACCTCGTGGCGCGAAATAGTATGCATAAAAAAGTAGCCAACCTCGCAAAGATAAATATAACTTTCCTCTTGTGTACGTAAAGACGTTTTCAGTAGAAATATGCCTCCAGGCGTTGTGTTCTGCAGGCGAGCGTTAAGTGTATGACATCACTTCCGCTGAATAAACCTTTGTTTAAAGCTGAACAAAGGGAACGCACGTAGGTTTGGAGCGCGCCACTCAGTATGCGCATGCGCGAAATGCTGACGAACTGATTCGATCCATGTGACAAAGGAGAAACATGGCGGATATTTTGGTTGATTTCCACGGCGTCAAAATATCGAGAAAATCATCTCACTTAAACCTACAGTTACACTGAAAGTTTGCACGATTACTCCGTTGCAATAGATGAAGGATTTTAACGGGAAATTTTAGCAATGAATGAAGTGAGTAGCGCCAAAAATCCGATAAACTTTGGATTTCCATGGTGATTGAAAACACGACAACGTTTACAGGCTCTTTTTAAAAACAACTTTGGAGCTCCAGAGATCGGGTTATTCTAGTTTTTGAAAAACTTTCGAGCATTGGAAGTCATGGCCCAGGTCCAGTTGATGAAGACCAAGCAAGTCGTTAGTTATGGAGTTTTGTTGGTGAAGTTTGATGACTGTTTGGATTTTGCTTGGATCGTCCCTCGTGCTCGTGTGCTTGGCGAGGTATGCATCTGGCCTCATGACATGTTGAGCAAAGAATGCTCTGATGCCGATCATCCTAAGGTGTATAAAGGTAAGAAGGGTTGGGATCAAGTGTAGTTTACGAATCGAATCGAAAATTTTCGGCTAGAGTAGAGAATACCCGTCCACAATGAACTTGTATATTTTCACTGCTACCGCAGTCCCGCAGTCCGTCAGTCCGTCAGATAAACACAGGAAGCCCAATCTAATAACTTTGTCGTTCTCAAAAGATTGTAGGATTCAAAGTTGACCATAAGGCTTTGCGATCACTACGGGACTGCGGACTGCGGTAGCACTTAAATATATAGGGTTAGGGTTAGGTTAGGTTAGGGTTAGGGTTAGGGTTAGGTTAGTTGACCATAAGGCTTTGCGATCACTACGGGACTGCGGACTGCGGTAGCACTTAAATATATAACTTTGTCGTTCTCAAAAGATTGTAGGATTCAAAGTTGACCATAAGGCTTTGCGATCACTACGGGACTGCGGACTGCGGTAGCACTTAAATATATAGGGTTAGGGTTAGGTTAGGTTAGGGTTAGGGTTAGGTTAGTTGACCATAAGGCTTTGCGATCACTACGGGACTGCGGACTGCGGTAGCACTTAAATATATAACTTTGTCGTTCTCAAAAGATTGTAGGATTCAAAGTTGACCATAAGGCTTTGCGATCACTACGGGACTGCGGACTGCGGTAGCACTTAAATATATAGGGTTAGGGTTAGGTTAGGCGATCACTACGGGACTGCGGACTGCGGTAGCACTTAAATATATAACTTTGTCGTTCTCAAAAGATTGTAGGATTCAAAGTTAATTTGAGATCACTGCGGGACTGCGGTACATTTAATTTTATTAAACTCCAAAAAATGGACGGGTATTCTCTACTCGCTCCAAATTTTCTATTGAGAATCACTCGAAATTCAAATATTTTGAACGACAAAATCCCCAAATATTGACTGGGGTGGCAAGATCGTGTGGAAGAATCACTCGAAATTCAAATATTTTGAACGACAAAATCCCCAAATATTGACTGGGGTGGCAAGATCGTGTGGAGTTTTGTCGTCCAAAAAATTATGTTTGATCTTCGAGTAATTCTCAACAATAAATTTTCGATTGGAGTCGTAAACTACACTTGAGGAGCGAGTAGAGAATACCCGTCCATTTTTTGGAGTTTAATAAAATTAAATGTACCGCAGTCCCGCAGTGATCTCAAAGCCTTATGGTTAACTATGAATCCTATAACATTTGAGAACGAATTGTATATTTGAATTAACTTTGAATCCTACAATCTTTTGAGAACGACAAAGTTATATATTTAAGTGCTACCGCAGTCCGCAGTCCCGTAGTGATCGCAAAGCCTTATGGTCAACTTTGAATCCTACAATCTTTTGAGAACGACAAAGTTATATATTTAAGTGCTACCGCAGTCCGCAGTCCCGTAGTGATCGCAAAGCCTTATGGTCAACTTTGAATCCTACAATCTTTTGAGAACGACAAAGTTATATATTTAAGTGCTACCGCAGTCCGCAGTCCCGTAGTGATCGCAAAGCCTTATGGTCAACTTTGAATCCTACAATCTTTTGAGAACGACAAAGTTATATATTTAAGTGCTACCGCAGTCCGCAGTCAGAACTGCTGGCAAGATTTCTTTTTGCACGAGGAATTGTAATCCTTAACACTATGATTGGCTGTATATGTTGTGGTTCAATTATATCTTTGGTTCAAAAATTTTGAACCAGTACAAATTTTTTGAACCAGTACCATTTTTTTGAACCAGTACCATTTTTTTTATCAGTTCAAATGCTTTTTTTTAGCTCAGCCGCAGCTGTGATTATTCTGTAAAAGTCGGCTCGGTTGACACAGTTTGTTCAGTTTCGGCAAACGATTTCACACGGGCGTAGAGGGAGGTTGAGTTTGCGAGTTTTTCTTGAGAACCCTAGCTCTAGGTGGGTAAGATCTTGTTTACTGACCGGTTAGGGTTTTTTTATGGTTCAGGGTAGGGTTTTAGTTAGTTTAAAATTTCCAGCATAATTTTCCCACAAGTAGCCCAAGCTGAAATTCGCTGTAACATGGCACAGACATAGTTAAGGAACACAAGAAGACACTGTATAGGTTTTTGTCGAGTTTTATTCAAGATTTACGTTGTACATGGAAAACTAAAAAATACCATACAAATGCTGTTAAATATTATACAGACCGTGTTGTCCTCCATGTAATTTTATTTCCAAGTCCGATTTTGTTAGCAGTGCGCATGTGTGAATAAAATTAAGAGACTGGAAACGAATTAGCATA
>JAOWCC010001368.1:6120254-6282113 GCA_030867875.1 Actinernus sp. WN-2022 | reverse complement strand
ACGAGTTACCTCTTTGTACGTTATTTAGGTTCAGTTACATCGTACCTAGCCTGTAATATACTGTACACCGTACCTGTATTACATTCCACTGTGGAGTACAACAGAGCGAGGACGAGTAAGATCTGGTAAATCTTCGTCAGCGAAAGAGGAATGGATTCCATCGGCGTATTCAGACCACAAACTGAATGCAGAGCTCTGAGTTTCCGGCGTACGAAATCGATAACCTGAGTATCAGGCTCTCAAGAAGTCTCTCTCGGGAGGAACGAACCGGAGAAGACAGCTAAAATTCAGGCTACTCAAGAAGGAAAGACGGGGTAGAGTAAGAGGAGAGCCTGACACAGGCTTTCCGCCTACAACGTTTACGTCATCGAGCCATCACATTTTAACCAATGAAATTTGTTTCCGGTTTTTGGAGATTGACTTTGTCGGCCTGATTTTCGATCTCTGTAAATATATATTTTTAAATACCTTAGTATTTAATACGAAAGCCGAGAAGGGCCACTTACTTCCGAGTTCTACTTTTTGACTTCTGAGTTCAAAATTTCCGAGTTCAAAATTTCAAAGTTCAAAACTTCCGAGTTCGAATTTTCCCACTTCGGGTTCGAATTGAAATCTGGGTTTTAAACAAAGCTGCTTTTCACAAACATCACATTGACAACGGAGTTATTTCTTGGAATTGACTTCTTTGGAGTCGAAGTCTTCAATTCGGAAATTTTGAACTTGGAAGTTTTGAATTCGGAAATATTGAAGTCGGTAGTCAAAACATGACGAGCTTATCTCACAGCGGGTGTGGGCTAAATTTCGGGGTTGGCATAGCAATGAGTTAATTACATTACATGATCGATCATCGCTTTGGGAGCGGTCATTAATTACTGGGGGGGGGGGGGGGGGGGGTAAAATATCTAAAACGAGGACCCAAAAATGTTGGCCCTCCCCAAAACATCAGCCCAAAAAATATTGGTCCTCCCAAAAACATCAAAAAATGACGTCTTTTTTTTAACAAAAGAGGAAAGCATTTCTTTTGTTTTACTCCTGAAAACCTCGTTATCAAGCAGAATGTTTGAGATCTAGAATGTTGCTCATTAGCAGCATCCAGCACGCGCTGATTGCTGGTTAAGGGACATTTCTAAGGTGGAGCTGAATGGTCGATTGAAGTAGCCTAAAATATTGTAAAAGTTTCATTGTTAAAACAGGCGCCCAAAAATTTGTAAACCTCCCCAAATCGAAGCACAAAATTCTTAGCCCTCCCCCTAAATTTACCGGCCCTCCCCCCCCCCCCCCCCCCCCCAGTAATTAATGACCGCTTCTTAGTACTTTGCGGGTTTTGAATGTGTTGCTTCATGTCACTGTACATAAACTTAGAGAAAAAGCATGAGCCCGCTAAGATTAGGAATAGTTAATATGAAACCGAGTTATATTATCACGAGCCAAAGGTCATACCAGAAGCAGCGCTGGAGCCCCCGGGGGGGGGGGGGGGGGGGGGGGGGGGGTACTTACATGAAAAATGGGTATGTATGTGAGGCCAAGAGGCTCAAACCCTGACCCTGTTTGACCCAATCCGAGCTCATAAATTGTTTTAAAAACACGGTCGGATATATATCCTGGCCGGTATACCGCGTACCGGGATTTCATGCAAAATACGGAACATTTCAAGTCGGGACGTGGCATTGGGTAAACAAATCAGCAGATTCAGTACATAGATAAAATTAGCGGCGTCACGATGTATATGGGAACCTCAGTGCTTGCATGTGGGCAGGCGATAAAAATGCGGCAACAGAAGGTCTTTTTTTGACATAGTAGCTAAAAAAATGAACTGCCTAAAAAATACTGAACCCCGACCCTGACTGCACCCAAATTATACTCAAATCCTGACCCTGATCTGCCCAAATCAGGTCAAAACCCTGACCCTACCTGCCCAAACTGAGCTCAAAACCCTGACCCACCCGGGCGGCACATACATAATACGTCACAAACAGGAGTACCCCCCCCCCCCCCGGGGCTGGAGCAACATTCTCTTCCTTTGAATTCGTTATTCCGACCTTCCAAGATTTGGTATGTATATGTAGGTTCTAGCCGACTGGCTGTGCAGGAAATAAGGGGGAAGTGATGCTGCTAAATGTTTTTATTTTCGATAAATGATCAAGGTTTTCAACAATTGGACATTTGACTGATCAACACAAACGGAGGACAAGTCGGTAAAATTCCCGCGTGGTTTCGCTCGACAAGTAAGACCTCAGTTGTATCCGAATGTTGTTTCACATTTTCAGAAAGAGATTTCAGATGAACAAACACACTTTACACGAAGAGACATTTATAGCTTCTAGCAGATGTGGCTATTCTGAATTCCCTGAAGCTCATGATCAGTTGATGGAAATTTTAAAAAATTGGCGCCAATTTCCGAGAATATTAAAGCACGTCATTCATTTCAGAGACTGCTCCAATGCATTAAAACCCAATCAAAGTTTTCTCCATAGCAATTTGCAGCCAAAGCAGGTCTATCATTCTAGATGTGGGATACTAGTTTAGTTCATTAGAAAGCTTGAGACAACATTTTGGCCTCGAAATTATATAAATAACGGCGCCGGTATAGTTATAACGTCAATTACCGTGATATTGGATATGTAGCCTTTGTACAGGGGGTTTAATAATAACTGTTAAGTGCCAAACCTGTTTGTATGTAGCCTTAAATAGCGGGGCTAAATAGATGGATATATAAGAATTGTTTCAATTTGTCATGGTTAGTTTGATCAGGTTTTATTGGCTTCCTGGAAGCAGTAGAGCAACTTTAAGCTGTAAGGCTGTTATAATTACCCTGTGAGGAATACTCGGATTTCTCCTGGTGCGTCCTCGGGAAATAATATATTTCAGGAGAATTGTTTTCGATTTATTAAAGTTAGGTTTAATTGGTTTCCTGGAAGCAGCGGAGCAACTTGGCTGTAAGGCCGTTACTCTGCGAGAAATACTCGGATTTCTCCTGGTGCGTCCTCGGGAAATAAATTAAATATTTCAGGAGAATTGTTTTCGATTTGTTAAGGTTTACTTAGGTTTAATAGATTTGATTTGCTTCTGGAAGCAGCGAAGCAATTATTTCAACATATTCCTGAGTTGTAGAAACGCATCACTGCCAGAACTCGTGTTTTGGTTTAGTTCTTGATGACAGATTAGAATGACAAAATATTTGCTCTTCTACACATTCACTAACAAAAGTGTCAGATTATTTCTAGCCTGATGAAAGCTTTAAAGTGCCACTACGACGAAAATTTACCATTTCGATTTGCCACTTTTTCAGTGTCTATACACCCCATTCCAATATGGCCGATACACGGCCGGAGCGTTGGGGCGGGACACGAAAACGAGGGTAGTTAGGCGGAAGTCGATGTCAAAAAGGTCATGAGGCGGGAATTTCGCGCAAGTTTTGAAGCGAGTTTGTTTTTCCGAGAGGGTTGGAATAAGTACATTTTATCCCCAGAGAGTCAGAAAATATGGCGGATATTCAGACTATCATTTTCACTGAGGGATATATTCTTCAGTGAAAACGATATCCTGAATATCCACCATATTTTCTAAAATGTAATGCTAATGAAAGCTAGCAAAATCCGTATACGACAATTCTGTCGGTGGTACGTCGGATCTAACAGAGAGATCTGATCAGCCAAAAACAGTAATAAGTGAACAAGTCCAAGGACTACAGAAAAAAGCTGATCAAACAACGTATATATTGATAATCTAACAATATTTCGGCTGGCCAAACCAGCCTTCTTCAGGTCACTAGATCTTACAAGTGAATAATATTTCACAATGGTAAGTAAAAATATAAAAAAGTTATTACACAACATATGAGAGGGAAAAGGAAATGACGTAAATAGAATAACCCTCGAAAAAAAATAATATAGATATTAAGTTTCATCACGCTTGTTCATTCATATTCATGTTCATTCTTGTTCATTCATATTTTCTAACTCTCTGGGGATAAAATCTACTTATTCCAACCCTCTCGAAAAAAAAAAACTCGCTTCAAAACTTGCGCGAAATTCCCGCCTCATGACCTTCTTGACATCGACTTCCGCCTAACTACCCTCGTTTTCGTGTCCCGCCCCAACGCTCCGGCCGTGTATCCGCCATATTGGAATGGGGTGTATAGGTCAATCAGTATTAGAAATATCCGAAATAGTAAAAAATATTCCCAAATGGGCATCTTAAACCACAAATTTTAGGAGAGTTTACCGGTAAAATCCTGTCCGCCATTGCTGGAAGCCGTGCCCTTTGTTCAGCTTTAAACAAAGGTTTATTCACCGGAAGTGATGTCATACATTAATCATATCCGCTAGTGGAATTAGTATTCAGTATCATTCGATAGAGAGCAAACTACTATTTTGTATCGGGTTTACAGGGGTAGGCCATGTCACTTGAACATTTATTGGTTAGCACATAATTATTAATGATTTAATAATAATAATAATATTTTTGACAGGAAAGCTCCACTCACAATTTGTGATTTTCAGGGAGGTCCTGTATTAAAAATATATATTTCACTAATATATGGAAAACAGAAAAGATAAATGGTTGAAATAAAATAGAAATAGAACAAGGATTATTATGAAATTAAGTTATGTGCCAGTAAGATTTAAAAATTGATAATGTAGTTGATTGTATAACTTCAGAGTCTAAAGAGTTCCAGTCTAATAGTGCATGGTAGGTAAACTTCTGTTGTCCCCAATTCCTACGTGCGAATGGCAAATGTAGATTGTGCTGACGGCGTGTATTATATGTATGAAAGTCGTGATTCTTCTTTTTAAAATTTAAAGTTGAAGTCCACCATGCTATTTAAGCATTTGAAGATAGTAATACAGCGATGATAGCGCCGTCGAAGGTATAGGTATATTTATAAGTACTAGTTCATATTCGAGTTTGGCGAATATTGTACTGTACTTGCGATAAGACTATATGAAATAGAACTATTCTGAAATTGATGAAAAAACGTAAAATAAGGGTTCAGCGCAATAGTTGTACGTCAGACACGCGCAGTATTAACAGAAACGTCAAGACAGTTATCCCGTGCGGGAGGGACGGTCAGTAATAGGCTGCGAGACCTCGTACAGACGCAAGCGTAGTTAGTACGTGTCATTTGATACAGGGATTCTAGATAACTGGAGCTTATCTTATCGTTCAGTTACAATCGTTGTCGGTTTGATATTAGTTTGAAGCTCCATACGTTTGTTTGTAATCCATCGCCGGTGATATATTAATTCAGCAGAGGAAATGGAGCGAGTAAAATCGGCGAGGCTGGGACGGAATCTGGAAAAAAACATCGTCACGCCGAATGAGCCAAAAATAGATTGGCGCAGACCATCATAGTGCAAGGAGATCAATTGTCTTTATAGTAGTCTTGCTTTTTACTTATTTACCCCGCATCTAATAAGTCGAGCCGCCATGACCGATGGACTGGTACTCAGCTGGGACTTGCACCCAGTCCTCGCGGCTCGCTGCCGCGCGTGCGCTGTAACACCACTGAGTAGTTTTTTTTGGGGTGCATGACGGTTCGAAAATACAATGCCAAATGAATAACAAATATGCTGCCAAATTGAATCTAAAAAAACAGTTATCGCGATCATGAGCAGTCGTAGAAATCCTTTTTTTTTAACTGGCGAGCCACCTATTGTTTAACGTGTACCTGCTAAATAAACAAGCATTTGTACAACTACGCATGATTCTGAACTGGGTCACATCGAAGACCAGTATTAGAATATCCAAGACCAAACACAAAATAAGGAACAACAAGAGATGATCGTGGTGTAAAAGGCCGTAAACCTGCGTAATTCGGATGCCAAATAGAAACGATAGGTGTCAAAGGCCGTAAACCTGCGTAATTCGGATGCCAAATAGAAACGATAGGTGTCAAAGGCCGTAAACCTGCGTAATTCGGATGCCAAATAGAAACGATTGTGGTGTCAAAGGCCGTAAACCTGCGTAATTCGGATGCCAAATAGAAACGATTGTGGTGTCAAAGGCCGTAAACCTGCGTAATTCGGATGCCAAATAGAAACAATAGTGGTGTCAAAAGCCTAAACCAGCGTAATTCGGATGCCAAATAGAAACGATGTGTCAAAGGCCGTAAACCAGCGTAATTCGGATGCCAAATAGAAACGATAGGTGTCAAAGGCCGTAACCTGCGTAATTCGGATGCCAAATAGAAACGATAGGTGTCAAAGGCCGTAAACCTGCGTAATTCGGATGCCAAATAGAAACGAGTGGTGTCAAAGGCCGTAATCCTGCGTAATTCGGATGCCAAATAGAAACGAGTGGTGTCAAAGGCCGTAAACCAGCGTAATTCGGATGCCAAATAGAAACGATAGGTGTCAAAGCCGTAAACCTGCGTAATTTTGGATGCGAATTAAAGCCAATATATGAATATCAGCCAATTGTATACAACAAATGACGAAGGAAAACGAAATTATTTGAAAACGCATAAAGCAAATATGACAAAGAAAACAGAGAAGAGTAGAACTGAGTCGTATAAAACCGAGAAGAGTCGAGGAAACTGAACTGAGAAGTAGGTCGAGCAAAACAGAGTACTGAAGAGTCGTAGAAAACCCAAAGAAAAATCACAAGAATTAGTTGTAGAAAAATTAAAAGGAAAATACAAACCAATAAAATTAGTTCTGCGTATTTTACTTATTGCGCATCACGTACAGTTCACATCTGCATTCAGTGAACACAGTCGACAAGCACCCTGTAAGATAAAACGTTAGTATACTGGTACTAAAAGCGAGTCGTAGAAAACCCAAAAGAGTCTTGGAAAACCACAAGAGAGTCGTAGAACACTCCAAAATCGAGTCGTAGAACACCCCAAAACCGGGTCGTAGAACACCCCAAAACCGGGTCGTCGAGGACCCGAAAAGGAAAACAGAAAGCAATATAAAATTGGCTCTGCTTATTTTATTTATTGCGAATCACGTACAGTTCAAATCAGTGAACACAATCGACAAACACCCTGAAAGATTTTAAGAAGCTATGTCAGTATACTGGTACCTAAATGAGAGTCGTAGGAAACACCAAAAGCGAGTCGTAGAAAACTCCAAAAGATAGTCGTAGAAAACCAAATATAAAATTGATTCTGCGTTTTTATTTATTGCGCAACACGTACAGTTCACATCGCCACTAACACCCTGAAAGATAAAATGTAGTATATAAATGAGTCGTAGAAAACCAGAAAAGTCGTAGAAAACAAAAAGGAAAACAAAACAATATAAAATTGGTTTTGCATATTTTATTAGGGACCTTAAAGCAATCAGGACGACGACGGCTGTGACGACGGAACGTAGAAAGTGTTCTCCCGAAATTGGTTGTTTACTATTTCCTTTATTTGCCTCTAGGTGCCTTTTATAACCAGATTTTCGAAAAATGTGATCATCATATAGTTTCGTTCAGGCCGAACGATAAACGGTGTGATTTACTTTAGTTCGCGTTCTGCTTTGAACGTAAAATTTCGAGATTTCACCTTCTGTTTTTTTTAAGAGAACGATCAAAATGTAGGCGAGTGTGTGCATGTTCACGTGCAGTTATTGTATTTCGTAATTAAGGTTATTGTTTTATGCCGCCATCCTGAACGTAGTCGTCGTTCACATCAGTGAACACAGTCGACGAACACCCTGAAAGATTTAAAAAAGGTATGTTAGTATACTGGTACCTAAAAGAGTCGTAGAAAACACCAAAAAAAGAGAGTCGTAGAAAACACCAAAAGAGTCGTAGAAAACCCGAAAAGGAAAACACAAAACAATATAAATTGGTACTGCGTATTTATTTATTGCGCATCAGGTACAGTTCACATCAATGAACACGGTCGACAAACACCCTGAAAGAATTTAAAAAGGTATGTTAGTATCTGGTACCTAAAAGAGAGTCTTAGAAAACACCAAAAGAGAGGTCGTAGAAAACACCAAAAGAGAGGTCGTAGAAAACACCAAAAAAGAGAGTCGTAGAAAACATCAAAAGAGTCGTAGAAAACCCGAAAAGGAAAACACAAAACAATATAAAATTGGTACTGCGTATTTATTTATTGCGCATCAGGTACAGTTCACATCAATGAACACAGTCGACAAACACCCTGAAAGAATTTAAAAAGGTATGTTCGTATACTGGTACCTAAAAGAGAGTCGTAGAAAACACCAAAAAAGAGTCGTAGAAAACATCAAAAGAGTCGTAGAAAACCCGAAAAGGCAAACACAAAACAATATAAAATTGGTCCTGCGTATTTATTTACTGCGCATCACGTACAGTTCATATCAGTAACAGTCGACAAACACCCTGAAAGAATTTAAAAAGGTATGTTAGTATACTGGTACCTAAAAGAGGGTCGTAGAAAACCCGAAAAGGAAAACACAAAACAATATAAAATTGGTACTGCGTATTTATTTATTGCGCATCACGTACAGTTCACATCAGTAACACAGTCGACAAACACCCTGAAAGATTTTAAAAAGGTATGTTAGTATCTGGTACCTAAAAGAGAGTCTTAGAAAACACCAAAAGAGTCGTAGAAAACACCAAAAAAGAGAGTCGTAGAAAACACCAAAAAAGAGAGTCGTAGAAAACATCAAAAGAGTCGTAGAAAACCCGAAAAGGAAAACACAAAACAATATTAAATTGGTACTGCGTATTTATTTATTGCGCATCAGGTACAGTTCACATCAGTAACACAGTCGACAAACACCCTGAAAGATTTAAAAAGGTATGTTAGTATCTGGTACCTAAAAGAGAGTCTTAGAAAACACCAAAAGAGAGTCGTAGAAAACACCAAAAAAGAGAGTCGTAGAAAACACCAAAAAAGTTGATCCCAGCAGTTTTAGGGGGCTATCATTTATTAGAGTAGGCGGGTTGGCAAAATTGGGATCAATCATGGTTTCTGGGAAACCCCCACCCCTCCCCCCACACTTCACCCTAACCTTCAATGGTTAATCATTAAGTAATGGTTCGTACAAGAACTGGAGCAAGATCTATTGTTCCGCGGCAATGAATGTGATTTCACTAATCCCACATAGAAAATGGTTAATTTTTTTCTAAAGATATCTCTTGACTAGTGGTATTAATGTTCTCAAATTAAAATGCACGAAATCGCTCGTTGTGTATATGTTTTTGATTCCAAAACAAATTCAGCCAGTAGAAAGACACTAAAACAAAAGCGGAGATATTATCAAATATTTCAATGTTCCCCACATAGGATTTCTCTCTTTTTACATAATTACATATCGTCCGCTTAAATCATTAAAAAATATATATTGTGAAATCAGAGGTCTTTCCTATTTTTAGGAGGTTTATTTATGTTTAACCAATGAGATATTAAGTTTCAACAATAGAAAATTAACACCTTTGTGCATTCCAGGCCGTTAAGTGCTCCTGTTCTTACGCGAACCATTAATAGAACAAGGGAGGGGTGGGTGGGTAGTTTCCCAGAAACCGGGATAGAGCCCTAAATTGCTAGGTGTGTGCTCAAAATATTGTTCAACCCCCTCCATGACACTTAAAACATTTCACAACCCCCTTGCCTTCATCTGAGATTTTGTAACCCCCCTTCTTTTCATTACCACCACCATCATTCTACCCCAGCATGCCTCTTAGCCAGCTGCAATGAGCAAAGCTTTAAAGGAACTGCACTTGTCATGGTGAGAGACCATTACATTAGATCTCCGGGCCGACACGGTCATTGTCAGCGATTCTCATATGAACTGATGAACCTCGCGCACATGTGGGATGGTACAAATCAAAGCAAATATTCAAATGACTAATTAACTGTGTAAATATACAGTATTCAAGTAAAATAATGAAAATTGCTGCCTTTCACTTGACGTCATAGCCGCCATGTTGGTGCCCTTAAACAAAAGATTCCTCGTTAGCTTCTTTTGTTGGGGCATCAACATGGCCTTTGTCATTTGAATCTCATTTGAATTTGAATCTTTTTATTCGTTAACGTTTATGCAATAAGTGTATATAATTGTATAAATACAAGCTAAATCGGTCTATTCGATTAAAAAGGTTCAATCAAGGATTTCAAAGTGATGGGGAAATCGAAATTAAAACATGACTGGAGACTGGTCAGCAAGTATTGAATTCAGTGTGTATAGAGTTACAGTCACCAAAGAATTCAAAGTTCATTGTCAGAAAAAAGATCTGAAATATCAACGACGTACTCCATATTATAGGTATAGGTAACAGTCTCGAGTTTACCCCACCGACACCACATTAACAAGCCTCATTAACATATAGGCATCCGAAAGAGTGCGGAGGTAATTAATATAAGTGATCAAATGGGGACGAGTGAAATTAGCGAGAAATTTCACGCGTGTTTTTCAAAATCAAAGAAATTTCCCGAGCCACTTGAAATTACTTTATCCCTAATTTCACGAGTCACTATTTTATTAGCCATTAATATTTTGGAGGGCAAATTACGATCCAGAAAAGAAAAATTAAGCGCGCATGCCTAGGCGGCGTTTGAAATGTCACAAATTACGCTAGCAACCGTTTATCAAACACCAATATTAACAAATTAAACGTCAGAAGACATGTTAAGTATGTTCTAAATACCACACACTGCATACCCACACATTCACTGAGTAGGGCGAGAAAAGCCTAAATGCTAAATGTTTCTTTAAAGCTGAATTACTATCGTTGATGACCTGAACTGAGTTTTCAAAAACTTAAAGATACTGACAAAATATCAGAAAAATATTTTAAATTAGAGCGGATTTCATATCAGGACACCTAGGTTTATTATGACCCCCGACATTGAAAGGTTTATTATGAACCTCGACATTGAAATGGTTTCCCATTGTCTCTGCCCTGATCCAATCAGATTACAGAGTTATGGTATGGCAAAGTCAAATTACGGTCTTTTCCACTAGCTCACACGAAATCTGCTGTAATGTTAGCCATAGTAATCAATATCGAGAGCCGAGACTAAATATATCACGAAATCATTGTCTAAACGAAATTCGAAGCTAAATCGAATACTGTTACTCTTCAAATATGATTTCACCCCGAAGTATATAGTCCCCTTGCACTCCTCTACCCTCCCCGGATTTATAGGTTTGTCTGTAGATGGTCTACAGCTATATGGGCTAGCATATATTAGGTTCTTGACACAACATTGTCAAGTATTTGAACCTAAATGTATGTCAGATCATTTGTTACATCGCTATTTTATCGAAGTGCCTTAATATTATAATAATTCTATTCGACCTTGTACATCAAGTAAAAGTACATCGGCACTAATGTAATCACAAGGATTGTGTGTAATACAAAATATATACTAAACAATAACCTATTTTACACTGATAAGGCTGTTTGCTAACCTCAATACGTCATAAAAATATTTTGCACATATCCTAATCACCGATTATTTTTTTTAAATTATTATTATATCAAATCCCAAAAACAAATTAATTCAAAAGTTCCGAAGGAAAAAATTAATTGGAGATATTCGATGAGAAACTGAAATTTAATCGAAGTACTTAATAAATAACGTTAATCCTCAAATAAACCTGGAGTGACTAAAACTTGCTATTTCCCCGTGATCGAAGTAAGCCATCGTGTAACGGAATCGAATATTAATCAAAGTTCCGGACAAATAGATAAGGTGGCTCGAGAGTATCATAACCGCGAAGTCAGGTGTAGGACAGTTTTAAAAAAACTTTCTAACATTTCCTAGTACATAAATAAATAAGTGTACTATATGTGTTCGAGAATCTAAAAGACCGAGAAAATAATTTTGGCGAAAGCGTATTAGACCTGACTTCGCAGCTGCAACACCCGCGCACCACTTCAGCCAATCACAAATCCTTGTTTACGTTTCCTCCTCATTAGCATACATCAAACTTCAAGCGACGTACATACAAACAAATAGAGTAGATTGTCACACTTGGGATCACCGAAAATTTGAGTGATATGATAAATATATTTTGAGGAATGAGCGTTTAAAAATCTCAATTTACAAAGAATGTATCAGGCTGTCCGCAACTCTTGCCACCCAGTTGAAAAGTCAATTTCTCCGTAAATATTTAACATCAGTATCAATCTCTAATTTTCGATGATTGCTAAGTTTAAAATTCTCTTTCAACCGATGTGGTCTGTTTGTAGCTTGAAGTTTAATTTATGCTAATGAGGTAAACATGTAAACAATGACGTCAGCAAGGATTCGCCTTTAGCGACCTTAAGCAACCAGGACGACAACAGCTGTGACGACGGAACGAAGAAAAGTGTTTTCTCCCGAAATTTGTTTTTTACTACATCCTTTATTTGCCTCTAAGTGCCTTTTATACCCTTATTTTCTAAAAATATGATCAGGACAGAGTCCGTTCAGGCCAAATGATAAACGGTGTGATTTACTTTCTTCTTAAGTTCGCGTTCTCCTTTGAACATAAAATTTGGAGATTTCACGTTCTGTTTTTAGGAGAACGGTCAGAAAATGTAGTGACTGCGTGCATTTTCACGTGCAGTTATTGTATTTTATAATTAAGGCTATTGTTTTGTCGTCCTAGACGTCGTCGTGGTTGCTTTTAAGCTTTTTGTCCCTAATGACAACGTGTGGTTCAGATCAGTGTCGAGCAATTCCAGAGCCGTCGGCTGGTATCTCTCAATTCTGATCCCAGTTGTTATTTTCAAATAGCTATGTACAGCTAGAATTCCTAAACTTCAGATGGAGGCATTTGTTTGACTGTTCTTCGGGTTCTTGGTAAACTCGTTTGCATTTATTTTGGTCGTACTTAAACAGTGTGATTTTTAATCCAAAATCTCGCAATTCATCTTCAAACACTCGCCTCCATTCTGAAGGAACAAACCTAAGAAGCTGCCATGTCTAAGAAAGTCCTAAGATAAAGCTCCTCCATGATGCCACGAGTTGGTGTCCTCCACTGCAGTTCGACAACTATAATACTACCCTCTATCAAATACACTTTCTACTATACCGACTAACAAATTCGAATTTCGGAGCTGAATCGATCGAAGTACCGCAACTCGAAACTGACACATCGAACTACAATACCAACCCTGAACAGACCGAGAGTGTGCAAACTAACCTGCTGAATAACTTGTTTTTATTATTTAAGTCCACATGAATATGACCCTCTAGTACAGCATCATAATGATGCCGGTGTGAATTTCATATTATATGGCGGAGTAATTCATCAGTTAAAGTGTCGGCAGGTTTGTTTTGAACACCCTCAGGCTGAGTCCCTTACTCTTGGTTACCATCCCAAAGAGAAAGGTCATTATGAGACAGTGATACAGGCAGGCCGTTGAAAATCACAAAAGTATAATAGATATGTAAATGATAACAGCCAGTCTTCACTACAAGTTTGCTATTTGTTATTTGAGGACCTTTCACCGATTCCCAATCATACTATAAAAATGCTTCGTTTGCAAATTTTCCTTGCGAAATTACGCTTTTAACAGTCGTCAGCCTGCCTATACCAGAGTTATATGGCGAGTTCTGGTCGGCGCCTACATTGTAGCTACAGGGGTGGTCTTATTCTAACGCGCTTGTGGGCTGTGTGTGAACCGATCAGATACTCGATAAAAATAATGACCACACTCTTAAAAACTAAACTACCCGTCCTGCCCTGCCCGATAGACATCAAACAACTCAAATATATTATCTAGCTAAATGGGGCCTATATTTAGTCTAGAAAACAAATACCAAACCTAATAATTTTCTAATAATCTCTCCTTCGACGTCGAGCTATTATTGTCAATCCATCTTCTCCGGTTCCAATGATTTTCTTGTCCAGTCAATTTTTACTATTAAATGTTTGTGGCTCAAATGAACAGATAAGTTTCTTAATTTGGAAAATTAGCATTAGCATTTAATTGTACACCATTGTACCGTTGAAATAAAACATTGAAACTCCTTTGACTTTGAAGAAATGCCATTTCAATTCTTATGCACTAGTTTAAACCGACAAGAATTCTCAACGAAGATTAAGAAAAACTGAGGGGAGGGGAGGAAACCTTGTCCTCCAAATGCTCCAGCGATGTCCAGCGTAGTTCTAAACGAACGGACCCATTGATCCGTAAAATTTAGCTACCGGACCGATTGATCCGGGAAAAAAAAGGTCCTATACCCACAAAAAAAAATTGGTGGCAGCTTCTTCTAAAAATAAATTGGGTCCAACTTCGGTTTTAAACCGTTCTTCCAAGGACCCACTTAAACTAGGTCTGATTTTATTTAATGTGTTACCATTTGCTAGAATGAACTTCCAGCGAATGGTAGTTTGACCTTCGTTATAGGATTGCTGTTGAAGTTCCATATTCGGTTTAGGAACGCGGTTGGTTTCCCCAGCTAATGTACCCATTAAAAACAGAGGGATATTTAAAACGAAGGAAAGATAGCAAATCAGTTCAGCAAAATACATTTTATTGTATAGAAACTAAACATCGTTGGCCACCTTTAAAGCCTGATTATTATAGTTGTCATTTTTTCATGAAGCGATAGTTTTTGTAATATTTCAACAAAATTGTCTAGTAAGTTTAAAGCCATAAAACAAGGCGATCAAGACATACAACTATTCCAATTGCTTGTGCGACGCTTTAGAAACGATAAAAAAAATTAACATTCTCGTTTGAAATATACCCTCTGTAGAAAAACTCACTGTTTGGCCGTCTTGTAAATAAATGTTGTCTTCATCATAGACTGCAATCTGAACTCCATCCCTTCAGGTTTCCTGTAGCTTCCATTTCTTTTCCTGTAACGGACAATACAATCATACTGAATCGGCTAAACTGCAGAATACAGTGCTTATTTGTATCATTTAAAATAACACTTGAAAACTACACTACATTGTTCATTATAGTTCGGGTGTATTTAGAGTGGTTCTGTGAATGATTTGGGGTTGAAATCAGCGGTGGGTAGGATTTTAAGTTTGCATCAAAATTGGAGAAACCGAATTACTAATGAACCGAGAAGCGCAGTATTCTGCAATCGCTCCCTAAAATCAAGATTTTAAAACTCAGCGCAGCACTTTTAGCGGTGGTTTTTGGTTAGTGTGCATGCGGTGGTTTTTGGTTAGTGTGCATGCGGTGGTTTTTGGTTAGTGTGCATGCGGTGGTTTTTGGTTAGTGTGCATGCGGTGGTTTTTGGTTAGTGTGCATGCGGTGGTTTTTGGTTAGTGTGCATGCGGTGGTTTTTGGTTAGTGTGCATGCGGTGGTTTTTGGTTAGTGTGCATGCGGTGGTTTTTGGTTAGTGTGCATGCGGTGGTTTTTGGTTAGTGTGCATGCGGTGGTTTTTGGTTAGTGTGCATGCGGTGGTTTTTGGTTAGTGTGCATGCGGTGGTTTTTGGTTAGTGTGCATGCGGTGGTTTTTGGTTAGTGTGCATGCGGTGGTTTTTGGTTAGTGTGCATGCGGTGGCATGGTTTTTGGTTAGTGTGCATGCGGTGGTCTAAGATGATGTCTCAAGAGTGACAAGAGGTAAAAAGAGCTAATTCAATAATTTCTACACGTGTATTTTACTAGTCTGGGAACGACTGCAGTATACCCCACCACAGCATGTAGACTTTATTCATGTCAACGCGTCATCGCGTCAACGAGTAGACTGCGGTTGCTTGTAGAACGAAGGTAGTAATATATAGAGAACACTTTATTCATGTCAACGCGTCAACGAGTAGACTGCGGTTGATTGTAGAACGAAGGTAGTAATATATAGAGAACACTTTATTCATGTCAACGCGTCATCGCGTCAACGAGTAGACTGCGGTTGTTTGTAGAACGAAGGTAGTAATATATAGAGATAATAGCAAGATTGATAATGGACGTTATGTCAATTTACAATTTTATTTCATTATTTCATTTCATTTTCAATTTCATTTATATGTTTGACTGTGACAACGCGTCAACTGTCAACGTGTAAGGTAGATTACGTGGTTGGGTATTCTGCAGTCTAGTCCTAGTCTGCCCATTGTTTAAACGCCGAAAAAGAATGAGCCTTGTATAATACAAGAACAAAGTTTATAGAACAGTACTGTATAACACTTCGTCAAAGTATGTCAGCATAAGGAATCATCTTTTTGTCTGTATCATGCAACGATGTAATAATATTTTCTCTATTAAAAAGGGAAACTAAGCATTCAGACTTTTTACTAAAGTCGTATTTCAAAATTCCGACTTCGATTGTCGATTGGTAGGAACACTTAAAAGTACGTATATAGCTATTAATCTGGTTGCAATTCTATACCAATGATATAACAATTCCTCACCTTGTGAGAGAGTTTGGAGGTAGCAAGGTCTTTCTGCCTTAAATTGTTCCCACCGGACAGAATACATACTCGTATACACTTCTACTTTCTTTGGACCTGCAACAAGAACAAGAATATAAAATGCTCGAAAAATAACCAAGTAGAAATAGAGTTGGTAGGTTTTGAATAAAAAGGAGAGAGCAAAAATATTCAGTTGTGAATCCAGTTCTATCGAGAAGTTTTCGTAGCTATTTAAGATTATACGGCCATTTTCAACGCCAGCCTCGTGTGCAAATTTATGTTCTTAACTCCGTCTTTCTGTGCTTTGAAGCTGCCATAGTGGCTGCTAAACAGTTCCGCTTTCTCCAAGAGAACTACTGTACTGTACAGTAGAATCGAAAACTATACACTTATAGTAGAACGGCTGCAAATATTGAGAGTGAACAAGAGAGTTTACAACGTGCAGAACACACACCCGGCAAAAACTTACAATTTGCCACGGTTCACAGCTGTTTTTAAGCAGTTAGGACTATACTCAGCTCAGCTTACTTTGTCCTTTTTCACTTCTGTGCTGGTTTCTTTTCCTCAAAAAAAATCTCCCTTTTCTCTGTCCTCAAACGATGTAAAGTTTGCAGTTTAACAACAAGAACGAAGTATGAGCGCGAAATTTGAAAGAGCTGGTTTTGACACTTAATTTTGCATATGGAATTTTGGGCTGCCAATCCAATGAAACTTTATACAAAGAAAAACAAAACTAATTAAAATCTGAATCATGATTGGTCAAGAGTTACCTCCCCTGGAACGCGTGACGCCCCTAGCGATTGCACCCTGGAACGCGTGAAGCTCCTAGCGATTGCACCCCGTGCAGCTTGTCCGAGGCGGCATTCCATTCGTAGGAATGCAATCACGTGGTTGTACTGGACAGCAAAAATGCACTCAGTACGAGATCGGTAGTGTTATTAGAAAAACCCGCTGTTTGTAAATGCTATTTCCCACTTTCAATCAATTGTCGATCTTTCTAAAAAATAGCTTGCCGCATTCATGACAACGCCTTTCCCAACGGGATTACGAGTTCATTTCATTCGTTAACGCGGAAGAATTATATCAGCACGTGCTGTTTCCTGCAAAAGGTCTGTCAGGTTAGAGATCATTACTCGGGCCAGGTCTTTCCTCGGCACGAGTCAGAAATCGCAAGTGTTGTTTTTTCTTGGTGTTTCGAATTGGCTTGACACGTGACAGGGTCATCCAATCAGATTCGATATCGCTCGGGACACTGCGGGACAGTACGGGTCACTTAATTTATTTACTTAACACAGTCAAAACAAGTTGGCGGAGACGAAGAAATTTCTCTCAAATTTGGAGTCACATCTCTCAGATGTAAACAGCTTAATGTTTTATTTAACTTCATTCGTGGAAACGCCTTCCAACAGGCTCAGGATATTTCAACTGGCACCCTTGTTGGAGCCGAAGGAAGTTTCTTACCCAGGGCCAGACACCACATGCACGAGTACAGTTCTGCTGAAACCAAAGGTTTCTTCGATGGAAATGGCAAGATGTTGAGTTTTTCTACGAAAAGATTAGGGATTAGCTGGCGCCTAGACTTGCTCCAAGTCGAACTCGCTGAGTCACTGGGTAAGCGATTACTGGCTCAAAAGCGAGCGCGAGAATCGAAGCGAGAGGCGAGTTCGACTTGTTCTCTTACAGAAAATTGAATCGGGGGATTATGTTTTTGCGCGAAAACGCATTTCAGAGGCGGAGCTTATATTTCGCGCCTTTGACAAACTCTTTATGAGAACACTCAAATTGTAAATACCACATCCACTGACTTGACACGTCAACATACAGCCTGAAGAATTGACGCTTTGTGATTGGGCAAATCTTACACGTCATAAGCCACGCCTCCGGTTGAAAAATCAACCGGTAAATTTGGTGCGGGGGGGGGAGTCCTTCGTGCGGGGGGGGGGGGGGGGGGGAGGGGGGGTCCTTGGTGCGGGGGGCTAAGAAGGACTTTGAGAAAGTCAAGCTGGTGCCCTGATGTGTGAAATATTTGAACGCGGACATTGTAACAAAACATTTAAGTATAAAATCACACATAAAACTTACCAGATTGTAAAATGTGCTTTGTTGTTATTTCATATTCATTTCTGTTCAAAGTAATGGCATCAAATATAGCAGTTGCTGTTGTTCTAGGCCAGCGTCGGCATCCCAGTGATCGAAAAAAAGCGAGTGGAAATCACATGTTTCGTTATAAATTTCAGCGCCCTTCAACTTCAAGATGTGAAACATGAGCACTAGCTAACATTAATATTTGAAAAGTCGCCACTCTACTCGAAAATAAAACTGTATGCAGATCTAGACAGATGATTTTATTTCACATTTAGAACGACACACCCTAAATATTCACAAGGGATCTAATTAATAGCTAAAGGAAAAGTTACATGTTAGATTTATGCTACAATATAATAGCAACTGTGCTTCAATGGCAGTTTGGTATTCACCTATTCCTATAGGCGAATCCTTGTTTACGTTTTTTCCTCATTAGCATACATCAAACTTCAAGCGACGTACATACAAACAAACAGAATCCATAAATCGAAAGAGATTGTCACACTTGATAATCACCGAAAATTTGAGAGTGATATGATAAATATATTTTGAGGAATGAGCGTTTAAAAAGCTCAAAATTTACAATGAATGTATGGCTGTCAGCAACTCTTGCCCCCCAGCCCATTTTATAGTTTTAAAAAGTCAATTTTTCCGTTAATATTCAACATATTAATCTCAAATATTTTCGGTGGTTACTCACTTTAAAATTCTCTTTCAACTGATATAGTCTGTTTGTTTGTAGCTTGAAGTTTAATTTATGCTAATGAGGCAGAAATGTAAACAATGACGTCAGCAAGGATTCGCCTATAGGTGGCCCACTTGTTGTAACAAGTTTCTCTTCCCGCATAACTAGTGTTATTTGTGTTGAAAAACGTCTTAGTTAGTATTTTGGCATAACAATAAGAATGATTTCAACCAAGAGCCCATAACCAAGAGCGAGAATCTCCCGTACTACCTCTATGCTACGGCATTTTCACAAGTTAGGTTATTTTTAGAACGGTTTCCCGCTATTATTGGCAGTTGCAATCATTCCTAAGGGAATAAAATCACAAAAGCGTAGCAGACGTGTTCTTGGTATAACAAAAGAGCTAATGAGGCATCTTTTGTTCTGCCACTGGTGTAACCCACTAATTGGCGGCAAAAATTATCTAAAAATAGCCCAACTTGTGAAAACGCCGTAGCATCTATATAAGAGATATGGACGCTCTTGGTTATGGGCTCTTGTTTAAACTTGTATGTGATTTTGAATGTAGTACACGCATTCCTAAAAGCTTTATCGACGTCACTCATTTTCTTATCGCGTAATCTCATGGCCAAGGTGAAGGTCAACTTTCAAGTTTTTGGGAAACCAATTCTAATTGGTCAAACATCGAGAAATGAATGTCTCTCTTGGACGAGCCAACACGATCTCCCCGATGAATTAACAACTATCCTTAAATGGCAAAGACGCTTGAAATAATGATAATCATTATTCTTATGATTCTTAAAACCAGTCAAGGATAAAGATAAACAATTGTCACATTCCGAACGGCGATATACGTAACCGGTCCGGTTTCAAATGCCAGTTTCAGTTCAGTTTCATTTTATTTACACTTCAAAAGCAATTTGTACAGGATAATTTGACAAGCAGTATTACAAATAGAGAATTACAAGATTGGATATGAAAAATAGATTAGATAATAGGTGTGCGGTGGTTAGAGGAGCATAAGCTTTCGAGCTGACCACCGCCACATGAAAAGTTGAACCAAAAAAATATCCGATGTTAAGGCTGCGAGTTGTTATTTTGTTTGCAAGGATAACATGATAGTCAGAGCAGAGGAGAACACAGTAATGACAACAACAATACAATAATTAATTGCTAAGAAAGCACATAAAATTAGACCAGTGACTTGAGAAGAAACATTTTGTAACGCTTTTTAAACTGCAGAAAGCCTATATTTTTTATATCAACAGGGATATCTGCCCAAATATTTGAAAGAGAATATTTTAATGTGTGTACACCATAGAACTAGTGCATATGAAATTTCACGCAGATTTTGCCTGCAACCCAGTCGAATCTATAGTGACTCGTATATGAAACATTACGTAATAAAATATTGCTCATTGCTGCTATAACAAAAGTAAGAGGACTCGAAAGGTATTAAAAAAAAGACAGGTGAGAAGAAAAAAACACGAGAGATTGTAAAGCGAGAAGAAAAAAGGCGTAAGTGGTAATGTTCAATTATCAAAAATCATGTTTGTGTATTTTTCAGCAGACTATTAAAATGACAATTGAAAACTCTGAATTTCCGAACGGGACCTGAAACAACTATAGGGGCTGATCAAAGTCAGGACCTGAAACAACCATAGACTGAGCTGATCGAAGTCAGGACCCGGCTAAACCACAGATGCACGGTTCGTGTACCGGGACTACTCGAGGGAGTCCAGTGTCAGCTCTATGTTGTCTAACCTGAACTGGCCCCTCCTTTCTAAACGGCGGGAGTGCCTCCGCCTAAGCTTTTTTCACAAAGCCACCCTTGGCCTCAACGCTATTGAGCCAACCCAGTATGCCGCCCTATCTACCGGGGTTACACGGCGGAAGCACTCTAAAAATTACAATCACTTCAATGTGCGCACTGATGTCTTCAAGTACTCTTTTTTTCCCCGCACTATTCCTGCCTGGAATAATCTCCCAGAGCATGTAGTAAATGCAAAAAGCCCCGAAAGCTTTAGTAAGCAAGTCCTATCTTTTCTGCAATAAGCTTATATTTAGTTGTTAATCGATTTATTTATTTATTTATTTATTTATGTATTTATTAATTTATATTGGTTGTATGCAAATAGCTTTACCGATCAAATAAACAGATACAGATACAGATCGAATTGGAATTTAACGTGTTAGTTTTTGTGGAGGAAGGATAACGGAGAACTCGGAGGAAAACCCTCGGAGAAAGGGAAAGATTCCAACAAACTTAACTTACATGTGTGCCGCATCGGGGAAACGAACCTGGGGCACAGAGGTGAGATCGAGGCGACGCGCTTAACCACTGCGCCATTGCATCACTTGTCAAGTCTCCACGCGAGTTTAATTAATTAACGTGATTGTATCATTCACAACAACATCATCCATCAACTTCTGGCAAAAGCATCGAATAGAAGTAAATAGAGAATTATGTGTATTAATTTGTTTTGCGATGATTATCCTAGCAGTCATGGAAACGTTTTCTTGAGCATTATCTAGCACCCGTAGGCGGACAATTTCTCCTAAATTGTGATTTTAGCATTGCGAAACTATCAATATTTATCCCAGGCTTTTACAGTGTCTTCACTGTTGGTCATTACTTAACAAAGCTGCGCCATCTACATTCCAGGATGTGCTAAATATTATTAAATGGAACAATAAAAATATCTGCATCGGTAAACAGTCTATATATAGATGCAAAATCATGGATCAGGGCATTGTACGGTTAGGTGACCTTGTTACTAGAGCTGGTAAATTACGTTCTTTTGACTTTATTAAAAAATATAAGTCAAATTTTACATTAACTGAATACTTTTTGTTAATGGGGATCTTCGACTCCATACCCTCACAGTGGAAAACGTTTTTAAATGGCTTGGAATTATAACAATGGAGAAAACCCTCCCTCTCTTCCTTTTTCTTCAAGGGAAGGAAATTCCTGTGACAGTCTTTCTTCAAAAATTATATTCTCTCATTTTATAATTAGCAAGGCCATCGCCCCCACTGCTCAACTAAATTCAATTCCCTCTACCCTAATTCTCAGTTTTGTTGGAGAGAAATATATTTATTACCTTTCAAAACTTGTTTAGATACGTCATTAAGGGTATTTCAGTACAAAATTCTAAACCGTATTCTGTATACTAATAAGATTTTGTGTAAGATGAAAATAGTCTCCTCTCGACTCTGTACCTTTTGTGAAACTGCAGACGAATCGCTCGAACACATTCTTTATCACTGTCATCATATTTCTACATTCTGGACGTCAGTACAGGCATGGCTTGGTAGTTTGGGTGTATATGACGGAATATTATCCGAAAAGGATGTTATATTTGGCCTTTGGAAAAATTATCAAAAATATCTGCTTCCAAATTTCATCCTTTTAGTAGCTAAACAGACAATTTATCAATGTCGTTTTAAAAAAACTGAAGCCGAGCCTTGCAGTGCTGATTGCCAGACTTAAGTATTTTTATAGCATCGAGCTCTTTATAGCCAGGCAAAATGGAAATCTCCTGACGCATTACCGAAAGTGGGAAAAGTTAAACTTATAAAATATCGTACAGCCACCTATTATTACTTTACACTTTTTGTATGTAATTTTTCTAATGTATACTTGTAGTAGTTTGACTTTTATAGCTTTTCTTTTTGTAGACTAGTATTGTAAAGTTTGCACTTTGTATATATCTGTATGTATTTTAGTTGTATTTGTAAGTTGTATTTCAGTATTATAAAGTTCTGCAACTTCAGTTGTCTTTCTAATTAAAAGTACTTCCAATAAATATTAATATAAAAAAAAGAAGTAAATAGTTGTTGTTCTTTGATTTTCTTGAACCATTTGTAGTAAGTACCGCCTCCGGCCGCTTAGCTCAGTGGTTAAGCGCCGGTCTGTTGTGCGGGTTCAAACTCCGGCCGGACCAACACTCAGGGTTTTAAAATAACTGAGTAGAAGGTGCTGCCTTTGTGAAACAATTTCGTTCACGAGCGTGCAAATGGTTAGACATTCTTGTCTTCTCGGATAAGGACGTTAAATCGTAGGCCCATCAGTCGATGAAGATCCACCTCGTGGATATGTCACTGATTAATCCGTTATTATTAATATTAGTAGTAGTAGTAGTATCGTGTCGTATTCGTCAATTCTAATAGAATAACAAGGTTTGTTGGCCGTGTTTGAATTTCGTCAGGTAATTTCACGCTTATCATGGCTGCACAACGTACAACAATCCCATCCAACACATGTGCATTCCTTTTGTTATATATTCCATATGATCTATATGTTCTATATATGGAATCGTTTTCCGCTCTGCGTTTTTCTCTACCTGCCGGTGATTTCAATGTGAAAGAGCCGTAGCAATAGTCTCTCGGTCAATATCAAGGATGCTCTTACTGTTTTCCCGTTTGTTACTCCAACGCTTATGACAATTTTCCATATATGTACATGATTTCCCCAGTCCCCTAATGCGCGCGCTTCCGCACGCGCATAATCAGAATGTTTACGTAACAAAGATCAACGAGGTTTACTAATTACTTTTTCTTAGAACGCGCCATCTCGGCATCCGTTACCAAAAATCTAGCGGTACGTAATCAGGTCCTTTTTGCAATTAATTTATTGCATTTGTTTTCGTTACATTTCTTCTTTTTTTGGGTCTCTATTTCATTTTAAACTGTTAATCTTCTTGATTGTTTGTTTATTTTTACAGATTGAAATATTACTGACAAGAAAACCGATCAATCCAATATTGCATCAGAATGAGCAAATCACGTCCTCCTAAAAGTAAGTACTTCATTCGACACGGGTTTATATATTTTGTGGTATCCACGCTATGAATTCACTTTTAATGCAAGGAATACTGAAGAACAATAATTCATTGAACCATTTATCTTTATTATTTGAGTCAGTGGTATTTTATTCTAAGACAAGCAGTAAAAACGTTTTCGTAGTTCTCCAATTCCAAACGAGACAAAAATCAAAACCGCACAAGAAAAAAAAAAATCCACATTCTCACAATGTATGTCGAGCAGGAGGTTGCGGATTCAAACCACAGCTGGACCAACACTCAGGGTCATAAAATAACTGAGTAAATGTGCTGCCTTTGTGAAACAACTACAAATGGTTAGACCTTCACGTCTTCTTGGATTGATATTGAACATTATTATTTAATATATTTTTTATATATCTTCTGGTATTAGTATGTTTACTATACGGGAAGCCGGGGTGGCGCAGTGGTTAAGCGCTTCGCCGGCCTCTTACCTCTGTCGCCCAGGTTCGATCCCCGGACGCGGCGCCATATTTGAGTTGATTTTGTTGGTATCTCGCCCTTGCTCCGATGTTTTTCCTCTGGGTTCTCCGGTTTTCCTCCATCCACAAAAACCGACACGCTAAATTGCAATTCGATCTGTGAATTAGCCGGTTCCTGGCTTTGATCAGCCTCTTATGGGTATTAGATATTCAGTGAATGGAAGTAAATATCCAAGATCCAAGATAAGGACGTAAAATCGTAGATCCATCAGAACCTTGAGTACTATTGTTTGTACTCCTGTGATCAGGCTCTAATCAGAATGCCTCAAATCAAATCATTGTCTAGGGCTCGTAAAGGCCCCTGGGTAAGGGGTTGAAAAGTCAGCTATCTTGGAAAAGCAGTGCTGTTGATAGAGTGTCTATTGTATTACACTTCCAGTGATGCTAGATCAGCCAGAAATATTCCTCTCTCTAAACAAGAGATTCCACCCATTCTCCAGTGAATAATTACACGATCTACTTAAATACAATACCATACTTTAGTATAATAACAATAATATACTTTAGTATACACCAATTTTACAAATTTTGTACCGGTCAAACGACAAGTGACATTGCCAGACCGAAATGGATTGTGGGTATAACTGGTTGTATTCGGAAAATCGATTCGCAGGAGATCATTAATATTCGTCTTAAAGTTTTAAACCCCAAAACAAATGAATTCATCAAACTTTCAGCTACAACCACAATCTGGAAATGACGCTTGTAATTTTTCCTGGACAATGTTTTTTTGAAACAGCCGCTGATACCTCACCTGTCTATAGTGGTGCTTTTCGCCCTCTGATTGGCTACTCGAATTCGTTTTCTTGTTATTATCGTATTTCTGTGGTTAGTTTGCTTTGACTTGTTGGTTTATTATTGCTGGTTTTCTTTTTGTTTCTTTTTCTCTCCCTTTGGTTTATTTGCTGTATTTATATTCCATCATCTATTAACTTTTTCTTTGTTTTAACTGAGATGAACTGTTTAATTTTTTTCTCAAACCTGAATGGCTTTTTTCCAATCCCCGTTTTGACGAAATTTGGTTCAATTCGATTAACACTAGTGTCCCTTTAAAGCTTGTGGGTTAGCTTTATGTTTACCTTATTTATTTCGTATCATTCCTATTAACTGTTGGTACGTTTTTAAACGCTTTTAAAGTTGAAACTTTCCTCACAAGTAGCTCTTGAATGTTTTTTTTCAGTGTCACAGCGCCCAAAGGAAGAAATACGAGTAAGTTTAAATATATATATATACCGTAAATATAATCTTTTTAACAAATAGAACAGGGTTTGTTGTGCTCTGTACTCTGACAGCTTCAGGTCTGCTCAGTGTTTCTGTCAGAGTACAGAGCACAACACACCCTGTTCTACTTGCTTTATTTAATAGATCATTTTATGAACGAAATACAGAAACAATCCTCGCAAGACTCAACGCTTTGTGTTCCGAAAAACGAGGTCATGAATTTTTTATCATATGACCACTTTAGTTTGTTTTAATGATGGGAAAACAACAACCATAATATAAAATCGAGCAGGTCTGGGCGGCTTTTCAGGCCCGTTCACGTCAAACACGTACAGACCCCATCACGTGAGTTTTGTAAATGGTTTGTTTTGGAAGGAAAGCGCACGCGGGGCCGTACTGCTGATATGATAAAGTATTGTATTGCATTATATTACCTTGTGTTGCATTGTATGTTTGTGTTGAATTTACTGTTCTCGTTTCAATGACTATAAATCATATCAATAAACTAACACAGCGAGTATTGCATATGATTGCCAACAATATATTAAAATACTTCTTTTAATTATTGATCTTTTGTACAATAAGATGTTAAGCAGCGCCTTTCAGGCGAGTATTATCGAACTGAAGCAAGTAACATCACTGCTGGCGAAGGAAAAGGTAGGTATACAAGTGAATATGATCAAACTAAATACAATGTATAGTGTTACAGTAATTGATATGTTTATGCATATTGTTTTGGGTGAGGTTCTGCGAGTGCTTCAAACTTTTCAAAATTAATAGTTGGCGGGATTTGCACCTAGTAAACGACTTCCCGTGTCAGCGCCTGAATGGTATGACGAAACAAGAGTCAATGAGATACAGGGCTGCAAATGCATTTGCAACAAGCGCATTTTCATGAGGGCAGTTTCATATTCGGCCGAGTAATTACTCGGGCCAGGCCTTTGGCCGGCGCGAGTCTTAAATCGCAAGTGTTTATTATTATTTTCCAAGTCGAGGTATTTCGCCCCCAACCAATCAGCTCACACTGTTCAAGTGTTCAAGTGCACATACTTGAACACCGCGCCGCCCTGGCGCCGCATAATGTCGAAAAGGTCAACCGGAAGCTACAGACTACGGATAGATTTTTTACTCTATCCTGAGGACAATAGCAAAGCTGAAACAACGTGTATACAGTTTCAAACGTTTGCTAGCCAAACTATCATCTAATACATGCATCTCCCTGTGAGCTTAGCGCGCACAAGGACTCTCGTATAGAAGAATACATTTGAAGGATTATAAAGATAATAATTGACTTTGTGACATTGAAATATCAACAGAAACACACACAACAGCGGTTTTATAGATCCTATGCATAAGTCCTGGTAACTAGCATGTCAACGAGGCCGGTAGGTCCTCTGGAATGTTGAAATTGAAGCGCCAGGGGAGTTGTGAAATGCACTGAACGAATGTTCAGTGAAACAATGCCGTTAATTTGCTATGCGCCTGGCTGATTGTACTATAAAGAAAAATAAAGGATAAGTGAGGACAGATTAGCAACATTTTTCACACCTCCTGCTAGTATTTCAACTTCAACATTCCAGAGGACCAATAGGCCTCTTTTTCGTGTTGTGACCGCGCGAGTTGTGCATAATGTGTATACTCTGGATTATTCAGTGAATAACATGTGTCATATTTGGCAAATACTAGTCCCAGTTCTTAACGGTTCGAACCGCTATTTTATACATATGTGGTCATTTATGTTGAATTCAGTGTTTTGAATAAAATGAATCCGGAGCATGGAGTAGAGCTGTATAAGGCCTTTGACACTATCCCACATAATCTCTTGCTGGCTAAATTAAAAGCATATGGAGTAGATGAAAAGAGTGCGAGTCTCGTCAAGAACTATCTGAATGACAGAAAACAAAGAGTCAAAGTAGGAGATAGTTATTCCTCTTGGCACCTCATATCCAAGGGTGTTCCTCAAGGATCAGTCCTAGGATCACTGTTCTTTAATATATACCTTGATGATTTCTTCTTGGTTGTGGAGAAGGTGTCCGTTAGCGCATATCCTGACGATATCCAGTTGTATGACTCTGATAAGAACCCTGTAACATTGGAATCTAAATTACAACGAGATTTGCTAAATGGCGACTCTTGGTTCGCTAAAAAACGGTATGATTTCCAATGCAGACAAGTACCAAGCTATGGTCTTGGGAGAATCCAGCAATTGCTTTACTTTTAATGTTAAAAATTATAACATACTCATTAATAATAGCATTGATCTACTTGGCATGAACATAGATAAAGAGTTACTGTTTAGCAAACATATCTCAGGAATTTGTAACAAAGTCAACAAACAAATAGCTGTACTTTCAAGATTTAAGAAACTCATATCTCCTGACGTACGATGTAAACTATACAAAGCCTTTATCCTTCCCTGTTTTATGTACTGCTCATCGGTATGGCACTTTTGTAGTGTGCATAATAGTGAAAAACTGGAACTTCCCAATAAGAGAGCACTTGGAGTTGTTTTTAATGAATACTCCTTAACATGTCAAGAACTGTTAAATAAAATAGGATCTACATCCTTAAGACATAAGCGTATTCAAGATATGCTAATAGTTGCCTTTATGGCCATTAAAGGGGAACTGAACTCTAAAATCAACCCAACGTCTTTACAAAGATGTATTCTAAAGAAATAAGTTCTGCTATTTTATTTTACTCTGTTGCGCTTCTATGAGGAGAAAATTAGTCTCCAAGTTCGATTTTCCGCTGAAAAATCTATATTGTGTGGCGGCTCAACTCAGTGCAAATTTCCCCATAATGTACGTGACACATACCAAGGAAGAACGGTCACACCTCCAGCACAAAGAAAACACAATGGTCCGCAATTAGAAGCCGTTAGTCCCGCTATTCAATATCGGGGACAGCATGGCAAAACTAATTTATTCCCCACATACTACGTCACAAATTACGAGACTTGAGCCGTCTGTACATAGCGGAGGCTGTGAGTAAGGTTTTCGGATTTTCTCTTCCTAGACGCGCAACACAGAAAAATTCAATAGCACAACCTATTTATTTCGAATATATGTTTGTATAGACATTGGGTTGATTTTAGGATTCAGTTCCCCTTTAATGGCAGTTGCACGCCTAAATATTCAAAGGATATTTTTGAATTGAGGTCTGCTGCGTTTGGGCTACGTGGGTAAAAAAAAGTTATTCCTTGGGTTAACTCTGCAACTTATGGCCTACATTCTTTTAGATACACGACTGTATACACCTAACGGAACAACTTAGAACCACCATAAATCTGAAAGATTTTAAGAACGCTATTCGTACTGTGTCTTTTGATGATAGTTGTTGTACATTTTGTATCGAAATATTCAAATAACTTTTATTAGTACTATATTTATATATATTGATACTTACAAGTAACCTATGCTTACATGAGAAATTTATCATTATTTGCCACCCGGAGCTAAGCTCACTCAATAGTAGAAACGAACTTGTATCCACTTGTAGGCATAGAAAGAAATACTTGCTGTGCAACCAATAATTAGTATCACACCTTAACAATAAGCCATCGCCGTCGTGTGCTCTGCGTATACACGATTCAACTTCTAGGCCATGTAAACAACATTTATTACGTAACCAGTAAGTAGTATCACACCTTAACAATAGGCCATTACATTGCGCATTCCGTGTACACGATTCAACTTCTAGACCATATAAATTCGAGTGTTCCATGTTATTAATTAACATAAGTTGCAGCATTCACCTGAAGAGTGTGGTTAGCTTCGCTTGCCATACGAAACAGATTTGTAGTGAATCAAAGTTCTATGAAGTAACCTAGTTTGTCTTCTTGTTTTATATATATATCCGAGATGGCGCATTGTATCATGATTCCATGTTTGTTCAACCTAGCGAATTGGACAGATGTGGATGATTGTATATATATATATATATATATACAGTCGTTGCCGTTAATGTTGTCCTAGACATATCCAAATATTGATTTATAGCCTTTGTTCAGTTCGCACCTTTTACATAAAGAACGGTAATCAGCCGTGAACGCGCCCTTTGTATTTGGTCACAAAGAGCCACGGTGGTCTAATGGTTAACGCTCTTGCTTACCAGTTCGAAGCCCCGAGTTCAAGTCTCAGTATCGGCATCGTATCTTTTTTCTTTTCTTTTTTTCTTTCTTGTTTTTTCCCCCTTGTCTTTTTGTTTTGTTTACATATCTTTCCTTTGGCAGTTATTTTTTTTATATTGGATAAGAATGGACGATGTAGCTAAAATAATACTGTCAACCTGAAACGGTCTCAACTTTTCCCAGACTTTCGAAGTATAGATAATTATACCAGCACTGACTGAGTACGCCCAAATTACGCTATTTCCGTTTAGAACGGTGTAGCGATTCTGTTGATGGTTGTGGGTTTGAAAAAGCGTAATTTGTTTTTCTTACACTGTGCCGAGTTTACAGGTATATACCAGAAACAGTTTTGAAAATACTAGATACCCAGCTGATTCAAAGTATTATATCTTTGTTTAGAAGTAGGAAGCGATTTTAGCAAGTGTTATGAATTTCATTCGTACTGATTTTCTGAACTTAGGCAGACTGAGCGAGCGACCTCATTTTATTTTCGAGATTTCGAAAACATCGGCCGCGAGACACGGAGCGGACAGTTTTGAAAATATCCGGCAGTCCAGAAATTGTCCAGAATTCTCTTTGAAACCTATAGTAATTAATGCTTGCATAAGTTGACGAAGTTTTTTTCTTTGTGAAGGAAAAGAACTCACATGGAATTAAAGCCGTGTACTCGGCGTAAGGTTTACGTGTGTTTGACAAACGATAACAAACTTTTGAATCTACGCCATGGACGATGTCGATGATCAAAATACTACATTCCCTGAGGCAGTTGCTATTTCAGGCCTTTGCAAAAGTTGCTATTTCAGGCCTCCCAGTACTCTCAATATTTCATTCTATCATTTGTATTTATATGACACAATCTAGGGTACAAAATAAAGCTGTTGTTGTTGTTGTTAAAAGAAATGTTCGAACATCCCTTAATTAATAAAATATATGTGGATGATAGGTGTCCTCGGCATTTCAAAGGTTAAAAAGAACTCCGTTCTTGTTGTCACGTTTGAAATAAAACTTTTAAGGGAATGCAGTCAGAAAAAAAGGGGAAAAAGAAATAAAAAAAACTTCGCAGTAACAAAAATGCCGATACTGAGACTTGAACTCGGGGCTTCGAACTGGTAAGCAAGAGCGTTAACCATTAGACCACCGTGGCTCTTTGTTACCAAATACAAAGGGCGCGTTCACGGCTGATTACCGTTCTTTATGTAAAAGGTGCGAACTGAACAATGGCTATAAATCCATATGTGCATATGTCTAGGACAACATTAACGGCAACGACTGTATATATACAGCCGTTTGCAAAAATTCTGACCCCCCTCACCATATATAAATATATATAAAAAATGTATCAAACATTATGGGATACCTCTTCCTATATTTTTTTCTGAAGCCCTTGATGATAGGCAACTTGAAAAAAATATCAGCAATGACATCCCATAATGTTAGATATATGTTTGATATATATTTATATATGGTAAGGGGGTCAGAATTTTTGCAAACGGCTGTATATATATATATATATATATATATATATAGTTGTTTCTCACCGTTATAATTTATTTCAATTACCTTCGGAGATATTAGCATCTTAATGCTACTCTGTAAATTCGAAGTTAAATAAAGTTTATGTAACTAGCGAAGTGTAGCCGTTACCTGTTTCAACTTGTTTATAATGTGTTAAAGAATGTATGAATAAACAATAACCTACATTTGCCGTTCAAATGTCAGTGCACATTCTCGCAATTTCAAGAAATTTGATAGCGAGATCTCATAATTATCCAGGACTCTTGCAAGGAAAATCTCAAGCCTATATCCAATTATATTTCCAAAAAAACTTAATTCTAAGTTGTTATTCTACGGCAGCCAAGAACAAAATTGTGAACAAAATAATCTCTGTAAACAATACGGAATCTATCACTTTAGGCTGATTAACATGGTACAACTTTGTCGCATACAATAGGTTACGACAAATTCACAACACCAATCTCTTCGTATAAACCGTACAACTTGCTTACAATTGCTGGCATAAAACAATAACAAAGGTGCAAGAAAATGGTATGCGATAAATTTAAACAAAAGTTGTACAGTATAAATTGGTCTTTAGGCTGCACTGGCGGCCATGTTGGTTGGTAGGAACAAAAGAAACCACATTTGCTTCTTTTGTTCCTACCAACCAAGATGACCGCTACGCTGCCTTAGGAATGATTGCAATCTCGTAATATGGCTGTACTTCTCCTTTCTTGTTATTTCTATATATTATCTAATTGTGGTTTCCTTCTATGTCGCAGGAGAAAGGTCAATCAATGACGCAGAAGCTGCACCGGTACGTAGAGTAAGATACCACTCGTCTGCATATTGATAAAAAATAACGAAGCTAAGTTAATTACCTTGTATGTTTAACAAAATTATCATAATTAAAGATAAATTTATTCCCTTGTTCTCTTTAGTATAATAATCATATTTAAAGCTAAGTTAATTCCATTGATTCCATAATTAAAGCTGGAATACTATGGTAAAAGAAGAGCTTGTTAGATCGTATGCAATTTGTTTTAACTGATATTATTATAAGAAAGACTGTTGTAGATTATGATTCAAATGGAGAACTAGTACTTCACGGTCTACACGGCTCCAGTACTACACGGTTCAATAAACTGAGTTAAGTGTCACTGAAAGAGGTCTGGAGCCTATACACAGACTCAAAACTCATGGTCTGCGATAGAAGTTCATTATCGAGGAACCGGGGAAGGAGAGCTGAGGAGAGGGCGGTAGCCCACCATGTTATTGGTTGGGATGTTCTGCAGGGACCTATGAAACCCTACCCCTTCAGTCTCAGTCCCAAAAGATGAAACCACCTGCGGGGATCGATTCATTGATCTACGAAACATCTATAATATGACAGACATCAACAATATAAGGCAATAAGCTGAGCTAGCAATGTTTTACAAAAAAAGTTACTCATGCTTTAACATTTGACATACAGGATGGCGGAAGAGCTAAAGAAACAACAAAGGCTTAGTGCAGAGAAGGTAAATAAGTGGGTGAGGTTTTGATTCCTTTACCGTTTGTAGCAATAATGCAGAATGCTATCTAATAATGCAGAATGCTATCTAACCTAAACCATATGCCTTCCTTAGAGATAGGAGGTAAATCGTTAAAAAGAGTTACCCAAACAAAAGCAGTTGGAGTAATACTAGATGAGAATTTAAAATGGGAAGAGCATATTAACTACATAACAAAAAAGGTAGTATCTGGCCTAGTAGCACAAAAAAGGATTAGGCCATTTGTATCTCATGACATTCTTGTAAAAGTGTATGATTCTCTTATTCAAACACACCTGGATTATTGTTGTGAAGTCTGGGACACATTTGGTAAAGTCCTTTCAGACAAACTACAGATCTTACAAAATAGAGCTGCTAGACTACTATACAAGTTCCAGCCTACTCTTAAATACCCTAGGCTGGTATAGACTAGATGAAAGAAGAGCTAAGCATAAAGCGGTTCTCATGCATAAAATTAGCAACGATTGTGCACCAGCCAGTCTTGCCGAGTTGTTTAACACAGTTGGAAGCTTAACCCACTATAACCTACGAGGGTGCAACACCAAACTTTGCCTTCCTAAACCAAAAACTGAATGTATGGAAAAGAGTTTCTCATACAATGGTGCAAAGTTATGGAATAAGCTTCCAGCTGGATTACGCGAAAATGAAATCTCTTGTTTCCTTTAAGAAAGAAATTGCGACTCCCACTCTGCTTGATGCTGAATAAATACATGTAGCTAGTAGTTCGAATAATTATAAAGGCTTAGTATTTTTATTATAATATAATTTGGATTAGTATTTAGCATTTAGGGTTTATAGTCTTAGAGTTTTCTTATTGAGTATTTTGAATATTTTTAGTCTAGATTTAATTTATAGTATTATCTAATTACACGGCATCTATGGAAATCAGCATGAAGCTGGTAGAATTTCCGTGTTTAAACAATAAAGATGATGATGACGATAGGGGAGGTAATAACTTGCTACAATTAACCCTAGCGACATGCAGAATGCTAGTACCTATCACAGAAGTTGCGTCTCAGATAGCAGTAGACGATACTGCAGGTCATAACTACATTGTTGTTGTTGTTGTTGTTGTTGTTGTATGTGCTTACAGCGTATGACTCGTCGGTGGTCATTGTAGAGCCGGGGAGCCTGGGTGGTGCAGTGGTTAAGCGTTTCGTCTCTCACCTCTGTGCATGGCTCAGGGTCGATCCCCGGACGTGGCGCCATATGTGAGTTAAGTTTGTCGGTATCTCGCCTTCGCTCCGAGGGTTTTTCTCCGGGTCGTCCAGTTTTCCTCCCTTCACAAATAACCAACACGCTAAATTCTAATTCGATCTGTGGATTAGCCGGATCCTGGCTTTGATCAGCCCGATGATTGCCGTTTCAGGACCTTTTAGAAATTCTTTTTTTGTGATGACGCATTGCGTTTACAGCATATGACTGGTCGGTGTTCACTGTGATGACGCTTTGTGTTTACAGTGTGTGACTGGTCGGTGTTCATTGTGATGACGCTTTGTGTTTACAGCGTGTGACTGGTCGGTGTTCATTGTGATGACGCTTTGTATTTACAGCGTGTGACTGGTCGGTGTTCATTGTGATGACGCTTTGTATTTACAGCGTGTGACTGGTCGGTGTTCATTGCGATGACGCTTTGTGTTTACAGCGTGTGACTGGTCGGTGTTCATTGTGATGACGCTTTGTGTTTACAGCGTGTGACTGGTCGGTGTTCATTGTGATGACGCTTTGTATTTACAGCGTGTGACTGGTCGGTGTTCATTGTGATGACGCATTGGGTTTACAGCATGTAACTGGTCGGTGTTCTTTTTGATGGCACTTTGTGTTTACAGTGTATGACTAGTCAGTTTTCATTGTCGTGACGTATTAATGACTAGCAGAACTATATTTATATACAAGGACTAACGTAAGGTATCTCTCTTTTTAGGTGGAGTTAATGGCAGTTGTTGAGGCGAAGGACGAGTAAGTGACAGCGTGGTTCAAAACTGTTTTATTGGTTGTTTTAACCATTTGGACTCAATTGGTAAATTGTGGAGTGCAAATTGAGCTATCTTTATCTTCGGCTAATTCTAGTCTTGGGCTCGAGCTATTCTGGTAGTTTTTTAGGAGATGGCGACGGTTTGGGTTAGTTTTTAACTTGAGGATTCGCGAAAGCACAGAAAAGAGTTATTGGTAGGTATGCCATGGGGGAAATCGTGTCACCCAATCACTTTGTAAGGTGTTAGCAAATCGATATTATTAAACTTCTTATCTGATGCCCCATTTTCAGTCGACGATTGAGAAATTCCAGTGTCTAAAGTATTCCTGTGCAGATATCCAACACCAATTCTTTGTTACTACCTCTTTTAAACTGATACTTTGCTCAAACAAGGACGTTAAATCGTAGACCTATCAGTGTTTCGCGAGAGTTTTCCTCTGACTGGCGTTTTCTCGCAGGAACCGGGATCGTACTTTGAGAGAGTAGACGAGCCTTGAGTTGGACTTCGTTTTACTTTATTCGTTTGTCCAGTGCGGATCCCCCGCACCAACCAACTCTACTAAATTTTACAATGCTACTGCTTAAGTAGTAAAAGACATACACGCGTGTTCAAGCTTGCAAGTTTTGCTGGGAAAACAAGTTGTAAACCTGTTTTACGAGATATACAGCTTCATTACGTAACGTAAAATCGTACGCCCAAACGAACCTTAAAACGAATTTCAGAGTATTTTCGAATGATGAAACTATCCAAATTTAACGATGTTCGTTTTAAGACAGCAAGACCGAACTGTCCAAGAAGAAATATCTAGGTTAAAATCGAAAACAAGTGAATTCAAGCAGGTGAAAGTTTTCTCTAGTCAATGACTAAATAAACAAAATGACAAGGAGGTGCTATTTCGCTGTTCGCGTGAATTTGCACAACCTACACAGACAGAAGTTCTACTAAATCTGTACGTGTTATAGAGTGTATTTAAATACTCAGGTTACTTTAAGCTTTCCTGCCTGTCCCGAGTAGAAATGTTGTATTCTAGATGAATTCTTGAACTTTAAATCAACTACATAAATCTTCGCTATAATGATTTAGTACTTTAAATAATCATGAAGTGAATTTAGCTAACATCAACGAGTTCCAGACCTAATGAGTTTATCAGCCGGTCATGTGACACCGGCTCTATCTCTCACTTTTATCGATTGACATGTTCTCAATTAGCAGATTACTTCATCCAATAGAGAGCAGATCCAGCCAACTATATGTACCATGTCTAGTCATCGTTAGCCATCTGGAACCATGTTTAGCCATTCTAAAAAAAATGCGCAGTATAGAAGGACTTGCTAGCAGTCTACTAAAGTCCATGCAGGTTGCGCAGTATGTTTACCTTCTTGGCCATTTTCCCGTACGATTTCACAGATAGTGTGTCGTCGGATAAGTGCGCTGTTGAACATTCCAAACTATGGAGCCTCTGTGGGCTATAGAGTTTTTCTAAAATATGCATTGAACCTTGGCACCTTAAGTTTATTGGAATTTCTAAAATTTTAATTCTTATCGGGCTGATCAACGATGTGTGACATGGTAATCGGTGTTAAGGAGATGGCTTAGAAAACGTTCAGTTACTTCAACTCCCCTGCACTTCAACTTTATTTATTGTCTACGCTTATATTAAACACTCAACGAATTTGTATATCACAACTGATAATTTATATATTTTCTTATGTGACTGTATATAACCACGTAAGTCTTGTTTTGTCTAAAGTAGTCATAAAGTAAATTAAAGTATAAGTATAAGAAAACTCACTGTGTATCCACGTAAACTAACTAGAACTAACACCTCCATTATGTTATAGGGTTATAGCGGCACTAAGGGCGCAGAGACGGCCAAATATCGTGGTACGATTATGGCGAAGGCTTCGAGATCGATTCCAAAATAATTAGATTAGATGTTTCCCCGTGAACCTCTGAAAAACGATAACAGAAGGACAAGGAAATGCTCACGGCAGAGAAGGTAAATAAGTGGACGAAGTTTTGATTCCTTCACCGTTTTTTAGCAATAATTATAGCTACTCATACTTTAACATTTGAATTACAGGACTGATGCTGAAATGAGTGAAAAACTTCAATGCGTCACTGCAGAGAAGGTAAATTTGTGGGTGAGGTTTTGATTCCTTCACCGTTTTTTTGCAATAATTATACCTACTCATACTTTAACATTTGAATTACAGGACAGAGGTAGAGCTACAACACGATATGGAAAGCCTTACAGCAAACAAGGTAAATAAGTGGGTGAGATTTTGATTCCTTCACCGTTTTTTTTTAGCAATAAATAGCTACTCATACTTTAACATTTGAATTACAGGACTGATGCTGAAATGAGTGAAAAACTGCAATGCGTTACTGCAGAGAAGGTAAATTTGTGGGTGAGGTTTTGATTCCTTCACCGTTTTTTTAGCAATAAATAGCTACTCATACTTTAACATTTGAATTACAGGACTGAAGCTGCCATGACCCAGGAGTTGAAATGTATGACGGCTCAAAAGGTAAATAAGTGGATGAGGTTTTGATTCCTTCACCCTTTTATTTTTTTTAGCAATAAATAGCTACTCATACTTTAACATTTGAATTACAGGACTGAAGCTGCCATGACCCAGGAGTAGTAAGGGGGCCCAGTATAGGACAAATACCGCCTCCTGATTGGTCGATAAAGTTTCGATGAAGTCACAAGCGATGACGTCACAAGGGGCCCTACCGAGACATTTACAGGACAAATACGGGGCGCTGATTGGCCGAAACCTTTATAGGGCAAATACGGGGCGCTGATTGGCCGCCGTTATAGGGCAAATACGGGGCGCTGATTGGCCGCCGTTATAGGGCAAATACGGGGCGCTGATTGACCAAAACCTTTATAGGGCAAATACGGGGCGCTGATTGGCCGCCGTTATAGGGCAAATACGGGGCGCTGATTGACCAAAACCTTTATAGGGCAAATACGGGGCGCTGATTGGCCGCCGTTATAGGGCAAATACGGGGCGCTGATTGACCAAAACCTTTATAGGGCAAATACGGGGCGCTGATTGGCCGCCGTTATAGGGCAAATACGGGGCGCTGATTGACCAAAACCTTTATAGGGCAAATACGGGGCGCTGATTGGCCACCGTTATAGGGCAAATACCACCTCCTGAGTGGTGGTCCGGTGAGCTCTCAGGGAGTATAAAAAAGTGAACCTTTGGGGAGGAGGCATTCATGTTGTTTTGGTTCTTTGCCGTTGTGTCTATGCTCCATCGGGAGTACCGAAAAGTGTGGACTCTTTGGGAAGATGATCAACACCGTGAAATTCTTAGAGGCAGACGAGGTGGAGAAAGTGAGCCGCATTCACTTTAAAACATTGACCCAGCATTTGTACGTGGCTTTGGTGTCCGCGGAATCTCTCAATGGAAACGAATTCGGCCGAAAGAAGGGTTCGCCGAGGCTTGGGAGATCGCTCGCGAAGGCTTTGCGGTGGAACACCTGAACGAATTCCTGCCCTTTTTGGGGCAGATGTGTACGGTGGCCTTGACGACAGAGATGAGGGACGAGACGTTGGACTGCTTAAAACAACTCTCTACCGACCAAGCGTACGGTATTTTGCAAACGTGGCGAGGTAAACTGTGGGAAAAGGAGACGAACGATATGGCCAAATTGTTTGGGGGCTACTTGCAGAGGGTGTTACTAATGAACACCGAGTTGAGGAATACCGCCCTCCCTCCCATGAGTCCAATGCACCTCACTTTATCTGCCCTGTACGTGGCGGTAGTGTCCTACGCGAACGGGGATTGTTTCCAGCGGGTGCAGCTATCGGCTCCACGGGCGGGCAAACGCAAAGCCTTAACCTTGAAGACTTCCGGCTATAACGCGGAGGACGCGTGGGTGCTTAAGTACGACAACAACAACAAGAACATTTTTAAGTACAAGGAGGATATGAGGTGTGTGTGTGTGTACCTTTTGGGGCACCTCTACCGAGACCTGTTAGCCGAACGGGAGACCTGGAAAAGGGTGAAGCTAGCCCAGACGGTGAAGGAGGAGTTCTCTGACTTGAAGAGCTCGTTAGAGGAGAGGTATTTGAAGGAACTGCAGAACATGATGATGGGCTGTTTATCGTATTGGCTCTCCCTAGATGTGCTCCCCAAAGAGCGGCTAGAGGTGCAAGCGATGATGCGTGAAATTGTCTATGAGGAATTCACGAAAATGGACGCGATGGCCCTGGAACATCATTTGAATGAGGCTACCGATTGGCCCCGCAAGTCCTTACGCCACAATTTCCTGAGGGAGATGGCGAGGTTCTTGTTCCACTGGCTTCCCCTGAAGCAGGGCATGGGACTGACGTGGGATGAGGTGTGTGAGACGCGGATGCGCGAGGACCTGGTCTGGGGAACGCAGGGATTCTTACACCGTTGACGTACCCAACGCATCCTTCCCCGCGAGTATTGGTACCACGCCGAAACCTTGAATGCGAAGGGGAGGGTAGAAGGGAACCTTATCTGTTCCCACTACATGAACATAGATTCGGCGGCCCGGGCCCATTTTGACAAAGATCACCGACCCCCGGACCCACACTTCTCAGCAGTGCAAGACCCCCGGTACGAGAGAGAGAGCCATCATAGTAGAGTATGAACACTTCCTAACTTACCTGTACTTCCATTTGTGTGCGCGGTACTCCCAGACCACCATGATCTGGGACGACTATTTCGATAACGGTCTGAGCTTTAACGAAAGTAAGTTCCAGGTGAAACAGTACCACGAGAACGCCATCAAGCATTTACTCCCCCACGTCACGAACCAAATCCTGAAAGAACAGTTTGACCTTCTGCTGCCCATCTGGGGCCGCTACACCCTCCTGGTATGGCATCAACTCTACGACTACTCGGAGCTTGAGTTGTACGAGTACGTCCAGGAATTGCGGACCAAGTCCTGGCAAAGCGAACGGTTGTTCCGTCTCGTCTACCACTTCGGCTACAGTATGATCACCTCGAGTATGATCTATCGTCAAGCGCATGCTTGTGACATTACTGTGACGAAGGGGGAATGAGATGCCCAACTGACCTCTGCGCAGAACCGTTTCAATGCCTTGAGGGGCCACATGAACACAGCCCTAGCGAAGTACGAAGTGGAAGTGAGGAAAGAGGAGGAAGTCGAAGAAAAAGAAGAAAACGTTTCCAAAAAGAGGGTGGCCGAGATGATCGAGAGTAACGACGACGACATGGAGGAAGACGATACCGCTAAGATCGAGAAGAGAGAGAAGAGGGAGAAGAGGAAGGAAGAAGAGGAGGAGGCCGAAGAGAGGATGGCCGAGAAGAGAAAGATGAAGAGGCCAAAAGAAAATCTGTCTTGGTTCGTGACGGCCGTACGTTACTTTGTGGACCGGTTGACCTTCCATATGCTGCAGATGCGCGGGGTCGACTATTTTAAACCTCATTTTACGCTGACCCATGGAAGCAGGGCCTCCCTGGACGATTTGGTCATGGAAACAGAACAAGGGAAGGCGACTTGGTTAGTCATCCTGGAAACAACCTTCCGTGCGCATGTCCAGGGAACCTACCACGCTATGCAGAAGGAGTTGGTCGCGACTCTGATCACCCATTTGTTCCAGAAGCGGAATTACGCGGTCGAGGACAATTCCTTCTACAGTAAAGTGAGACGTTTTGGTATGCATTACGTCACTCAAATTCACGACAGGTACCTCTCGCAAACAATGGAAACCCTGGTGAGAGAGTCGGACAAAGTGGTGGATGGACTCTTCCCTTACCTCAACACTATGGCCCACAGTTTTGCGTGTGACCTGTTCGAGGAGGGGGCGGAAGACAAGAATAAGAAGTTGACAAGGCTGTTCGCGCCAGGGTTGTTGGAGAAGGCCTTGAAGAAGATCCACTTGGATCTAAACCATGGGACCTGCATGATCAAGCAATCGGCTGTCGTTTTCACCAACCCCCCTACCTACACCTACAAATTGTATGAAGACAGTGGCAGGAGGGTCACCTACGAGAGCAAGTACCCTACGGCCCAAGAAGCTCTCAAAGACGTTCCCATTTCTCCCTTTTGCTTCTAGTAAAAAAATAAAAACATTTCAAGGGGAACGTCGCTGGGTGTCTGTCGTCTCTTTTTCTAGGGAGTAGGGGGGTGAAAAAAGTATAAGGGTGTTCCGCGCGCTAGACTCGGGGAGAGTACAGAATGCCCTGCGGAGGAGGAGGAGGTCCGTCCCTCAAGTGCCATGGTATTTTTAAACGCCTCCGTTGTTTATTGGCGTGTTGCGGGGGAAAAGTGATTATTCAGGGATCCCATTTTGAGGATGGGGAGAAAGAAGGAGAAGAAAAAGAATCCTTCCGCGCTGCTCGAGGCGTTGTATTACGACCCCGCCAGCCCTGCTGCCTTTGGGGGTGCTGCCCGCCTGGTGAAGGCGGCTAAAGAAGTGGGTCTGACACGCACCACCACTTTAGCGTGGCTGAGACATTTACCTTGCACCGGCCTTTTCGAAAAAAAATTCAGCGAGGGCGCGTGCGCGGCTGGCCCTCGACGAGCAATGGCAGGCGGACCTGGTGGACATGCAAGCCACGAGTCCCTTCAACAAGGGCTACAAACACATTCTGGCCATTATCGATGTGTTGTCCAAGTACGCCTGGGCGGTCCCCCTTAAGGTTACCGGATACCTTCAGGGTGCGTTTCCAGTCTAAATTATGTAGCGCCTCGAGGAAACATCGTAGATAAATCACCATTTATCATTTTAAAGCTTATAAAATTGGCTACAAGAATAAATTTAAAAAATTGAATTCTTTGAAAATCTCGAATTTTCCGCGATCCCGTTTCTTCGATCTAGTGAGGTGGCTTTCAGAAGCTCCGGCTCCGAAAATATTTTAATTAAAAAAAATCTGTTTGCTTTGTCGCATTTCAGAGGAATCGTATTACAAAAGGCTGTCGGGGAATTTCAAAATTCGATCTATTTCAAAAGATATCATGCTCTTCGTGAAAAAGCGAAAACATAGTCCGAGTAGATATGCGAGAAACGCCGTTAAGAACTCTCTTTTTAGAATTTCCAAATTCGCCGACATCCTTTTGTAGCTGCGATATCAATTGACATTTTGTGAAAATTTCACACAAATCGAATAAATTCCTCTTGAGTGGGATCTTTTTTAAAACTCTATTTTGGTTGAAAATCGAAACCGTAGAAAATAGCACTTCAAAAAAATCGTGCGTGAATCTGAAGCCCCGCCTCTCCAACAATTAGAGAGCTCTTGGCCAATCATTTCTCATCACAGTTCAACTATCTGTCAAGATTTCCCGCCAATGTTGATTTCCGATCAAAGCTATGCGCCGCATCGAGAAAATGTTAATATAGCCGGTTGTTCTAGTTCTCTTGTGTGACTTGAAAATGGGAAAGACAAAAAGACCTGGAGGGACAAAGCTAAATTGAACACCTAGAGACACTTAGAGACGCTTCGAATGCCAGCATAGTTAGTAGAGGAGACACCGATTTGCAGGCATCTGAAACAGCACGGCAATATAAAGCGAGATCGTTTCAAGCGATTCTGAGTCACCGTGATCAGACTTTCCATCTAAGCTTTCTTGGCCCGGGTTTCTTGGAAACAAATATTCTCTCGGCTGGCTCCTATCAATTCTTCTTTATGTTCAAATGTGGACCACTCGGCACTCTGTCTGAAAGTGAAAATACGAACCCTTGTCGTTGCGAGGACTTCTATTTATTTATCTATTTGGCTCGTAGTCGTATGCATTGTTTGGCCTTGATTTGCTTTTCTTTTAACTTTGTTTTCCAAGCTAAGGGCATCCTGCTTGCTTTTTGGAAGACAACCGATGGAATTATGGAATCGTGTGTGGAAAAACTTTTCTCAATAAACAAAAATATGACTGACCACACGGTCGTTACGGGCGAGTGAGCACTTGTCATGTGTTTATTGATCTGCTGTCAATCAAACAGAACCTTTTACTTCCGGTTAAAAACTTTCTTTTGGTATTTCTCCGTCAATATTAATTTTTTTTGAACGGAGTTTTTGGTATATGAGACACTACTACTAAAACTACATTTCTGTGCGGAAAAAAAATTCACCATCTTTTTCGTTTTGAAGGTATCCGGTAACCTTAAGAACAAAACCGGGGAGGAATTGGTGCGCGCCTTTACCCAAGTGTTCCGCGAACGGAAACCGCTACGGTTGCAGACCGATGCCGGGACAGAATTTACCAACCGTAAGTTCCAGGCCTTTTTAAAAAAGAATGACGTCGCCTTTTTCGTCACGTACAACGAGACCAAAGCCCAGATTGCCGAACGGTTCAACCGGACCCTCAAGGGGCGCACGTACAAATATTTCACGGCCACCGGGAAGAAAGAGTATTTGAAAGTCCTCCCGCAATTGGTGCTCGGGTACAACAGGGCCGTCCATAGCAGCATTCGACGCGCCCCCATCACCGTCACACCATTCAACGACCACGAGGTGCACGCCGTCTTGTACCGGGAAAAGCAGACGACGCCGGCGAAGACGAAGCCGAAGAAACCGTTGTTCCTCCCCGGCGATACGGTACGGATTAGCAAAACCAAAGGTCATTTTGAAAAAAGCTATCTGGCCAACTGGTCGGAGGAAGTGTTCACGGTGCGGCAACGGTTGGACTACCGCACGCCGCCCGTCTACCGGCTGGCGGACCTGAGCGGGGAAGGGTTGCAGGGGACGTTTTACGAAAGCGAGATGACGCCTGTGGCCGTGGAAAAAGAAAGTCTCTTTATCATCGAAAAGGTGTTGCAACGCCGCGGCAAGAAGAAGAACCAGGAAGAGGTCTTTGTGAAATGCCAAGGGTACCCCGATAAATTTAACAGCTGGGTCCCGGTCGCCCAGCTCCAGACCCAAACGTATGGGGGAAAAAAGAAATAAAAGAGTTTGTTTTTCCACGGGTCTGAGTCATTCGTGTTTGAGTGGGGAGAAAGAGAGGATGGAGGAGGAGGAAGAGGAATTTTACATTACCTTAACTCATGGGGTGAGCGCGAACGTCTACACCAATGCCCCGGCCGGGTTCCGTATCCACCTCCCGCAACTGTACGAATTGTCTCCGGCCTGGGAAATGGCGGTCGCCTCTCTGCTCTTCCCCTGCCTCCAGCAGCCAGCAACATTTTACATGTACTGTGATTTGGTGGAACCCAGTATTGTGGGGGATACCAAAGCCGTCTTGTTGAGAGTCCTTTTTTCAGGGACCTGCGACGCCCCGGTCCAAGAACGCAACTTTACCCCCCTGTACTACAGGCGGTTGGCCAAGACGGTGTTTGGGGATTTCGAAATCCTTATAACCGACGAGCACGGGAAACTTGTTTCATTTCCACAAACCTCAAGGTGGAAGTGACCTTAGAAAAAGCATGGAGACCGACCGCATCTGGATGACGTTGCCCAGCGTGGCAAGCCGGGATACCTTTCCCAATAATACGGGATCCCATTTTCGTATCCATTTGCCGGAGATGTTGGTCTTGGACCGGCGGTGGGAGATGTCTCTCTGCCACCTGCAATTTCCGCGCACCTGGGATGAATTGTTCCCTAAAAAGCAAGACCGCCAATTCTCGCTGATCCACGAAAAATTTCGCCAAGAAGAGGAGACCTCGACCACCCTCACCTTTGCTTCCCAGTCTTTCGAAACGGTCACAGAACTGGTCCATGCTCTTCGCAGGGCTTTGGTGCAAGGAGGGTTCCAAACGATACTCAAAACATTTGACGTCTGGCCGGAAATCAACGATAAAACAAGGTCCAAGACTGCCCTGGAATTGAAACAAACCTCAACGGACAGCTACGTTTTAGCCCTCCCCCCTCAACTGGCCTACATGATCGGCTTGGAGGACGATCCCAAAATGTCCACTGCCCATCCCGTCGGCATGGTGAAAAAATCGGGCCCCACCACGCCGTTGATGTCTAGTTTCGTAGGGATCCGCACCAGCGCGGTGATCGCGGACAAGACCATCCTGATCCCCGCGTCGGTCTCGGAGAAAGACCGAACCTTGTACTACCTGAGCACCGCAACAACGGGCGCCAGCTCTATCTTGTTTCACAAGCATCACAAGATCAAAACCACCTTTGTGTTACCGACCGGGAACTACGCGAACGCCAAAGCTATCGCAGCCGCCATTCCGGGCAACTACCCTCATATGCTATGGTTTTGGAACCCCACACCGGCAAAAGGGACCTTAATGTTGACCCTTCAAGTCCTCCATGAGGATGCCCATGTTGTCATGAGCCCTTGGCTGGCCAAGCTGTTGGGGTTTGGCGACGGGCACACACCCCAAATCTTTTCGAAGAACGAGAACGAAGACAAGAATCCCCGCACCCTGATGGGATACCAGCCCGAGTGTTGGTCCACCTATTATTCCGGCCAGAAATTCTTGTCGGACAAAGTCTACCTGCTCAACCGTGATTTTAAACACCAACCCGTACGCAGTTTGTACGTGTACTGCGATCTGATTGAGCCACATATCGTGGGGGATGTGAAAGCGCCCTTGCTGCGGGTCGTGTCGGCCCAGGTCCCTTACAACAAGGTGGTGGAACGAGACTTTCCGGTCATGCGGTACTTTCCGCTCGCCAAAACGGTGTTCGACACGCTGGAAATACTTATAACCGACGAGACAGGCCAACGCATCTCATTCGCCTCAACAGCAACCGTGGTGGCGACATTGGAATTTGTGAAGCGCCCTCTGAAAAGGAAAGGATGAATGGACCGTCTTCGACTTCTATGGCACCGTTGCCATCTATGGGGGACGTAGTTGGCGGAGGGTCTTCGATACCTGTGTTCCTTGCGCTTACCGCCCACACCTCCAATCCTCAACGCACGCCCACCTCAATTCCTGTCTTCCAGGGGGCTGAGGGCAGCAAGGCGGCGGCGGTCTCATCCCTATCCGTTGGAATGAACTCGGCCGTTACGAACCGGTCACAAATGAAAAGGGTGGGCTATTGCCCTTAGCGCTAGCCCCCTTGGCCGTCATGGCAGGCAAAGCGTTGGCCGGTACCGTCGCGGGGGCGGTGGCTAAAAAAGGAGGAAAAAAGATTCTCGATCGTCTGAAAAAGAAATTTGGCAAGAGGGTGGTGAAGCGAATCGCGAAGGACACGAGTCGCGGGGCAGCCCGCGTGCTCGGCAAGAAAACCAGTAAAAAGTTAATCCAAGGTCTGGAAAAGATAGCGGGGGTGGCGCCGAAAAAGAAAAAGACGAAGAAGCCGGCGGCGGCCACGGTCAACAAGAATAAAAGAAAGAAAAAACAGTCTCCCCCTCTCATTCCCTCAACGCCCGTCAAGCGTGCACGTGTCGAGAGAGATATCTTTGACGACGATTATTGAAAACCATGGCCACGGTAGCAGGAATGGGCAAGACGCCCCTCCCGCACATGTTGGGCGGCTACAACAACCATTTGATTTTTTTCGGAAAGGAATTGGCCCAAGCGGTCGAAGAACGAGGCTATTGGTCGGAGCACGCCCCCAAATCGGCCCTCTTGCCCGGTTCGCCCGTGGAATTTTACCTCCCGGGTAGTCCCTATTACACCGTGCTGCCTAGAAGTTACTTCAAGGTGACGGCCAACATCGTGAAAGCCGGAGGAGGGAATTTAACGTCCGATTTGAACTTGGGGCCGGTCAACAATTGGTTTCATTCCCTCTGGTCGCAAATAGATATGGCCTTGAACGGGGAATGGATGACCATGAGCACCAAAACCTACCCCTACAAAGCCTACCTCAACACCCTGCTCAACTTTACCCCAGACGCGAAGAAATCCTACCTGACCTCGGGACTGTACTACAAAGACATGGCCGGTTCCATGGATGTTTTCAACATCACCGGCACCAACACAGGGTTGACTACGCGGGCAGGCTACGTCGCGGACAGCAAAGTGGTGGAACTGACCGGAATGTTTTACATTGACGCGGCGTTCTCCAACAAACTGCTCCTCAACGGGGTGCCCCTAGAATTCAGACTTACCCCCTCCAGCAACGCCTTCGCCCTCATGGGGAACAGTGCGGCGGCGGAAGCGGCCGCCGCCAAAATCGTGCTGAAGCGGGTCACCTTCTTCCGCCGCGTCAGCGTCTGCAACAAGGACTTCATGAAGAACATCGAAGTGAAACTCGTGTCCCAGCCCATCCTCTACCCTTACAACAGCGAAGAAGAACGGATGTTCACCATTTCTCAGGGGGACACTACCTTTGAGAAAACGGATTTCCTTGGCGGGCGCATACCCCGACGCATGCGTATTGCCTTGGTGGAGAGTGGTGGTAGTTTGGGAAATCTGAAAAATAACCATTTCCATTTCCAAAGGTTTGGGATGACCCGCGCGACGGTCACGGTGGACGGCACCCCCAACCCCTAGCCTTCTCCCGCCTCGAATTTGCGAATGGGAAAACCTTGGACGGCTACAATACCTTGTTCCTGGCCCAAGGCGCCATGAGCTCCAACCATGGGATTGACATTACCCGTACCGATTGGGACAAGGGGTACGCCATCCTGTGTTTTGACTTCACCCCGGACGGTAGTGGCAACGCCTCACACATGAACATACAACAGTACGGGACGGTGGGCAACCGACTTCAGTTTGAGGCAGGCGTCACCCAGACCCTATCGGTGTACGTGAACTGCGAGTTTGACGCCGCCTACGAAATCAACAGCAGCCGAGAAGTGAAAAAGTTGTAAGCAGGGATGACCACCTTCACGTCGCAATTGACGGTCTTGGCACGCCACGATTGGTGGCTCCGCGCCTCGTTTCGGGGCGTGTTTCCCATGGACCTACGGCCCCGGCGCGTGAACCGCCCCGCCTCTTTCATTCTCAATACCGACAACGCCGACGGACCAGGAACCCATTGGTTGGCCTTTTATTTTCAAGCGCCCTGCAATATCTTGATCACGGGACAGAGTCAATCGGGAAAAACGGTATTCACCGAACGACTCCTGCAGCATGCGAAATCCCATTTTGCCCACCCACCCCTCACGATCGTGTACTGCTATGGCAGTGCCTGGCAACCCCGTTTCACCGCCATGCAAAAACAATTGGGGGTGAAATTTGTGACCGGGCTTCCCGACGACCCGTACGCTCCCTTCCGCGGCCAGCCGGGCCTCTTGATCCTGGACGATTTGATGAAAGAAGGCTCCAAGGATGAGCGGGTGGTGGACCTGTTCACCAAAGGCTCACACCACCACAACATTTCGGTGCTGTACCTGACCCAGAACATTTTTTCCCCCAGGCAAGTACGCGCGCACCATTTCCATCAACACACACTACCTGGTCGCTTTTAAAAACGCTCGGGATTCGTTGCAAGTCCGGAAATTGGCCGAGCAGGCCTTTCCGGGGCAAGTGCCGGCGGTCATGCGGGCCTACCAGGCCACCACCCAACGCCCTTTTGGCTACCTCCTCTTCGACCTGCACCCAAGGACCTCACCGGCCCTCCGGTTGCGCACCAACATTTTCTCTGGGCAGCAACGCCAAATCGATGTATCAACAACGAAGAAAACCCCATTTTTTTACCAGTACCGCCAACAAAACGCTACGCCAACAACGAGGGGGCTCTAAGAGGAAGAAGAACTCCGCGGCAAAAAGATCGAAAAAGCCAAAGGGCCACGTCCCGCCCCAAGGCCTTCGTGGGGCCGTGTGGAAGAGGCCCAACAAAAAAAAAAACCTTCCATCCCCCTTTTCCAGGACAAGGTGGAGGTGCTTTACGACGACGGTCCCAGAAGACTCTGAACAACCGTATCGAAGAGGAAAACAAAACAGATTGGGTTAACTTTATAGTCTAATCCCCCAGGGAATCCGTTCAGTTGTGATGATGGCCTCCCCCCTGCTTCAACGTCACGCCCCGTTTATCCGACAATTTGCCAAAATGGATCTCCGTCAGAAAAAGAAACTCATCCGCGCGGCTAGTCACAATCAAATCAACGCCGTCAGCGAAGTGGTGCACAACGCCTTGCTCGGAACTTTTCCGATAGGCGCCCGCAGGAAGAAAGCCTTTGCCCCCATCAAGGCTCTGCCGCCGGCCGTGAGGAAAAGGATGTTGCTCTCCACCTCCACGGCGTTTCAGAAAACCAAGCTTAAAAAGGTGGTGGGACAGCGAGGGGGTTTCATTTTCAATCTCGCTGCCCTCATTGCCGCAGCCACTTTTGCCGGTCAAGCTGCAGCGGCCGGTGCCATCAGTGGAGCGGTGGGTTACGGGGTTAAGAAAGCTCTGGATGAAATTTAGTCCCCCCTTCTAGGACGGTCTTATGGGAAAAGAAATCCGCAACTTGCCGGTGCCCGCGGGCATTGACCCGGCCCGGTGGCAGTTATTTTTGGCCCGTCTTCGAAACATCGGGCAGAATCCGGCGACATTTTCTGGGTCACGTGACACGGTTTCACGCGCTTGATTCAAATTTCTGCTCGAGCGCACATGCCAAATTACAAAGAAAACTGGCCAAAACCCGGCTACATGCCGAAAATATTGTCGATTTTTAGTTACAACAAAAACTAAAACAAAAAATGTAACATCGGGATTTTAAAGAAGAGATACTACGCTGTAAATGCCGCTAATTTGGAGGTAAATTAAGTGAACTTCTGTGCCATGAAAAACAGGTTGAAGTTTGAGTCTTTTCAGACAGAAATCATATGGAAAGTGTTTTCATTAGCTATTCAACACTTATTTTCTCGCGAAATCTTAAGTATCCAAAATTTGTAACACCGGGAAAAGATTATTTGATTATTCATCTGTTATCAAGTGTTTTCTTATCGAAATCGAATAAATATTTCTACCATGAAACTTGAATGTTTTTGCATCAGTCAAATCGCCTTCGATGCTTGCATAATTATTAACTTTCAGACTCCCGCGGACAATCCTAAGCTCCGCCTCCTGAATTGTAACAGAAGATACCGAAACACAGGACGGCAATGAAAATTTAAACATAATAAGTCTAATGAGTGGGTAGCGCCGGGCTTCGAAAGTTATTATCTGCGCGGAAGGAGTGAACAAAGATAAATGCATGGCCATTGGAGCTGCATCAGAAAATAAACACGCACTAAAAGCGACTTTGCAGTTGAATTTCTGATAGTTTATAAGTTGATCGAATCCGTGTTTGTCGAGCGAAATGTTTTTTTTTTGCGAGCGAATTTGTGTTTTGCGAGCGAATCTTCAGGTTGTGAACGAGTCCGTGCCCCGAAAGCATACACGGTTATGTGTGGCCTAGAATCAGAGTTATCCGAAAATGAATCTTCGGCTTTACTGAGGACCAGCTTCTGGTCAGTATTATAGTTAAGCGGCACTTTGCCTTTGGTATAAAACCAACGCGCTTTGTGAAATGACAAAACCTAAACGAAGAAAACAAGTTCACAAATCAAGAGCGCATCACAAGCGATTAAACAGACGGATTGTTTATGTCTTAAGCTTTAAAACGAGACCTTTCCCACGGTTATGTGTGGCCTAGAATCAGAGTTATTCGGCTTTACTAAGGACCAGCTTCTGATCAGTATTATAGTTAAGCGGCACTTTGCCTTTGGTATAAAACCAACGCGCTTTGTGAAATGACAAAACTTAAACGAAGAAAACAAGTTCAGAAATCAAGAGCGCATCACAAGCGATTAAACAGACGGATTGTTTATGTCTTAAGCTTTAAAATGAGACCTTTCCCATGATTATGTGTGGTCTAGAAGCGAACTGTTCCTAAAAATAATTTTCGGCTTTACTGATTGAACTCGAGTTGCGATTCTTTTACTGGTATCTAGACTTCTAGTGGTCAGATAAGCTTCAATGATATCTTATTTTAAAGCTACAAAAGCACAGAAATCTGTTTCTAAACCTTTAGGTCAGTGATGCGAACTTCTGAATATGATCGTTATTTTATGTTTAGTAAAGTGCTGTGATCTGAACCAACTCGTATTTTGATTTTAAAGCTACAAAATTACAGAACTGTTTCCACACATTTTTATGGTGCGCTCTCAAAGTGAGTGATCATGACTCTTCGTGTTTAATAAAGCGCTTTGGTCAAGAGTTTAAACAACTTTTATAGCTTGTATGGAGTTTGAAATCTTTCGCTTGGATAGCTCGTGCGAACAATGCCGAGGTTCACTTTTATTTAACTAGTTTCACAAATATGGCACTGAAATAAAGCTTGCTGAATTTGACTTAGGCTTTTAGAATAAGCTCTAAATGCAGGCATTATACTCCATTTTAATGTTGACATGAGTCAAACCTCGAACGCAAACGAAATAGGTTTGGAAACTTCGCGCGACAAAACTTATAACCCGAGTAGCCACGGCAAATTGATTTTGCGGTGATCGTTTACCTATTTACCCAAGGTCTATTGAAATCTCTTAAAGAGCTTTGGGATTTCAGTTAGTCCCATGACAAGATTGATGACAGTGATTGACAGGCCCAAGAGCAAGTATGGGAATGAGGTATTCCCAGAAGGATTCCCTAGCAGCCAATCACAAACGCTTTGCTGAATATCTAATAAGGCGTATCATAATTATTCATATCTCACGGACGCGAGTAAATGTCGCCTAAAACAATGGGATTCTACCCGATGAAAGGGAACGCCAAACCGTGACGGGTAAAAAAGCCAGCAGGTCCGTACGGACGGCGAAACAAATCCAGAGAAAGTATAAGACGTGGCAGCAGAAGAAGAAAGCCCAGACAGGGAAAAGGAAACGGACAACGCCACAACCCCGCCACTCGGTCCCAAGCCCAACAGGCATTTCGGTAACGCGATGGGAAGTGCAACGACACCCGCCCAAACGAAAAAAGCGATGAAAGAGGCCGAGACGGTCGCCACGGGGAAGAACCCCATCCGCATGGTCTTGGTGCCGGAAGAGTCCATGCGGTGGTTGGAACAACAGCTTCGTGTGGACACGACCAAAGGGGTCAAAGTGCTCAGTCAGTAACAAAAGGCCATGGCGCAGATCCTAGAGACCCCAGAGAAACCGGAAAGTGCGGCCCAGTTTCAAGATTTAATACAGAAATACGTACGGCGTCGCGAAACCATTGAGCCTAGTCCCTTCATGGCCGTGGCGGCAAACGTTTTAACACAGAGTCAAAGGGGCGCTTTGCGCCGCGTGCCCCCTTCCAGCAAACCTTTAGCGTCGGTGTTGGTCAATCTGTTGAAGTTGAAAGGGGCGCAGAAAATTTCCTGGAATGCACAAGGGGAAGTGAAACTCTACGGGCAAACTCTACCGGGCAGTCAGATTGCCGATCTGATTAAAGAGGCCGTGCATCCTTCTTCCACCCGCACGTCGCCCGGCTACCGCGATTTCATGCAATTTTTAGCGGAAGAAAAAATTCCTAAAGATCTCATCCGTCACCCTCGGGATCTGATCTCCAAGAAGAAAGAGTACACGCCCCGTCCTAAACGGACTCCCTCCGCCGCGCTCCAAGAGGACCCTCTACCACTACCCTACAAAGAGACCCCACCCCGCCGAGGGGAGACGCCGTTCTCCAGGACCCCTTACAAAGCCTTCCCCCGTGGTCCTACCCGCCGCCTCTCCTTTGGTAGGGGTCCCGCAGAAAAACCGCCTTTAAATTGGCGTCCTTTTTAAACGTCTCCTCATTGTCACCATGGCACGAACCCTAGTGAGACCCGCGGCATTGGGCCAAGCGCTCTAGCAACGCCGTGTCGCCAAAGCGAACCGATTGAGGAAGAAGAAAAGGAGCAAGGGGGGACGCAAACCGTGCGCAAGATCACGTCACGCAAATCGAAAGACGGACGTACCGAAACAACGATCCGAACGACCACGACTTCGGGCAAGCGTAAAGGCAAGAGTATCAGCCGGTGGAACGTCAAACAACTGAAGAAAAGGAATTAAAGAAAAAAGACTTCAAGAAAAAAAAGACTTACACAGACACGCTTTTTGTAAAAAAAAAAACCGGTTTTAATTCCCTTTTTTTTACAATAAAAGGGTTTTTCTTTGGATTCTGTCTCTTTGCTTTAGTAGCCGTATGGGTAGCTCTGATAACCGTGCAGTACCCTCTTATCGTACACCATCTTAAATGTCTTGGTCTCTGGGCGGGTGTGTAGCGTCCTGTCTTGGTATTGCGGTAGATGGCGTGCGGCGTCACCACCGTCCGTGTGGGTTCCCCTTGTCCTTGCACCATGGCCACCATGGTCTCGAGGTTGACGACCGCTCGATTGCGCACGTTGAGGCGTAACCCTTTAACTTTGCAGACCGTCCGGCCCTGGCTCGTCTCGTACCCATAACTCTTAGGGCCCGTGCAGGCAAAGCGTACAATATGCTCTCCTTCTTTCAGCTCGTTGGTCATATCGCCTAGAAAACGGCCTACCGGGGGCGCCTCTTGACCCACTTTCCGCGTGAAATAGATACTGTCCGTATCGTGGTACACGATACGCTCCTTCAAGAGACGGAGGTAGGAGTATAGTTTCAGGCGCGCATGCGCCGTGGTGTAGGCGGCAAACACGACGTTGGTGTTGGGGTTGGAGTCGATGTGCTGTGCGCCGGCGTGGTAATGGACCTGGACCATATCCTCGTGGACAAACAGAATGTCTTGGACTTCTTTCTCTTCACTCATCATGAGCTCAAAGTAGCGGTCCAACTCTGTTACGTACTCCGTCTGCCGGGGGTTCTGCTTCTGCCCGAACTTTCCCCACAAGGTGTTCAGGATCCATTTTGCAAGCGCCCGCAGTCCGGGATTGAACACGATCTTCTCCCACTCCAGTAAGATCCCCGTGTTCAGCCGGTAACTCTCTATAAAGGCTGTTTTCTCCGCGTCGGTGTTGCAGCCGGGGGGCCACCCGCTCGCCTCTTGCTTCATCTTGAGAAACGTGTTCACGTAATCTGTGAACAACCCCTTGGTGTTGGTAGTGGGGTCGTATTGTTCCGACTTGGGGTAGTGCCACACAAGGTAGACTGCCATTACCCGGTAGCCGTATTGCAGGGCCACGTGGAGTTCGTGGCTAACCCAAGTGCCTGTCAACGCGCGGGCCTCGTCATCGTGCGTGCAGGGGTCCTGGTTTTTTTCTTCTGCGCATGTCCGGCAGAGGGTAAACAGGAGTTTTTCGCCCACGTGCGTGGGGAGGACTGGGAAAAACAAACGGCGTGGCGGCACGATCTTGAGGTGGATCAGTCCCTCGTACGGCGGTGTGGGCTCCAAATTCTCGGTAAGAATTTCCGGATGGCCCAGAGGGAACCGTTGCGTATTTTGGACCCAGGGGTACAGAGAGCAGACGTCCAGCGCTTCCATCCATTCACCCTCTTGGGCTTCCCAGAACGTCTTGATACCGTTGGTACGGCCCCCAAAGAAGGCCTTCTTGGGATCGAGGGGAAGCTGGGCTTGCGGGGAATTGTTTGAAGGCCAGCGGGATCTTGTAGGCTGGGATGGTCACCACCATAGCCTTGCCGCCACGGAAGAGCACTTTGGGTTTGATAGCGTTCTTGAATAGGTATTCCAGGATAGGGCAGGAGTCGTACCCCATGGCGTTGTGCGCCATACACACGTAGTTTTCATGGTCCCCCGAAAAGAGCCAATCGCAGAATTGAGGGAGGGCCGTGGGGCCTTTGAATTCTATTTTCCGGGGTCCGCATTGAGGGCAGGTGGTCCAGTCTGACGTCACACAGAGATCACATACTTTGGAGACCCCCGCAAAATTGACCACATGCTGGGCCTCCAGGAACATGGCTTCAAAGTCGAAGAAGAGGTACCGGAACTTGTCCTCGTTCCCCTCTTCTTCTTCTGTGACCGCGCTCTCCAAGCCCTCATTCTCTTCATCTTCTTCTTCTTCTGTTTCGAGCCTCGGGGACTTCTGGTCGGCCGGTTGCATGTAGCACAAGTGGCGGTATTGCAGCTACGGCACTTGTATTCCCCATACACGTGGACCACTGGTTGTTGTCGCCCCCGAGCCAGATGGTCCACGGTCACGCCACACTGCCCACAACGGGTGTACCGCTCACAATAGCTCCATTCCCTTGTGTAGAGATTCCCCCGACCCGTCCGGTGAGGCTGGTGACGGCGGTGGTTCTCGTAGCAACCCTCACTCTTGAACCACCGATGGTATTGATCAATTTTTTTCCAATCCCATTTTTCTCCTGGGGGGAGGGGAGAACAATTCTTGATGCCACAGCAAACACACGTCGTGTCACAAGCGTGTTGTCTAGGGTCTTTGTAGGTCTTTTGACAGCGGGGGCAAAAGTACTTGGTGTTCAACAGACCCCTCATGGTGGTAATCACATCGTAGTGGTGGTCCTCTGTTTGGTACAGGTAGATATGGTACTGCGCCTCGGGGAGGTGGCCTGAATAGATGATGCTATTCATGTGTACCCGGGAGACCAGATTTACTTCCACGCTTTGGTCTCCCAAATACTCCTGGAATTTCTTGAGCTCAGGCAGCCCACACGGTTGAATAGGGACCCCCGCCTGGCGGTGGAGTTCCACGGCTAGAGTCCGTTGCACGGGTCTCCCCTTTCTTATTATTTCGTACTGTGGATGCTGCTGTTCCTTGGCCAACGCCGTGACCAACCCTCTGGCCATGCATAATTCGTCATCGTTTTGTATTCTCAAAATACTTCTTTTAATTATTTTGATTTTTTCCAAATCGGTGGTACAGCAACGGGCCACACGTCCACTTCCCCCACCCGGTATTTCCACGTGAAAGACATGGACATGGAAGTTGCCTTGCATGACAAATTCTTGGTTGGATTGGGTGAGTTCCCCGATTCTGGCCATGACCAGGACGGGAGTCAGGGTGGATCTCATCAGGTAAGGAAAAGCAATCGGGTTGTCCAAGTGGGGGGCGTCTAGCGTGATTCTCACACGATCTTGAGGGTTTGCAGAGCCGAGGGTGGTGTCCAGGACCCTCTCTTTGGCGACGGTCACGTCTTGAAGAGCCTGTCAATAAATAAATAAATAAATAAATTTAAAATTTAAATTATAAAAAAATAATTAAATAAAAAAATGTTGTCCTATGTAATAAGGTAGGGGAGAGAAAGAAAAACAACAACAACAACAACAAAAATTGCCTTCCACGCGTGGGGATTCGAACCCACCCCGTTGCGCGCGGTCGTGACGTCACATCAAAATTAGTGTAATCATACTTTCGACTTACCTCAGCCAGAGTCGCGCGGGATCTTGTCTTGATTTTCAATTCGTAGTCCTTGCACGTTGTCTTGATTTTTTTGCAGGCTCTTGTTCTTGTTTGGACCAGTTCAAATTTGTCTTCCTCCTCTTCGTCTTCTTCTACTTCTGTGGCGTTTATTTTCTTCTTCTTTCCGCCCCCTTGTTGTTCTACTACGCGTTTCCGTTTTGTTTGGGGTACGGGGGAGGGAAACATCTCGTTCAACCAGGCGTTCGTATCCCAAGTGTCATCGTCGTCCCCTATGTCCTCGGGAAAAACTTCGGTAAGGTCTTGGTCGCTAATTTCTGGTAGCACGGTAGGGAGGGTCAACGCCGCGACTAGATTCTCTACCTCTTCCTCGGTTATTTCGTTCCACTCTAGCGACTCCCCCTCGGGAATGGTAAACGTATCTTGAGACAAAGAGTAGTCCGCCCCCGAGGGGAAATTCGTGTCTTCAAGGAACGCTAACGAATCGTCCTCGTTGTACCAAGGATTAACTTCTTCGTAAGTTAGCGCCGCGTTTTCTTCTACAAAATTTTCCTCCACGGCATTAAAAGCGGTTGGCGGGGGAATTTCCTCCGGCTCCCCGGGGGAGAGGTTGGGCGGTGCCTGCGGTGATAAGACATAAGGGTTGTCCTCTTTTTCTTCCTCGACTGTTACCGTGACTTCCTCACCTTCTTCATCTAAGTAATTCATGTTGAACATCGTGGTGAAACTAATCCAAACAAATATCTTCGCTCACTTTTATATATTTTTTTCACTTCTCTCTGATTGGTGCACTTTTCTCGGCCTGTGATTGGTACCCCTAGAATGAACTCGTCTCGTGATTGGTGAATTTCGATCCGTTTTTGGCTCTAGCTCCACTCCCTTTATTATGTTTTGTAAAAGAATTAACCCCTCGCCCCTAACCCCACGCTTATTCTTCCGAATTTGTGTGGGGCCTCCCCCGGGAGACCCTCCTCTATAGTCCTCTTCAAACCTCCCCCTCTTTCGCGCCAAGGAAACTATCGAAAAAGCCTTCCCAAAACCGACCCTCCGAAACTAAATAGACAAAGAGGGCCCAGAGCAAGGTCAAGTAGAGCGGTCAGCGGTATTAGTATTTTCGCACATTGACTGACTGAAACTTTTTGCAAAGTTTAAGGTATATCGAAATAAGCTAAAACACATAACTTTAGTTTGCAAGAAAACTTATTATCGGGAATATTTTACATCTAATATTAACAATGCGAAAGCCACGTGGAAAGTAATTAAAGAAATGATTTCAATTAAATCCAATAAAGCCTCTTTTCCTACGAAGATAGTTACTGAAAGTTCATGCTTAACTGATCCTAAAGCCATTGCAAATGCTTTTAATGATTACTTTGTTAATATTGGGAAGAACCTGTCTTCCGACATCCCTATATCACCTAAGCCATTCTCACATTACTTGACCAATCCACAACCAAATAGTTTTTATATTTTTCCGGTTACCCAATTAGAAATAGAGGAAGAGGTTTCAAAATTGAATGTTAGTAAAGCCACGGGCCCATTTAGCATACCCATACGAGTCCTAAAATGTCTCAACCATCTGCTATCTAAACCTTAGAAATACTATTTAATTTTTCTATATCAACGGGAACTGTTCCTGACAAGTTCAAAATCGCTAAGGTAATTCCTGTTTTTAAAAAGAACTCCTCATTAAATCTAAATAACTATCGTCCAATTTCTCTTTTATCTGTCTTTAATCAAATTTTTGAAAAACTAATTTGCAAACGCCTAACTAGTTTTCTTGAGAAACATGATATATTTTTTGCTAACCAATTTGGGTTTCGCTCAAAACACTCCACGACTCATGCTGTTTTAACTATAGTAGATAGTATTCAGAAAGCGATCGAAAAAGGGGAAGTCTCTTGCGGACTTTTCCTTGATCTAAGCAAAGCATTTGATACAGTAAATCATGATATTTTGTTAAAAAAGCTTGAGCACTATGGAATACGAGGTATCGCACTTGATTGGTTTAGATCCTATCTTACCAATAGGAAACAATTTACATTGATCTGCAGTTATTCATCATCAGAAAGCAGCATAACTTGTGGTGTCCCTCAAGGGTCCGTACTTGGACCTATTCTCTTCCTCCTTTATATCAATGACTTCAATAATTGTTCACAAATTCTGAGTTTTAATATATTTGCTGATGTTTCAAACCTTTTCTGTACGGACACTAATCTGCTGAAACTAGAAAGTACTGTTAATAGTGAGCTACAAAGAGTTTTTGACTGGCTTTGCGCTAACAAACTTTCACTTAATATTGAGAAAACTAACTTTGTCCTTTTCCATCCACATCAAAAGAAGATAACTTATCCGTTGACATTGTCCATAAATAATAAAACTATTAAACAAGAAAAATCAGTAAAGTACCTAGGTGTTTTGATAGACTGTAACTTAAACTGGAAATGCCATATTCGTGAAACCTGTAAAAAAATAAACGAAGCATAGGTGTATTGTCAAAAATCCGCTACTACGTTAATCTTAACATTTTGACCCAACTTTATTACTCGTTAATTTATCCCTATTTAACTTACGGAATCTTAATATTGGGAAACACCTATAAGTCAACGATTCGTCCCCTATTCATTCTTCAGAAAAGAGCTTTACGTATTATTACATTTTCTAAGTTTGATGCCCATTCCTCCCCCATTTTCAAGCAACTTAAAATACTTAAAATTAATGATTTGTCTTTTTCGCATACTGCTCTTTTTATGCAACAATTTCACTCAAGAGAACTCCCAGTGACTTTTGATGACTTCTTTCAGCTTCTTAGCAGTAAACACAATTATAACACCAGACTAGCCTCTCGAAAAAGCTATTACCTCCCCAAAGCTCGCACTAATTACGGAACCTTTAATATTAGATTTGTGGGAGTTAAAGTCTGGAATTCTCTTGACTCTAGCGACAAACAACTAAGGAGAAACGCTTTCAAAAACAAATTGAGAGCTGATTTTCTATTACAATACTAACTTGCTATTCATCTTGTACCCGCTAACAACTAGAATATAAAACTTCTCATCGCCACTCTGTTACTTAATTATTTTTTTCTCTTTAATGACAGCCTTCCTACGTTCGTTAGTATGTTCGTTTTGTCTGTAACTGCGACGTTCTTGTGCTTGTCGTTTTTACTATTAATTGCAAATTAAGTATATTCACGCAACTCTCCTCTTTCGCACCTTTCTCTGCACATTTATCTTATAAGGGCGCCCTAGCTAGATTAGCTTTTTAGTTATTCTAGGGCCCCCGTATCACACACTTTCTGCTTATTTCCTTATTATATAAAACAAAAATGTAAATTGATTGGTACAAATAAATATATTGTTGTTGTTGTTGTTGACTGCGTATAAGCCTCGCCTCGTGATTAGTGGGTTAGGGTCGAGCCGACTTTCAACTGGCTTCCCGAGGGTCGCGCTGTGCTTTCAGGCGTCCAAGGCTATCTTTTCCGGGTCGCGTGAAAGGGAAAAAACGCGGAAAACTAAGGTGGCCCTGGGAAGAAGCCCTCCAGAGAATTTTAGGAAATTTCCCAGAGGTTTTGGGGTAGAATTTGAGCTTCTTGGCCGCCCCAAGAAAAGGCGGTCATCGGTATTAGTATTTTCGCACATTGACCGTGTATAAGCCTCGCCTCGTGATTGGTGGGTTAGGGTCAATCAAAACAGGTAGCTTTCAACTGGCTTCCCGAAGGTCACACGGGCTTTCGGCCATCCAAGGACACCTTTCCCGGGTCGAGCGAAGGGGAAAAAACGCGGAAAACTAAGGTGGCCCCGTAAAGAAGACCTCCAGAAAATTTTAGAAAATTTTCCCGAGATTTTGGGGTAGAATTTGAGCTTCTTGGTCGCCCCAGAAGAGTTTGCGCTAAAACGTTAAAAAACGGATCGAAATCCACCACTCACAGAGCGCTCCGTTTTAGCGAACCAATCCCAGGCCGAGAAAGTGCCCCAATCAGAGCCCAGCATTTGCCCCATAAATACTGAAGGGTGAATGAACGTCGGCGCCTTTGAACCAAAACACTCAGCCAGGTAAGAGGACACGAAACTCTCTCTTGAAATTCAACACGCTTTTGTACTAATCTTTTATTCTTTGGTTTCCTTTTTATTTCTACAGTGCAAAAGAACAAGAAAAAGCAAGCACAAGAGCAAGAGTAGGATGGCAAATCGAGGGCCCCGCAGAGATAGAGAGGTACAGCCCTGCTGAATTGTTTTTTATCTTGGAACACCCCCGCTAATTTTTCTTTTGTTTTTTTCTAGAATGTTTACGGAGAGGAAGAACTCAACCTGGCCCATGTAAGTTGTTCTCCGTCCCGTCCCCCTAAAAGACAGTGTAGCGTTCGGACTCTGCTTAACGGGCCGTTCATTTTTATTGGCAAAAATCCCCCACGACCCATAATTCGAATAATTTGTATATGTTTTTCTCGGAGGGCCTCTCTCGGGGGTCCTCCCGCTCTGGTAAGAGCGCCTCCACAGTAACAATTCCTCTAAAGCATTATTCATGCCGTTCCCCTTTTTAATTTTATTTTTTATTTATTTTTATTTTCCCCAAACAGAACTTTGAAAACAAACATTTTTATTCGCATGCCGCGGTGCTACGCCCCCTAGGCCTCCCCGCCGAGCTATTGACCAAGATTGGGGAGTATGTTTGCACCCAGCAACGGATTGATTAAAAAAAAGGACCACCAGGCTCATTTTATGCCTACCCTCTTCTTACTCCGCCATGTGAAGACCAACATTAAAGGCAACTAGTTACTCTTGGAACAATAGTGGACAGCCCATGCAGTTTAATCGATTTTTTTCATTCACCACTGGGGCTAGCGGCGCCATGAATGTGGAACCCGTAACGGAATTCGAATTTATGTGGTGCCCCTATTGTTTTTGTAACAAAACTATCTGCAAGATGCACTGTTCCACATGGATCGTCTACTTCCGATGCCCCCACCTATATAGAGCTGTCCGACTGGGAAGGTTGGGGGCGATTTCAGTGGAAAAAAACTGTATTTTCATGTTCCCAAATAAATTCTTTTTTTTAGTGTTCCCAGTGTGGCGACCGACCGATAAAACAATTGCCCCCGTTGCCTTGTTGCGGAGGGACGGTCTGCGGATCCTGTACAACTTCAACCAACTTGTATTTGCTGCAACCAAGAGCTAGACCATATTTTTTTTTTTGAGACAGGTCACCATTGTCGTGTACCTCCATTTATTTACCTTAACCGTTTTACGTTTACCCCTAATGGAACACTTCAAAGACCATTATAGTTACCTATAAACAAGTTTTCTCTTTTTTAGTGTTTGCAGTGTGAGGAGCTGCCAAATAGGCAATTGCCACCCATGCCATGCTGCGGGGGCACTCTGTGTGCCCCTTGTTTTGTTGTTATAATTTATACGGCCTTACTTATGGAGCGGCCTCCGCGGTGCCTAATATGTGCCAAGAGAATTAAACACCATTTTGTTATACGACAACGGGGAGCGTGGTTGTTTTCTTACATTGTGCCACTTTGGCAAGCTTTCATATGCCACTTACAGAAAATTTTAAACATTATTATTGTTACGTCTTGCCTCAATGTTTGCGAATCGGAAGTGGGGGATTTCTATTGCCATGGAGAAAAATGTATTATCCTATCCACCATTTGTGCGAGGACCTCCCCGAAAAACAGTTGCCGCCACTACCCTGTTGTGGAGAAACAGTCTGTACGCCCTGCTTCATCAAATTTATAGCACGGGCCCTTAAGTACGACAGAACACCCCTATGTTACTGCTGTTTAATCCGGATCTTTTTTTTAAAGGCGGGTACTATTACCTTATTTCACCATTTAGAGACGTTTGGCACTATAAATTGCCCAATACAAGAATGCTATAGAAACCACTATCATGTTATGATAAATATTTTTCTCCATGGCAATTTCCTCCTTTCTATTTTTATACTTTTTTCAAATAATAGTAGAGCGATGGCTCCTGTAATGTTTTCAAATAATATTAGAGCGTTAGCTCCTGTAATTTTTCAAATAATAGAGAGGTATCTCAACTTGATGTAAACGTTAACTCTCACTCTGCGGGGCCCCGAAATAGGCCCCCTACCACTGTAAATATTATTTATTTATTTAATTATTTTGGAATGTTACATCTAAATTATTTATTGAAAACAAAGTTGTTGTTACCCAAACACAAGTCTCTTTTATTGTCTCGAGATTCTTGTCTTACATATAATTGGCTGACTCAAATAAAGCCAAAAGGGTAGACACTCCAGTTTCAATATAGGCCTGGGGATTGTCTTCGTAGATCAAAGCTTGTCCCAATGCATGCCAAATTCGATTCTTGTAAGTAATGAGGGGATCTTCGCATTCTTCAAAATAATACAGTTTATAATATTTGTAAATCTCGGCCTCCTTTAATTTTTGCAGCCGTTCAAACACGGTATAAGTAAGGGGAGCAATAATCCCCACGAGGTGCAAACTCTGCAAAGCCCGTACGCCCGTATCCCGTAGAGCCTCTAGGGTAATAGGAGCCCGGACCTCCGCCACACGTGTGTTAAAACTTTCCTCGGTAAAAGACCCTAAACAGGAATGGTAACGTTCGTCCTGTTGACTCTGTTGACAATAAATACACCCCCTCACAGTTCCGTCCACGTTGTCGCATGCATTCCCGGACACACACCATGACGTAGAGTGTTTTGTATAAAGCCCACCCGGCTTTTATGGTGTCCTCATCTCGGTTATCCGGTATGTCTCCCAAATCTGGGTCTTCTTGGCTCCCGGACATTACACCGCTTCTCCCTGGTTGTTGTTGTTCCAGGGGGTCCAGGACGCTGTCGGGATGCTTATAGGGGGTGGGGGTAGCGGGGGTCCCCCGACCATTGTACCAGTAGTGGGTCCGGAGGGTTCCAGGGGGGTCCCTGTCGGGGGCATTGTAGTCCCCAGCGGGGTCCCCAGCGGGGGTCCCTGGGGCATCTCCGCGGGCTGCCCCGTAAGCGGCATAGTGGAGGTGGGACTGGACCAAGCGACGGGTGGCTGATTTTGGGGGGCCTGTGGTGTACATGGCGAAGCGTAGAATTGTGTTTTCTTGGGGATGAGGGTCCGTCCACAATCACGACAGGTTGTGCGGGAGGGCCAGCCCACATAAATCCAAGAGGAAACGCACACTTCGGGTTGGGCGCCGGGGCCGTACACGTAAAGAACACGTGGTTCGGATTTTTCTCATTTCGGCTCACGCCAACTTTCATCCACAAATTATGGCCACACTTGGGGAACGTCGTGTGCAAAGTACCGTACGGGATGGCCGCTTTCACCTGAGGAAGTTCCTGCCCCGTAAAATAAAAACTGCACGGTAAAACTGGCGGTTGCGACTTGTAATTAGCCGTTTGTCCACACTTGTACACACACTCTGGCGTGCCGGCCAATCTTTTTACGACCTTAGCGTAGCACACGCAAAAGCAAGTAGGGTAGATTCACTTTTTTATACTCCCTAAGAGGTTCCCGGTCCACCATTCAGGAGGCGGTGTTTGCCCTATAACGTTGGCCAATCAGCGCCCCGTATTTGCCCTATAAAGGGCGGCCAATCAGCGCCCCGTATTTGTCCTATAACGGCGGCCAATCAGCGCCCAGTATTTCTCCTATAACGGCGGCCAATCAGCGCCCCGTATTTACCCTATAAAACTTTCGGACAATCAGCGCCCCGTATTTGTCCTATAAATGTCTCGGTGGGGCCCTTGTGACGTCATCGCTTGTGACGTCATCGAAACTTTCTCGACCAATGAGGAGGCGGTATTTGTCCTATACTGGGCCCCCTTACTACTCCCAGGAGTTGAAATGTATGTCGGCTCAGAAGGTAAATAAGTGGATGAGGTTTTGATTCCTTCACCGTTTTTTTTTAGCAATAAATAGCTACTCATACTTTAACATTTGAATTACAGGACTGAAGCTGCCATGACCCAGGAGTTGAAATGTATGACGGCTCAGAAGGTAAATAAGTGGATGAGGTTTAGATTCCTTCGCCGTTTGTTAGCAGTAAACGAGAGTGGAGGTAATAACTTGCCACAATTAATCCTTGTGACATGAACAATGTGCTAGTGCCTTACACAGACGTTGCGTTTGACAGCAGTAGACGATACTGCAGGTAATAGCTAGCATCTTTTTTTTACAGTGTATGACTGGTCGGTGTTCATTTTGATGACGCATTATGTTTACAGTGTATGACTGGTCTTGTTTTGTCTAAAGTAGTCATAAAGTAAATTAAAGTATAAGTATAAGAAAACTCACTGTGTATCCACGTAAACTAACTAGAACTAACACCTCCATTATGTTATAGGGTTATAGCGGCACTAAGGGCGCACAGACGGCCAAATATCGTGGTACGATTTTGGCGAACGCTTCGAGATCGATTCGGAAATAATTAGATTAGATGTTTCCCCGTGAACCTCGGAAAAACGATAACATGCAGAAGGACAAGGAAATGCTCATGCAGAGAAGGTAAATAAGTGGACGAAGTTTTGATTCCTTCACCGTTTTTTTGCAATAATTATACCTACTCATACTTTAACATTTGAATTACAGGACTGATGCTGAAATGAGTGAAAAACTTCAATGCGTAACTGCAGAGAAGGTAAATTTGTGGGTGAGGTTTTGATTCCTTCACCGTTTTTTAGCAATAAATATACCTACTCATACTTTAACATTTTAGTTACAGGACAGAGGTAGAGCTACGACACGATATGGAAAGCCTTACAGCAAACAAGGTAAATAAGTGGGTGAGATTTTGATTCCTTCACCGTTTCTTAGAAATAAATACCTACTCATACTTTAACATTTGAATTACAGGACTGAAGCTGAAATGAGTGAAAAACCTCAATGCGTCACTGCAGGGAAGGTAAATTTGTGGGTGAGGTTTTGATTCCTTCACCGATTTTTAGCAATAATTATACCTACTCATACTTTAACATTTGAATTACAGGACAGAGGTAGAGCTACGACATGATATGGGAAGCTTTACAGCAAACAAGGTAAATAAGTGGGTGATATTTTGATTCCTTCACCGTTTCTTAGCAATAAATACCTACTCATATACTTTAACATTTGAATTACAGGACAGTGGAGGAGCTAAACAGAATAATAGAAAGCCTCACTTCAGAAAAGGTAAATAATTGTATGAGGTTTTCATTCCTTCACCGTTTGTTAGCAGTAAATGATTGGAGATGTAATAACTTGCTACAATACTTGCGACATGAACAATCCAAGTGCCTGTCACATAGGTCGTCATTGCAGAGAAGGTGAATAAGTGGGTGAGGTTTTGATTCCTTAACCGTTTTTTTTTTCAGCAATAAATAGCTACTCGTACTTTAACATTTGAATTACAGGACTGATGCTGAAATGAGTGAAAAACTGCAACGCGTCACTGCAGAGCAGGTGAATAAGTGGGTGACATTTTTGATTCCTTCACCGTTTTTCAGCAATAATTATACGTACTCATACTTTAACATTTGAATTACAGAACAGAGGTAGAGCTACGACACGATATGGAAAGCCTTACAGCAACCAAGGTAAATTTGTGGGTGATATTTTGATTCCTTCACCGTTTCTTAGCAATAAATACCTACTCATATACTTTAACATTTGAATTACAGGACAGTGGAGGAGCTAAACAGAATAATAGAAAGCCTCACTTCAGAAAAGGTAAATAATTGTATGAGGTTTTCATTCCTTCACCGTTTGTTAGCAGTAAATGATTGGAGATGTAATAACTTGCTACAATACTTGCGACATGAACAATCCAAGTGCCTGTCACATAGGTCGTCATTGCAGAGAAGGTGAATAAGTGGGTGAGGTTTTGATTCCTTAACCGTTTTTTTTTTCAGCAATAAATAGCTACTCGTACTTTAACATTTGAATTACAGGACTGATGCTGAAATGAGTGAAAAACTGCAACGCGTCACTGCAGAGCAGGTGAATAAGTGGGTGACATTTTTGATTCCTTCACCGTTTTTCAGCAATAATTATACGTACTCATACTTTAACATTTGAATTACAGAACAGAGGTAGAGCTACGACACGATATGGAAAGCCTTACAGCAAACAAGGTAAATAAGTGGGTGAGATTTTGATTCCTTCACCGTTTTTTAGCAATAATTATACCTACTCATACTTTAACATTTGAATTACAGGACTGAAGCTGAAATGAGTGAAAAACCTCAATGCGTCACCGCAGGGAAGGTAAATTTGTGGGTGAGGTTTTGATTCCTTCACCGATTTTTAGCAATAATTATACCTACTCATACTTTAACATTTGAATTACAGGACAGTGGAGGAGCTAAACAGAATAATAGAAAGCCTCACTTCAGAAAAGGTAAATAATTGTATGAGGTTTTCATTCCTTCACCGTTTGTTAGCAGTAAATGATTGGAGATGTAATAACTTGCTACAATACTTGCGACATGAACAATCCAAGTGCCTGTCACATAGGTCTTCATTGCAGAGAAGGTGAATAAGTGGGTGAGGTTTTGATTCCTTAACCGTTTTTTTTTTTCAGCAATAAATACTTACTCGTACTTTAACATTTGAATTACAGGACTGATGCTGAAATGAGTGAAAAACTGCAACGCGTCACTGCAGAGCAGGTGAATAAGTGGGTGACATTTTTGATTCCTTCACCGTTTTTCAGCAATAATTATACGTACTCATACTTTAACATTTGAATTACAGGACAGAGGTAGAGCTACGACACGATATGGAAAGCCTTACAGCAAACAAGGAAAATAAGTGGGTGAGATTTTGATTCCTTCACCGTTTTTTAGCAATAATTATACCTACTCATACTTTAACATTTGAATTACAGGACTGAAGCTGAAATGAGTGAAAAACCTCAATGCGTCACTGCAGGGAAGGTAAATTTGTGGGTGAGGTTTTGATTCCTTCACCGATTTTTAGCAATAATTATACCTACTCATACTTTAACATTTGAATTACAGGACAGAGGTAGAGCTACGACATGATATGGGAAGCTTTACAGCAAACAAGGTAAATAAGTGGGTGAGATTTTGATTCCTTCACCGTTTCTTAGCAATAAATACCTACTCATATACTTTAACATTTGAATTACAGGACAGTGGAGGATCTAAACAGAATAATAGAAAGCCTCACTTCAGAAAAGGTAAATAAGTGTATGAGGTTTTCATTCCTTCACAGTTTGTCAGCAGAATATGATTGGAGATGTAATAACTTGCTACAATACTTGCGACATGAACAATCCAAGTGCCTGTCACATAGGTCGTCATTGCAGAGAAGGTGAATAAGTGGGTGAGGTTTTGATTCCTTAACCGTTTTTTTTTTCAGCAATAAATAGCTACTCGTACTTTAACATTTGAATTACAGGACTGATGCTGAAATGAGTGAAAAACTGCAATGCGTTACTGAAGAGAAGGTAAATTTGTGGGTGAGGTTTTGATTCCTTCACCGTTTTTTTAGCAATAAATAGCTACTTATACTTTAACATTTGAATTGCAGGACTGAAGCTGCCATGACCCAGGAGTTGAAATGCATGACGGCTCAGAAGGTAAATAAGTGGATGAGGTTTAGATTCCTTCGCCGTTTGTTAGCAGTAAACGAGAGTGGAGGTAATAACTTGCCACAATTAATCCTTGTGACATGAACAAAGTGCTAGTGCCTATCACAGACGTTGCGTCTGACAGCAGTAGACAATACTGCAGGTAATAGCTAGCATATTTTGTTTACAGTGTATGACTGGTCGGTGTTCATTTTGATGACGCATTGTGTTTACAGTGTATGACTGGTCTTGTTTTGTCTAAAGTAGTCATAAAGTAAATTAAAGTATAAGTATAAGAAAACTCACTGTGTATCCACGTAAACTAACTTGAACTAACACCTCCATTATGTTATAGGGTTATAGCGGCACTAAGGGCGCAGAGACGGCCAAATATCGTGGTACGATTATGGCGAAGGCTTCGAGATCGATTCGGAAATAATTAGATTAGATGTTTCCACGTGAACCTCTGAAAAACGATAACAGAAGGACAAGGAAATGCTCACGGCAGAGAAGGTAAACAAGTGGACGAAGTTTTGATTCCTTCACCATTTTTTTGCAATAATTATACCTACTCATACTTTAACATTTGAATTACAGGACTGATGCTGAAATGAGTGAAAAACTTCAATGCGTAACTGCAGAGAAGGTAAATTTGTGGGTGAGGTTTTGATTCCTTCACCGTTTTTTAGCAATAATTATACCTACTCATACTTTAACATTTGAAATACAGGACAGAGGTAGAGCTACGACACGATATGGAAAGCCTTACAGCAAACAAGGTAAATTTGTGGGTGATATTTTGATTCCTTCACCGTTTCTTAGCAATGAATACCTACTCATATACTTTAACATTTGAATTACAGGACAGTGGAGGAGCTAAACAGAATAATAGAAAGCCTCACTTCAGAAAAGGTAAATAATTGTATGAGGTTTTCATTCCTTCACCGTTTGTTAGCAGTAAATGATTGGAGATGTAATAACTTGCTACAATACTTGCGACATGAACAATCCAAGTGCCTGTCACATAGGTCTTCATTGCAGAGAAGGTGAATAAGTGGGTGAGGTTTTGATTCCTTAACCGTTTTTTTTTTCAGCAATAAATACTTACTCGTACTTTAACATTTGAATTACAGGACTGATGCTGAAATGAGTGAAAAACTGCAACGCGTCACTGCAGAGCAGGTGAATAAGTGGGTGACATTTTTGATTCCTTCACCGTTTTTCAGCAATAATTATACGTACTCATACTTTAACATTTGAATTACAGGACAGAGGTAGAGCTACGACACGATATGGAAAGCCTTACAGCAAACAAGGTAAATAAGTGGGTGAGATTTTGATTCCTTCACCGTTTTTTAGCAATAATTATACCTACTCATACTTTAACATTTGAATTACAGGACTGAAGCTGAAATGAGTGAAAAACCTCAATGCGTCACTGCAGGGAAGGTAAATTTGTGGGTGAGGTTTTGATTCCTTCACCGTTTCTTAGCAATAATTATACCTACTCATACTTTAACATTTGAATTACAGGACAGTGGAGGAGCTAAACAGAATAATAGAAAGCCTCACTTCAGAAAAGGTAAATAATTGTATGAGGTTTTCATTCCTTCACCGTTTGTTAGCAGTAAATGATTGGAGATGTAATAACTTGCTACAATACTTGCGACATGAACAATCCAAGTGCCTGTCACATAGGTCTTCATTGCAGAGAAGGTGAATAAGTGGGTGAGGTTTTGATTCCTTAACCGTTTTTTTTTTCAGCAATAAATACTTACTCGTACTTTAACATTTGAATTACAGGACTGATGCTGAAATGAGTGAAAAACTGCAACGCGTCACTGCAGAGCAGGTGAATAAGTGGGTGACATTTTTGATTCCTTCACCGTTTTTCAGCAATAATTATACGTACTCATACTTTAACATTTGAATTACAGGACAGAGGTAGAGCTACGACACGATATGGAAAGCCTTACAGCAAACAAGGTAAATAAGTGGGTGAGATTTTGATTCCTTCACCGTTTTTTAGCAATAATTATACCTACTCATACTTTAACATTTGAATTACAGGACTGAAGCTGAAATGAGTGAAAAACCTCAATGCGTCACTGCAGGGAAGGTAAATTTGTGGGTGAGGTTTTGATTCCTTCACCGATTTTTAGCAATAATTATACCTACTCATACTTTAACATTTGAATTACAGGACAGTGGAGGAGCTAAACAGAATAATAGAAAGCCTCACTTCATAAAAGGTAAATAATTGTATGAGGTTTTCATTCCTTCACCGTTTCTTAGCAATAATTATACCTACTCATACTTTAACATTTGAATTACAGGACAGTGGAGGAGCTAAACAGAATAATAGAAAGCCTCACTTCAGAAAAGGTAAATAATTGTATGAGGTTTTCATTCCTTCACCGTTTGTTAGCAGTAAATGATTGGAGATGTAATAACTTGCTACAATACTTGCGACATGAACAATCCAAGTGCCTGTCACATAGGTCTTCATTGCAGAGAAGGTGAATAAGTGGGTGAGGTTTTGATTCCTTAACCGTTTTTTTTTTCAGCAATAAATACTTACTCGTACTTTAACATTTGAATTACAGGACTGATGCTGAAATGAGTGAAAAACTGCAACGCGTCACTGCAGAGCAGGTGAATAAGTGGGTGACATTTTTGATTCCTTCACCGTTTTTCAGCAATAATTATACGTACTCATACTTTAACATTTGAATTACAGGACAGAGGTAGAGCTACGACACGATATGGAAAGCCTTACAGCAAACAAGGTAAATAAGTGGGTGAGATTTTGATTCCTTCACCGTTTTTTAGCAATAATTATACCTACTCATACTTTAACATTTGAATTACAGGACTGAAGCTGAAATGAGTGAAAAACCTCAATGCGTCACTGCAGGGAAGGTAAATTTGTGGGTGAGGTTTTGATTCCTTCACCGATTTTTAGCAATAATTATACCTACTCATACTTTAACATTTGAATTACAGGACAGTGGAGGAGCTAAACAGAATAATAGAAAGCCTCACTTCATAAAAGGTAAATAATTGTATGAGGTTTTCATTCCTTCACCGTTTCTTAGCAATAATTATACCTACTCATACTTTAACATTTGAATTACAGGACAGTGGAGGAGCTAAACAGAATAATAGAAAGCCTCACTTCAGAAAAGGTAAATAATTGTATGAGGTTTTCATTCCTTCACCGTTTGTTAGCAGTAAATGATTGGAGATGTAATAACTTGCTACAATACTTGCGACATGAACAATCCAAGTGCCTGTCACATAGGTCTTCATTGCAGAGAAGGTGAATAAGTGGGTGAGGTTTTGATTCCTTAACCGTTTTTTTTTTCAGCAATAAATACTTACTCGTACTTTAACATTTGAATTACAGGACTGATGCTGAAATGAGTGAAAAACTGCAACGCGTCACTGCAGAGCAGGTGAATAAGTGGGTGACATTTTTGATTCCTTCACCGTTTTTCAGCAATAATTATACGTACTCATACTTTAACATTTGAATTACAGGACAGAGGTAGAGCTACGACACGATATGGAAAGCCTTACAGCAAACAAGGTAAATAAGTGGGTGAGATTTTGATTCCTTCACCGTTTTTTAGCAATAATTATACCTACTCATACTTTAACATTTGAATTACAGGACTGAAGCTGAAATGAGTGAAAAACCTCAATGCGTCACTGCAGGGAAGGTAAATTTGTGGGTGAGGTTTTGATTCCTTCACCGATTTTTAGCAATAATTATACCTACTCATACTTTAACATTTGAATTACAGGACAGTGGAGGAGCTAAACAGAATAATAGAAAGCCTCACTTCAGAAAAGGTAAATAATTGTATGAGGTTTTCATTCCTTCACCGTTTGTTAGCAGTAAATGATTGGAGATGTAATAACTTGCTACAATACTTGCGACATGAACAATCCAAGTGCCTGTCACATAGGTCTTCATTGCAGAGAAGGTGAATAAGTGGGTGAGGTTTTGATTCCTTAACCGTTTTTTTTTTTCAGCAATAAATACTTACTCGTACTTTAACATTTGAATTACAGGACTGATGCTGAAATGAGTGAAAAACTGCAACGCGTCACTGCAGAGCAGGTGAATAAGTGGGTGACATTTTTGATTCCTTCACCGTTTTTCAGCAATAATTATACGTACTCATACTTTAACATTTGAATTACAGGACAGAGGTAGAGCTACGACACGATATGGAAAGCCTTACAGCAAACAAGGTAAATAAGTGGGTGAGATTTTGATTCCTTCACCGTTTTTTAGCAATAATTATACCTACTCATACTTTAACATTTGAATTACAGGACTGAAGCTGAAATGAGTGAAAAACCTCAATGCGTCACTGCAGGGAAGGTAAATTTGTGGGTGAGGTTTTGATTCCTTCACCGTTTCTTAGCAATAATTATACCTACTCATACTTTAACATTTGAATTACAGGACAGTGGAGGAGCTAAACAGAATAATAGAAAGCCTCACTTCAGAAAAGGTAAATAATTGTATGAGGTTTTCATTCCTTCACCGTTTGTTAGCAGTAAATGATTGGAGATGTAATAACTTGCTACAATACTTGCGACATGAACAATCCAAGTGCCTGTCACATAGGTCTTCATTGCAGAGAAGGTGAATAAGTGGGTGAGGTTTTGATTCCTTAACCGTTTTTTTTTTCAGCAATAAATACTTACTCGTACTTTAACATTTGAATTACAGGACTGATGCTGAAATGAGTGAAAAACTGCAACGCGTCACTGCAGAGCAGGTGAATAAGTGGGTGACATTTTTGATTCCTTCACCGTTTTTCAGCAATAATTATACGTACTCATACTTTAACATTTGAATTACAGGACAGAGGTAGAGCTACGACACGATATGGAAAGCCTTACAGCAAACAAGGTAAATAAGTGGGTGAGATTTTGATTCCTTCACCGTTTTTTAGCAATAATTATACCTACTCATACTTTAACATTTGAATTACAGGACTGAAGCTGAAATGAGTGAAAAACCTCAATGCGTCACTGCAGGGAAGGTAAATTTGTGGGTGAGGTTTTGATTCCTTCACCGATTTTTAGCAATAATTATACCTACTCATACTTTAACATTTGAATTACAGGACAGTGGAGGAGCTAAACAGCATAATAGAAAGCCTCACTTCAGAAAAGGTAAATAATTGTATGAGGTTTTCATTCCTTCACCGTTTGTTAGCAGTAAATGATTGGAGATGTAATAACTTGCTACAATACTTGCGACATGAACAATCCAAGTGCCTGTCACATAGGTCTTCATTGCAGAGAAGGTGAATAAGTGGGTGAGGTTTTGATTCCTTAACCGTTTTTTTTTTCAGCAATAAATACTTACTCGTACTTTAACATTTGAATTACAGGACTGATGCTGAAATGAGTGAAAAACTGCAACGCGTCACTGCAGAGCAGGTGAATAAGTGGGTGACATTTTTGATTCCTTCACCGTTTTTCAGCAATAATTATACGTACTCATACTTTAACATTTGAATTACAGGACAGAGGTAGAGCTACGACACGATATGGAAAGCCTTACAGCAAACAAGGTAAATAAGTGGGTGAGATTTTGATTCCTTCACCGTTTTTTAGCAATAATTATACCTACTCATACTTTAACATTTGAATTACAGGACTGAAGCTGAAATGAGTGAAAAACCTCAATGCGTCACTGCAGGGAAGGTAAATTTGTGGGTGAGGTTTTGATTCCTTCACCGATTTTTAGCAATAATTATACCTACTCATACTTTAACATTTGAATTACAGGACAGTGGAGGAGCTAAACAGAATAATAGAAAGCCTCACTTCAGAAAAGGTAAATAATTGTATGAGGTTTTCATTCCTTCACCGTTTGTTAGCAGTAAATGATTGGAGATGTAATAACGTGCTACAATACTTGCGACATGAACAATCCAAGTGCCTGTCACATAGGTCTTCATTGCAGAGAAGGTGAATAAGTGGGTGAGGTTTTGATTCCTTAACCGTTTTTTTTTTTCAGCAATAAATACTTACTCGTACTTTAACATTTGAATTACAGGACTGATGCTGAAATGAGTGAAAAACTGCAACGCGTCACTGCAGAGCAGGTGAATAAGTGGGTGACATTTTTGATTCCTTCACCGTTTTTCAGCAATAATTATACGTACTCATACTTTAACATTTGAATTACAGGACAGAGGTAGAGCTACGACACGATATGGAAAGCCTTACAGCAAACAAGGTAAATAAGTGGGTGAGATTTTGATTCCTTCACCGTTTTTTAGCAATAATTATACCTACTCATACTTTAACATTTGAATTACAGGACTGAAGCTGAAATGAGTGAAAAACCTCAATGCGTCACTGCAGGGAAGGTAAATTTGTGGGTGAGGTTTTGATTCCTTCACCGTTTCTTAGCAATAATTATACCTACTCATACTTTAACATTTGAATTACAGGACAGTGGAGGAGCTAAACAGAATAATAGAAAGCCTCACTTCAGAAAAGGTAAATAATTGTATGAGGTTTTCATTCCTTCACCGTTTGTTAGCAGTAAATGATTGGAGATGTAATAACTTGCTACAATACTTGCGACATGAACAATCCAAGTGCCTGTCACATAGGTCTTCATTGCAGAGAAGGTGAATAAGTGGGTGAGGTTTTGATTCCTTAACCGTTTTTTTTTTCAGCAATAAATACTTACTCGTACTTTAACATTTGAATTACAGGACTGATGCTGAAATGAGTGAAAAACTGCAACGCGTCACTGCAGAGCAGGTGAATAAGTGGGTGACATTTTTGATTCCTTCACCGTTTTTCAGCAATAATTATACGTACTCATACTTTAACATTTGAATTACAGGACAGAGGTAGAGCTACGACACGATATGGAAAGCCTTACAGCAAACAAGGTAAATAAGTGGGTGAGATTTTGATTCCTTCACCGTTTTTTAGCAATAATTATACCTACTCATACTTTAACATTTGAATTACAGGACTGAAGCTGAAATGAGTGAAAAACCTCAATGCGTCACTGCAGGGAAGGTAAATTTGTGGGTGAGGTTTTGATTCCTTCACCGATTTTTAGCAATAATTATACCTACTCATACTTTAACATTTGAATTACAGGACAGTGGAGGAGCTAAACAGCATAATAGAAAGCCTCACTTCAGAAAAGGTAAATAATTGTATGAGGTTTTCATTCCTTCACCGTTTGTTAGCAGTAAATGATTGGAGATGTAATAACTTGCTACAATACTTGCGACATGAACAATCCAAGTGCCTGTCACATAGGTCTTCATTGCAGAGAAGGTGAATAAGTGGGTGAGGTTTTGATTCCTTAACCGTTTTTTTTTTTCAGCAATAAATACTTACTCGTACTTTAACATTTGAATTACAGGACTGATGCTGAAATGAGTGAAAAACTGCAACGCGTCACTGCAGAGCAGGTGAATAAGTGGGTGACATTTTTGATTCCTTCACCGTTTTTCAGCAATAATTATACGTACTCATACTTTAACATTTGAATTACAGGACAGAGGTAGAGCTACGACACGATATGGAAAGCCTTACAGCAAACAAGGTAAATAAGTGGGTGAGATTTTGATTCCTTCACCGTTTTTTAGCAATAATTATACCTACTCATACTTTAACATTTGAATTACAGGACTGAAGCTGAAATGAGTGAAAAACCTCAATGCGTCACTGCAGGGAAGGTAAATTTGTGGGTGAGGTTTTGATTCCTTCACCGATTTTTAGCAATAATTATACCTACTCATACTTTAACATTTGAATTACAGGACAGTGGAGGAGCTAAACAGAATAATAGAAAGCCTCACTTCAGAAAAGGTAAATAATTGTATGAGGTTTTCATTCCTTCACCGTTTGTTAGCAGTAAATGATTGGAGATGTAATAACGTGCTACAATACTTGCGACATGAACAATCCAAGTGCCTGTCACATAGGTCTTCATTGCAGAGAAGGTGAATAAGTGGGTGAGGTTTTGATTCCTTAACCGTTTTTTTTTTTCAGCAATAAATACTTACTCGTACTTTAACATTTGAATTACAGGACTGATGCTGAAATGAGTGAAAAACTGCAACGCGTCACTGCAGAGCAGGTGAATAAGTGGGTGACATTTTTGATTCCTTCACCGTTTTTCAGCAATAATTATACGTACTCATACTTTAACATTTGAATTACAGGACAGAGGTAGAGCTACGACACGATATGGAAAGCCTTACAGCAAACAAGGTAAATAAGTGGGTGAGATTTTGATTCCTTCACCGTTTTTTAGCAATAATTATACCTACTCATACTTTAACATTTGAATTACAGGACTGAAGCTGAAATGAGTGAAAAACCTCAATGCGTCACTGCAGGGAAGGTAAATTTGTGGGTGAGGTTTTGATTCCTTCACCGTTTCTTAGCAATAATTATACCTACTCATACTTTAACATTTGAATTACAGGACAGTGGAGGAGCTAAACAGAATAATAGAAAGCCTCACTTCAGAAAAGGTAAATAATTGTATGAGGTTTTCATTCCTTCACCGTTTGTTAGCAGTAAATGATTGGAGATGTAATAACTTGCTACAATACTTGCGACATGAACAATCCAAGTGCCTGTCACATAGGTCTTCATTGCAGAGAAGGTGAATAAGTGGGTGAGGTTTTGATTCCTTAACCGTTTTTTTTTTCAGCAATAAATACTTACTCGTACTTTAACATTTGAATTACAGGACTGATGCTGAAATGAGTGAAAAACTGCAACGCGTCACTGCAGAGCAGGTGAATAAGTGGGTGACATTTTTGATTCCTTCACCGTTTTTCAGCAATAATTATACGTACTCATACTTTAACATTTGAATTACAGGACAGAGGTAGAGCTACGACACGATATGGAAAGCCTTACAGCAAACAAGGTAAATAAGTGGGTGAGATTTTGATTCCTTCACCGTTTTTTAGCAATAATTATACCTACTCATACTTTAACATTTGAATTACAGGACTGAAGCTGAAATGAGTGAAAAACCTCAATGCGTCACTGCAGGGAAGGTAAATTTGTGGGTGAGGTTTTGATTCCTTCACCGATTTTTAGCAATAATTATACCTACTCATACTTTAACATTTGAATTACAGGACAGTGGAGGAGCTAAACAGCATAATAGAAAGCCTCACTTCAGAAAAGGTAAATAATTGTATGAGGTTTTCATTCCTTCACCGTTTGTTAGCAGTAAATGATTGGAGATGTAATAACTTGCTACAATACTTGCGACATGAACAATCCAAGTGCCTGTCACATAGGTCTTCATTGCAGAGAAGGTGAATAAGTGGGTGAGGTTTTGATTCCTTAACCGTTTTTTTTTTTCAGCAATAAATACTTACTCGTACTTTAACATTTGAATTACAGGACTGATGCTGAAATGAGTGAAAAACTGCAACGCGTCACTGCAGAGCAGGTGAATAAGTGGGTGACATTTTTGATTCCTTCACCGTTTTTCAGCAATAATTATACGTACTCATACTTTAACATTTGAATTACAGGACAGAGGTAGAGCTACGACACGATATGGAAAGCCTTACAGCAAACAAGGTAAATAAGTGGGTGAGATTTTGATTCCTTCACCGTTTTTTAGCAATAATTATACCTACTCATACTTTAACATTTGAATTACAGGACTGAAGCTGAAATGAGTGAAAAACCTCAATGCGTCACTGCAGGGAAGGTAAATTTGTGGGTGAGGTTTTGATTCCTTCACCGATTTTTAGCAATAATTATACCTACTCATACTTTAACATTTGAATTACAGGACAGAGGTAGAGCTACGACACGATATGGAAAGCCTTACAGCAATCAAGGTAAATATGTGGGTGAGATTTTGATTCCTTCACCGTTTTTTTTACTAATAAATAGCTACTCATACTTTAACATTCGAATTACAGGACTGATGCTGAAATGAGTGAAAAACTGCAATGCGTTACTGAAGAGAAGGTAAATTTGTGGGTGAGGTTTTGATTCCTTCACCGTTTTTTTAGCAATAAATAGCTACTCATACTTTAACATTTGAATTACAGGACTGAAGCTGCCATGACCCAGGAGTTGAAATGTATGACGGCTTAGAAGGTAAATAAGTGGATGAGGTTTAGATTCCTTCGCCGTTTGTTAGCAGTAAACGAGAGTGGAGGTAATAACTTGCCACAATTAATCCTTGTGACATGAACAATGTGCTAGTGCCTATCACAGACGTTGCGTCTGACAGCAGTAGACAATACTGCAGGTAATAGCTAGCATATTTTGTTTACAGTGTATGACTGGTCGGTGTTCATTTTGACGACGCATTGTGTTTACAGTGTATGACTGGTCTTGTTTTGTCTAAAGTTGTCATAAAGTAAATTAAAGTATAAGTATAAGAAAACTCACTGTGTATCCACGTAAACTAACTAGAACTAACACCTCCATTATGTTATAGGGTTATAGCGGCACTAAGGGCGCAGAGACGGCCAAATATCGTGGTACGATTATGGCGAAGGCTTCGAGATCGATTCGGAAATACTGAATTAGATTAGATGTTTCCCCGTGAACCTCGGAAAAACGATAACATGCAGAAGGACAAGGAAATGCTCATGCAGAGAAGGTAAATAAGTGGACGAAGTTTTGATTCCTTCACCGTTTTTTTGCAATAATTATACCTACTCATACTTTAACATTTGAATTACAGGACTGATGCTGAAATGAGTGAAAACCTTCAATGCGTAACTGTAGAGAAGGTAAATTTGTGGGTGAGGTTTTGATTCCTTCACCGTTTTTTAGCAATAATTATACCTACTCATACTTTAACATTTGAATTACAGGACAGAGGTAGAGCTACAACACGATGTGGAAAGCCTTACAGCAAACAAGGTAAATAAGTGGGTGAGATTTTGATTCCTTCACCGTTTTTTTTACTAATAAATAGCTACTCATACTTTAACATTCGAATTACAGGACTGATGCTGAAATGAGTGAAAAACTGCAATGCGTTACTGAAGAGAAGGTAAATTTGTGGGTGAGGTTTTGATTCCTTCACCGTTTTTTTAGCAATAAATAGCTACTCATACTTTAACATTTGAATTGCAGGACTGAAGCTGCCATGACCCAGGAGTTGAAATGTATGACGGCTCAGAAGGTAAATAAGTGGATGAGGTTTAGATTCCTTCGCCGTTTGTTAGCAGTAAACGAGAGTGGAGGTAATAACTTGCCACAATTAATCCTTGTGACATGAACAAAGTGCTAGTGCCTATCACAGACGTTGCGTCTGACAGCAGTAGACAATACTGCAGGTAATAGCTAGCATATTTTGTTTACAGTGTATGACTGGTCGGTGTTCATTTTGATGACGCATTGTGTTTACAGTGTATGACTGGTCTTGTTTTGTCTAAAGTAGTCATAAAGTAAATTAAAGTATAAGTATAAGAAAACTCACTGTGTATCCACGTAAACTAACTAGAACTAACACCTCCATTATGTTATAGAGTTATAGCGGCACTAAGGGCGCAGAGACGGCCAAATATCGTGGTACGATTATGGCGAAGGCTTCGAGATCGATTCGGAAATAATTAGATTAGATGTTTCCCCGTGAACCTCTGAAAAACGATAACAGAAGGACAAGGAAATGCTCACGGCAGAGAAGGTAAACAAGTGGACGAAGTTCTTGATTCCTTCACCATTTTTTTGCAATAATTATACCTACTCATACTTTAACATTTGAATTACAGGACTGATGCTGAAATGAGTGAAAAACTGCAACGCGTCACTGCAGAGCAGGTGAATAAGTGGGTGACATTTTTGATTCCTTCACCGTTTTTCAGCAATAATTATACGTACTCATACTTTAACATTTGAATTACAGGACAGAGGTAGAGCTACGACACGATATGGAAAGCCTTACAGCAAACAAGGTAAATAAGTGGGTGAGATTTTGATTCCTTCACCGTTTTTTAGCAATAATTATACCTACTCATACTTTAACATTTGAATTACAGGACTGAAGCTGAAATGAGTGAAAAACCTCAATGCGTCACTGCAGGGAAGGTAAATTTGTGGGTGAGGTTTTGATTCCTTCACCGATTTTTAGCAATAATTATACCTACTCATACTTTAACATTTGAATTACAGGACAGTGGAGGAGCTAAACAGAATAATAGAAAGCCTCACTTCATAAAAGGTAAATAATTGTATGAGGTTTTCATTCCTTCACCGTTTCTTAGCAATAATTATACCTACTCATACTTTAACATTTGAATTACAGGACAGTGGAGGAGCTAAACAGAATAATAGAAAGCCTCACTTCAGAAAAGGTAAATAATTGTATGAGGTTTTCATTCCTTCACCGTTTGTTAGCAGTAAATGATTGGAGATGTAATAACTTGCTACAATACTTGCGACATGAACAATCCAAGTGCCTGTCACATAGGTCTTCATTGCAGAGAAGGTGAATAAGTGGGTGAGGTTTTGATTCCTTAACCGTTTTTTTTTTCAGCAATAAATACTTACTCGTACTTTAACATTTGAATTACAGGACTGATGCTGAAATGAGTGAAAAACTGCAACGCGTCACTGCAGAGCAGGTGAATAAGTGGGTGACATTTTTGATTCCTTCACCGTTTTTCAGCAATAATTATACGTACTCATACTTTAACATTTGAATTACAGGACAGAGGTAGAGCTACGACACGATATGGAAAGCCTTACAGCAAACAAGGTAAATAAGTGGGTGAGATTTTGATTCCTTCACCGTTTTTTAGCAATAATTATACCTACTCATACTTTAACATTTGAATTACAGGACTGAAGCTGAAATGAGTGAAAAACCTCAATGCGTCACTGCAGGGAAGGTAAATTTGTGGGTGAGGTTTTGATTCCTTCACCGATTTTTAGCAATAATTATACCTACTCATACTTTAACATTTGAATTACAGGACAGTGGAGGAGCTAAACAGAATAATAGAAAGCCTCACTTCAGAAAAGGTAAATAATTGTATGAGGTTTTCATTCCTTCACCGTTTGTTAGCAGTAAATGATTGGAGATGTAATAACTTGCTACAATACTTGCGACATGAACAATCCAAGTGCCTGTCACATAGGTCTTCATTGCAGAGAAGGTGAATAAGTGGGTGAGGTTTTGATTCCTTAACCGTTTTTTTTTTTCAGCAATAAATACTTACTCGTACTTTAACATTTGAATTACAGGACTGATGCTGAAATGAGTGAAAAACTGCAACGCGTCACTGCAGAGCAGGTGAATAAGTGGGTGACATTTTTGATTCCTTCACCGTTTTTCAGCAATAATTATACGTACTCATACTTTAACATTTGAATTACAGGACAGAGGTAGAGCTACGACACGATATGGAAAGCCTTACAGCAAACAAGGTAAATAAGTGGGTGAGATTTTGATTCCTTCACCGTTTTTTAGCAATAATTATACCTACTCATACTTTAACATTTGAATTACAGGACTGAAGCTGAAATGAGTGAAAAACCTCAATGCGTCACTGCAGGGAAGGTAAATTTGTGGGTGAGGTTTTGATTCCTTCACCGTTTCTTAGCAATAATTATACCTACTCATACTTTAACATTTGAATTACAGGACAGTGGAGGAGCTAAACAGAATAATAGAAAGCCTCACTTCAGAAAAGGTAAATAATTGTATGAGGTTTTCATTCCTTCACCGTTTGTTAGCAGTAAATGATTGGAGATGTAATAACTTGCTACAATACTTGCGACATGAACAATCCAAGTGCCTGTCACATAGGTCTTCATTGCAGAGAAGGTGAATAAGTGGGTGAGGTTTTGATTCCTTAACCGTTTTTTTTTTCAGCAATAAATACTTACTCGTACTTTAACATTTGAATTACAGGACTGATGCTGAAATGAGTGAAAAACTGCAACGCGTCACTGCAGAGCAGGTGAATAAGTGGGTGACATTTTTGATTCCTTCACCGTTTTTCAGCAATAATTATACGTACTCATACTTTAACATTTGAATTACAGGACAGAGGTAGAGCTACGACACGATATGGAAAGCCTTACAGCAAACAAGGTAAATAAGTGGGTGAGATTTTGATTCCTTCACCGTTTTTTAGCAATAATTATACCTACTCATACTTTAACATTTGAATTACAGGACTGAAGCTGAAATGAGTGAAAAACCTCAATGCGTCACTGCAGGGAAGGTAAATTTGTGGGTGAGGTTTTGATTCCTTCACCGATTTTTAGCAATAATTATACCTACTCATACTTTAACATTTGAATTACAGGACAGTGGAGGAGCTAAACAGCATAATAGAAAGCCTCACTTCAGAAAAGGTAAATAATTGTATGAGGTTTTCATTCCTTCACCGTTTGTTAGCAGTAAATGATTGGAGATGTAATAACTTGCTACAATACTTGCGACATGAACAATCCAAGTGCCTGTCACATAGGTCTTCATTGCAGAGAAGGTGAATAAGTGGGTGAGGTTTTGATTCCTTAACCGTTTTTTTTTTCAGCAATAAATACTTACTCGTACTTTAACATTTGAATTACAGGACTGATGCTGAAATGAGTGAAAAACTGCAACGCGTCACTGCAGAGCAGGTGAATAAGTGGGTGACATTTTTGATTCCTTCACCGTTTTTCAGCAATAATTATACGTACTCATACTTTAACATTTGAATTACAGGACAGAGGTAGAGCTACGACACGATATGGAAAGCCTTACAGCAAACAAGGTAAATAAGTGGGTGAGATTTTGATTCCTTCACCGTTTTTTAGCAATAATTATACCTACTCATACTTTAACATTTGAATTACAGGACTGAAGCTGAAATGAGTGAAAAACCTCAATGCGTCACTGCAGGGAAGGTAAATTTGTGGGTGAGGTTTTGATTCCTTCACCGATTTTTAGCAATAATTATACCTACTCATACTTTAACATTTGAATTACAGGACAGTGGAGGAGCTAAACAGAATAATAGAAAGCCTCACTTCAGAAAAGGTAAATAATTGTATGAGGTTTTCATTCCTTCACCGTTTGTTAGCAGTAAATGATTGGAGATGTAATAACTTGCTACAATACTTGCGACATGAACAATCCAAGTGCCTGTCACATAGGTCTTCATTGCAGAGAAGGTGAATAAGTGGGTGAGGTTTTGATTCCTTAACCGTTTTTTTTTTTCAGCAATAAATACTTACTCGTACTTTAACATTTGAATTACAGGACTGATGCTGAAATGAGTGAAAAACTGCAACGCGTCACTGCAGAGCAGGTGAATAAGTGGGTGACATTTTTGATTCCTTCACCGTTTTTCAGCAATAATTATACGTACTCATACTTTAACATTTGAATTACAGGACAGAGGTAGAGCTACGACACGATATGGAAAGCCTTACAGCAAACAAGGTAAATAAGTGGGTGAGATTTTGATTCCTTCACCGTTTTTTAGCAATAATTATACCTACTCATACTTTAACATTTGAATTACAGGACTGAAGCTGAAATGAGTGAAAAACCTCAATGCGTCACTGCAGGGAAGGTAAATTTGTGGGTGAGGTTTTGATTCCTTCACCGTTTCTTAGCAATAATTATACCTACTCATACTTTAACATTTGAATTACAGGACAGTGGAGGAGCTAAACAGAATAATAGAAAGCCTCACTTCAGAAAAGGTAAATAATTGTATGAGGTTTTCATTCCTTCACCGTTTGTTAGCAGTAAATGATTGGAGATGTAATAACTTGCTACAATACTTGCGACATGAACAATCCAAGTGCCTGTCACATAGGTCTTCATTGCAGAGAAGGTGAATAAGTGGGTGAGGTTTTGATTCCTTAACCGTTTTTTTTTTCAGCAATAAATACTTACTCGTACTTTAACATTTGAATTACAGGACTGATGCTGAAATGAGTGAAAAACTGCAACGCGTCACTGCAGAGCAGGTGAATAAGTGGGTGACATTTTTGATTCCTTCACCGTTTTTCAGCAATAATTATACGTACTCATACTTTAACATTTGAATTACAGGACAGAGGTAGAGCTACGACACGATATGGAAAGCCTTACAGCAAACAAGGTAAATAAGTGGGTGAGATTTTGATTCCTTCACCGTTTTTTAGCAATAATTATACCTACTCATACTTTAACATTTGAATTACAGGACTGAAGCTGAAATGAGTGAAAAACCTCAATGCGTCACTGCAGGGAAGGTAAATTTGTGGGTGAGGTTTTGATTCCTTCACCGATTTTTAGCAATAATTATACCTACTCATACTTTAACATTTGAATTACAGGACAGTGGAGGAGCTAAACAGCATAATAGAAAGCCTCACTTCAGAAAAGGTAAATAATTGTATGAGGTTTTCATTCCTTCACCGTTTGTTAGCAGTAAATGATTGGAGATGTAATAACTTGCTACAATACTTGCGACATGAACAATCCAAGTGCCTGTCACATAGGTCTTCATTGCAGAGAAGGTGAATAAGTGGGTGAGGTTTTGATTCCTTAACCGTTTTTTTTTTTCAGCAATAAATACTTACTCGTACTTTAACATTTGAATTACAGGACTGATGCTGAAATGAGTGAAAAACTGCAACGCGTCACTGCAGAGCAGGTGAATAAGTGGGTGACATTTTTGATTCCTTCACCGTTTTTCAGCAATAATTATACGTACTCATACTTTAACATTTGAATTACAGGACAGAGGTAGAGCTACGACACGATATGGAAAGCCTTACAGCAAACAAGGTAAATAAGTGGGTGAGATTTTGATTCCTTCACCGTTTTTTAGCAATAATTATACCTACTCATACTTTAACATTTGAATTACAGGACTGAAGCTGAAATGAGTGAAAAACCTCAATGCGTCACTGCAGGGAAGGTAAATTTGTGGGTGAGGTTTTGATTCCTTCACCGATTTTTAGCAATAATTATACCTACTCATACTTTAACATTTGAATTACAGGACAGAGGTAGAGCTACGACACGATATGGAAAGCCTTACAGCAATCAAGGTAAATAAGTGGGTGAGATTTTGATTCCTTCACCGTTTTTTTTACTAATAAATAGCTACTCATACTTTAACATTCGAATTACAGGACTGATGCTGAAATGAGTGAAAAACTGCAATGCGTTACTGAAGAGAAGGTAAATTTGTGGGTGAGGTTTTGATTCCTTCACCGTTTTTTTAGCAATAAATAGCTACTCATACTTTAACATTTGAATTACAGGACTGAAGCTGCCATGACCCAGGAGTTGAAATGTATGACGGCTTAGAAGGTAAATAAGTGGATGAGGTTTAGATTCCTTCGCCGTTTGTTAGCAGTAAACGAGAGTGGAGGTAATAACTTGCCACAATTAATCCTTGTGACATGAACAATGTGCTAGTGCCTATCACAGACGTTGCGTCTGACAGCAGTAGACAATACTGCAGGTAATAGCTAGCATATTTTGTTTACAGTGTATGACTGGTCGGTGTTCATTTTGACGACGCATTGTGTTTACAGTGTATGACTGGTCTTGTTTTGTCTAAAGTTGTCATAAAGTAAATTAAAGTATAAGTATAAGAAAACTCACTGTGTATCCACGTAAACTAACTAGAACTAACACCTCCATTATGTTATAGGGTTATAGCGGCACTAAGGGCGCAGAGACGGCCAAATATCGTGGTACGATTATGGCGAAGGCTTCGAGATCGATTCGGAAATACTGAATTAGATTAGATGTTTCCCCGTGAACCTCGGAAAAACGATAACATGCAGAAGGACAAGGAAATGCTCATGCAGAGAAGGTAAATAAGTGGACGAAGTTTTGATTCCTTCACCGTTTTTTTGCAATAATTATACCTACTCATACTTTAACATTTGAATTACAGGACTGATGCTGAAATGAGTGAAAACCTTCAATGCGTAACTGTAGAGAAGGTAAATTTGTGGGTGAGGTTTTGATTCCTTCACCGTTTTTTAGCAATAATTATACCTACTCATACTTTAACATTTGAATTACAGGACAGAGGTAGAGCTACAACACGATGTGGAAAGCCTTACAGCAAACAAGGTAAATAAGTGGGTGAGATTTTGATTCCTTCACCGTTTTTTTTACTAATAAATAGCTACTCATACTTTAACATTCGAATTACAGGACTGATGCTGAAATGAGTGAAAAACTGCAATGCGTTACTGAAGAGAAGGTAAATTTGTGGGTGAGGTTTTGATTCCTTCACCGTTTTTTTAGCAATAAATAGCTACTCATACTTTAACATTTGAATTGCAGGACTGAAGCTGCCATGACCCAGGAGTTGAAATGTATGACGGCTCAGAAGGTAAATAAGTGGATGAGGTTTAGATTCCTTCGCCGTTTGTTAGCAGTAAACGAGAGTGGAGGTAATAACTTGCCACAATTAATCCTTGTGACATGAACAAAGTGCTAGTGCCTATCACAGACGTTGCGTCTGACAGCAGTAGACAATACTGCAGGTAATAGCTAGCATATTTTGTTTACAGTGTATGACTGGTCGGTGTTCATTTTGATGACGCATTGTGTTTACAGTGTATGACTGGTCTTGTTTTGTCTAAAGTAGTCATAAAGTAAATTAAAGTATAAGTATAAGAAAACTCACTGTGTATCCACGTAAACTAACTAGAACTAACACCTCCATTATGTTATAGAGTTATAGCGGCACTAAGGGCGCAGAGACGGCCAAATATCGTGGTACGATTATGGCGAAGGCTTCGAGATCGATTCGGAAATAATTAGATTAGATGTTTCCCCGTGAACCTCTGAAAAACGATAACAGAAGGACAAGGAAATGCTCACGGCAGAGAAGGTAAACAAGTGGACGAAGTTCTTGATTCCTTCACCATTTTTTTGCAATAATTATACCTACTCATACTTTAACATTTGAATTACAGGACTGATGCTGAAATGAGTGAAAAACTTCAATGCGTAACTGCAGAGAAGGTAAATTTGTGGGTGAGGTTTTGATTCCTTCACCGTTTTTTAGCAATAATTATACCTACTCATACTTTAACATTTGAATTACAGGACTGAAGCTGAAATGAGTGAAAAACCTCAATGCGTCACTGCAGGGAAGGTAAATTTGTGGGTGAGGTTTTGATTCCTTCACCGATTTTTAGCAATAATTATACCTACTCATACTTTAACATTTGAATTACAGGACAGTGGAGGAGCTAAACAGCATAATAGAAAGCCTCACTTCAGAAAAGGTAAATAATTGTATGAGGTTTTCATTCCTTCACCGTTTGTTAGCAGTAAATGATTGGAGATGTAATAACTTGCTACAATACTTGCGACATGAACAATCCAAGTGCCTGTCACATAGGTCTTCATTGCAGAGAAGGTGAATAAGTGGGTGAGGTTTTGATTCCTTAACCGTTTTTTTTTTTCAGCAATAAATACTTACTCGTACTTTAACATTTGAATTACAGGACTGATGCTGAAATGAGTGAAAAACTGCAACGCGTCACTGCAGAGCAGGTGAATAAGTGGGTGACATTTTTGATTCCTTCACCGTTTTTCAGCAATAATTATACGTACTCATACTTTAACATTTGAATTACAGGACAGAGGTAGAGCTACGACACGATATGGAAAGCCTTACAGCAAACAAGGTAAATAAGTGGGTGAGATTTTGATTCCTTCACCGTTTTTTAGCAATAATTATACCTACTCATACTTTAACATTTGAATTACAGGACTGAAGCTGAAATGAGTGAAAAACCTCAATGCGTCACTGCAGGGAAGGTAAATTTGTGGGTGAGGTTTTGATTCCTTCACCGATTTTTAGCAATAATTATACCTACTCATACTTTAACATTTGAATTACAGGACAGAGGTAGAGCTACGACACGATATGGAAAGCCTTACAGCAATCAAGGTAAATAAGTGGGTGAGATTTTGATTCCTTCACCGTTTTTTTTACTAATAAATAGCTACTCATACTTTAACATTCGAATTACAGGACTGATGCTGAAATGAGTGAAAAACTGCAATGCGTTACTGAAGAGAAGGTAAATTTGTGGGTGAGGTTTTGATTCCTTCACCGTTTTTTTAGCAATAAATAGCTACTCATACTTTAACATTTGAATTACAGGACTGAAGCTGCCATGACCCAGGAGTTGAAATGTATGACGGCTTAGAAGGTAAATAAGTGGATGAGGTTTAGATTCCTTCGCCGTTTGTTAGCAGTAAACGAGAGTGGAGGTAATAACTTGCCACAATTAATCCTTGTGACATGAACAATGTGCTAGTGCCTATCACAGACGTTGCGTCTGACAGCAGTAGACAATACTGCAGGTAATAGCTAGCATATTTTGTTTACAGTGTATGACTGGTCGGTGTTCATTTTGACGACGCATTGTGTTTACAGTGTATGACTGGTCTTGTTTTGTCTAAAGTTGTCATAAAGTAAATTAAAGTATAAGTATAAGAAAACTCACTGTGTATCCACGTAAACTAACTAGAACTAACACCTCCATTATGTTATAGGGTTATAGCGGCACTAAGGGCGCAGAGACGGCCAAATATCGTGGTACGATTATGGCGAAGGCTTCGAGATCGATTCGGAAATACTGAATTAGATTAGATGTTTCCCCGTGAACCTCGGAAAAACGATAACATGCAGAAGGACAAGGAAATGCTCATGCAGAGAAGGTAAATAAGTGGACGAAGTTTTGATTCCTTCACCGTTTTTTTGCAATAATTATACCTACTCATACTTTAACATTTGAATTACAGGACTGATGCTGAAATGAGTGAAAACCTTCAATGCGTAACTGTAGAGAAGGTAAATTTGTGGGTGAGGTTTTGATTCCTTCACCGTTTTTTAGCAATAATTATACCTACTCATACTTTAACATTTGAATTACAGGACAGAGGTAGAGCTACAACACGATGTGGAAAGCCTTACAGCAAACAAGGTAAATAAGTGGGTGAGATTTTGATTCCTTCACCGTTTTTTTTACTAATAAATAGCTACTCATACTTTAACATTCGAATTACAGGACTGATGCTGAAATGAGTGAAAAACTGCAATGCGTTACTGAAGAGAAGGTAAATTTGTGGGTGAGGTTTTGATTCCTTCACCGTTTTTTTAGCAATAAATAGCTACTCATACTTTAACATTTGAATTGCAGGACTGAAGCTGCCATGACCCAGGAGTTGAAATGTATGACGGCTCAGAAGGTAAATAAGTGGATGAGGTTTAGATTCCTTCGCCGTTTGTTAGCAGTAAACGAGAGTGGAGGTAATAACTTGCCACAATTAATCCTTGTGACATGAACAAAGTGCTAGTGCCTATCACAGACGTTGCGTCTGACAGCAGTAGACAATACTGCAGGTAATAGCTAGCATATTTTGTTTACAGTGTATGACTGGTCGGTGTTCATTTTGATGACGCATTGTGTTTACAGTGTATGACTGGTCTTGTTTTGTCTAAAGTAGTCATAAAGTAAATTAAAGTATAAGTATAAGAAAACTCACTGTGTATCCACGTAAACTAACTAGAACTAACACCTCCATTATGTTATAGAGTTATAGCGGCACTAAGGGCGCAGAGACGGCCAAATATCGTGGTACGATTATGGCGAAGGCTTCGAGATCGATTCGGAAATAATTAGATTAGATGTTTCCCCGTGAACCTCTGAAAAACGATAACAGAAGGACAAGGAAATGCTCACGGCAGAGAAGGTAAACAAGTGGACGAAGTTCTTGATTCCTTCACCATTTTTTTGCAATAATTATACCTACTCATACTTTAACATTTGAATTACAGGACTGATGCTGAAATGAGTGAAAAACTTCAATGCGTAACTGCAGAGAAGGTAAATTTGTGGGTGAGGTTTTGATTCCTTCACCGTTTTTTAGCAATAATTATACCTACTCATACTTTAACATTTGAATTACAGGACAGAGGTAGAGCTACGACATGATATGGGAAGCTTTACAGCAAACAAGGTAAACAAGTGGACGAAGTTCTTGATTCCTTCACCATTTTTTTGCAATAATTATACCTACTCATACTTTAACATTCGAATTACAGGACTGATGCTGAAATGAGTGAAAAACTGCAATGCGTTACTGAAGAGAAGGTACATTTGTGGGTGAGGTTTTGATTCCTTCACCGTTTTTTTAGCAATAAATAGCTACTCATACTTTAACATTTGAATTGCAGGACTGAAGCTGCCATGACCCAGGAGTTGAAATGTATGACGGCTCAGAAGGTAAATAAGTGGATGAGGTTTAGATTCCTTCGCCGTTTGTTAGCAGTAAACGAGAGTGGAGGTAATAACTTGCCACAATTAATCCTTGTGACATGAACAATGTGCTAGTGCCTATCACAGACGTTGCGTCTGACAGCAGTAGACAATACTGCAGGTAATAGCTAGCATATTTTGTTTACAGTGTATGACTGGTCGGTGTTCATTTTGATGACGCATTGTGTTTACAGTGTATGACTGGTCTTGTTTTGTGTAAAGTTGTCATAAAGTAAATTAAAGTATAAGTATAAGAAAACTCACTGTATATCCACGTAAACTAACTAGAACTAACACCTCCATTATGTTATAGGGTTATAGCGGCACTAAGGGCGCAGAGACGGCCAAATATCGTGGTACGATTATGGCGAAGGCTTCGAGATCGATTCGGAAATACTGAATTAGATTAGATGTTTCCCCGTGAACCTCGGAAAAACGATAACATGCAGAAGGACAAGGAAATGCTCATGCAGAGAAGGTAAATAAGTGGACGAAGTTTTGATTCCTTCACCGTTTTTTGCAATAATTATACCTACTCATACTTTAACATTTGAATTACAGGACTGATGCTGAAATGAGTGAAAACCTTCAATGCGTAACTGCAGAGAAGGTAAATTTGTGGGTGAGGTTTTGATTCCTTCACCGTTTTTTAGCAATAATTATACCTACTCATACTTTAACATTTGAATTACAGGACAGAGGTAGAGCTACAACACGATGTGGAAAGCCTTACAGTAAACAAGGTAAATAAGTGGGTGAGATTTTGATTCCTTCACCGTTTTTTTTACTAATAAATAGCTACTCATACTTTAACATTCGAATTACAGGACTGATGCTGAAATGAGTGAAAAACTGCAATGCGTTACTGAAGAGAAGGTAAATTTGTGGGTGAGGTTTTGATTCCTTCACCGTTTTTTTAGCAATAAATAGCTACTCATACTTTAACATTTGAATTGCAGGACTGAAGCTGCCATGAAACAGGAGTTGAAATGTATGACGGCTCAGAAGGTAAATAAGTGGATGAGGTTTAGATTCCTTCGCCGTTTGTTAGCAGTAAACGAGAGTGGAGGTAATAACTTGCCACAATTAATCCTTGTGACATGAACAATGTGCTAGTGCCTATCACAGACGTTGCGTCTGACAGCAGTAGACAATACTGCAGGTAATAGCTAGCATATTTTGTTTACAGTGTATGACTGGTCGGTGTTCATTTTGATGACGCATTGTGTTTACAGTGTATGACTGGTCTTGTTTTGTGTAAAGTAGTCATAAAGTAAATTAAAGTATAAGTATAAGAAAACTCACTGTGTATCCACGTAAACTAACTAGAACTAACACCTCCATTATGTTATAGGGTTATAGCGGCACTAAGGGCGCAGAGACGGCCAAATATCGTGGTACGATTATGGCGAAGGCTTCGAGATCGATTCGGAAATAATTAGATTAGATGTTTCCCCGTGAACCTCTGAAAAACGATAACAGAAGGACAAGGAAATGCTCGCGGCAGAGAAGGTAAACAAGTGGACGAAGTTTTGATTCCTTCACCATTTTTTTGCAATAATTATACCTACTCATACTTTAACATTTGAATTACAGGACTGATGCTGAAATGAGTGAAAAACTTCAATGCATAACTGCAGAGAAGGTAAATTTGTGGGTGAGGTTTTGATTCCTTCACCGCTTTTTAGCAATAATTATACCTACTCATACTTTAACATTTGAATTACAGGACAGACGTAGAGCTACGACATGATATGGGAAGCTTTACAGCAAACAAGGTAAATAAGTGGGTGAGATTTTGATTCCTTCACCGTTTTTTTTACTAATAAATAGCTACTCATACTTTAACATTTGAATTACAGGACAGAGGTAGAGCTACAACACGATGTGGAAAGCCTTACAGCAAACAAGGTAAATAAGTGGGTGAGATTTTGATTCCTTCACCGTTTTTTTTACTAATAAATAGCTACTCATACTTTAACATTCGAATTACAGGACTGATGCTGAAATGAGTGAAAAACTGCAATGCGTTACTGAAGAGAAGGTAAATTTGTGGGTGAGGTTTTGATTCCTTCACCGTTTTTTTAGCAATAAATAGCTACTCATACTTTAACATTTGAATTGCAGGACTGAAGCTGCCATGAAACAGGAGTTGAAATGTATGACGGCTCAGAAGGTAAATAAGTGGATGAGGTTTAGATTCCTTCGCCGTTTGTTAGCAGTAAACGAGAGTGGAGGTAATAACTTGCCACAATTAATCCTTGTGACATGAACAATGTGCTAGTGCCTATCACAGACGTTGCGTCTGACAGCAGTAGACAATACTGCAGGTAATAGCTAGCATATTTTGTTTACAGTGTATGACTGGTCGGTGTTCATTTTGATGACGCATTGTGTTAACAGTGTATGACTGGTCTTGTTTTGTGTAAAGTAGTCATAAAGTAAATTAAAGTATAAGTATAAGAAAACTCACTGTGTATCCACGTAAACTAACTAGAACTAACACCTCCATTATGTTATAGGGTTATAGCGGCACTAAGGGCGCAGAGACGGCCAAATATCGTGGTACGATTATGGCGAAGGCTTCGAGATCGATTCGGAAATAATTAGATTAGATGTTTCCCCGTGAACCTCTGAAAAACGATAACATGCAGAAGGACAAGGAAATGCTCATGCAGAGAAGGTAAATAAGTGGACGAAGTTTTGATTCCTTCACCGTTTTTTTGCAATAATTATACCTGCTCATACTTTAACATTTGAATTACAGGACTGATGCTGAAATGAGTGAAAACCTTCAATGCGTAACTGTAGAGAAGGTAAATTTGTGGGTGAGGTTTTGATTCCTTCACCGTTTTTTAGCAATAATTATACCTACTCATACTTTAACATTTGAATTACAGGACAGAGGTAGAGCTACAACACGATGTGGAAAGCCTTACAGCAAACAAGGTAAATAAGTGGGTGAGATTTTGATTCCTTCACCGTTTTTTTTACTAATAAATAGCTACTCATACTTTAACATTCGAATTACAGGACTGATGCTGAAATGAGTGAAAAACTGCAATGCGTTACTGAAGAGAAGGTAAATTTGTGGGTGAGGTTTTGATTCCTTCACCGTTTTTTTAGCAATAAATAGCTACTCATACTTTAACATTTGAATTGCAGGACTGAAGCTGCCATGACCCAGGAGTTGAAATGTATGACGGCTCAGAAGGTAAATAAGTGGATGAGGTTTAGATTCCTTCGCCGTTTGTTAGCAGTAAACGAGAGTGGAGGTAATAACTTGCCACAATTAATCCTTGTGACATGAACAAAGTGCTAGTGCCTATCACAGACGTTGCGTCTGACAGCAGTAGACAATACTGCAGGTAATAGCTAGCATATTTTGTTTACAGTGTATGACTGGTCGGTGTTCATTTTGATGACGCATTGTGTTTACAGTGTATGACTGGTCTTGTTTTGTCTAAAGTAGTCATAAAGTAAATTAAAGTATAAGTATAAGAAAACTCACTGTGTATCCACGTAAACTAACTAGAACTAACACCTCCATTATGTTATAGAGTTATAGCGGCACTAAGGGCGCAGAGACGGCCAAATATCGTGGTACGATTATGGCGAAGGCTTCGAGATCGATTCGGAAATAATTAGATTAGATGTTTCCCCGTGAACCTCTGAAAAACGATAACAGAAGGACAAGGAAATGCTCACGGCAGAGAAGGTAAACAAGTGGACGAAGTTCTTGATTCCTTCACCATTTTTTTGCAATAATTATACCTACTCATACTTTAACATTTGAATTACAGGACTGATGCTGAAATGAGTGAAAAACTTCAATGCGTAACTGCAGAGAAGGTAAATTTGTGGGTGAGGTTTTGATTCCTTCACCGTTTTTTAGCAATAATTATACCTACTCATACTTTAACATTTGAATTACAGGACAGAGGTAGAGCTACGACATGATATGGGAAGCTTTACAGCAAACAAGGTAAATAAGTGGGTGAGATTTTGATTCCTTCACCGTTTTTTTTACTAATAAATAGCTACTCATACTTTAACATTCGAATTACAGGACTGATGCTGAAATGAGTGAAAAACTGCAATGCGTTACTGAAGAGAAGGTACATTTGTGGGTGAGGTTTTGATTCCTTCACCGTTTTTTTAGCAATAAATAGCTACTCATACTTTAACATTTGAATTGCAGGACTGAAGCTGCCATGACCCAGGAGTTGAAATGTATGACGGCTCAGAAGGTAAATAAGTGGATGAGGTTTAGATTCCTTCGCCGTTTGTTAGCAGTAAACGAGAGTGGAGGTAATAACTTGCCACAATTAATCCTTGTGACATGAACAATGTGCTAGTGCCTATCACAGACGTTGCGTCTGACAGCAGTAGACAATACTGCAGGTAATAGCTAGCATATTTTGTTTACAGTGTATGACTGGTCGGTGTTCATTTTGATGACGCATTGTGTTTACAGTGTATGACTGGTCTTGTTTTGTGTAAAGTTGTCATAAAGTAAATTAAAGTATAAGTATAAGAAAACTCACTGTATATCCACGTAAACTAACTAGAACTAACACCTCCATTATGTTATAGGGTTATAGCGGCACTAAGGGCGCAGAGACGGCCAAATATCGTGGTACGATTATGGCGAAGGCTTCGAGATCGATTCGGAAATACTGAATTAGATTAGATGTTTCCCCGTGAACCTCGGAAAAACGATAACATGCAGAAGGACAAGGAAATGCTCATGCAGAGAAGGTAAATAAGTGGACGAAGTTTTGATTCCTTCACCGTTTTTTGCAATAATTATACCTACTCATACTTTAACATTTGAATTACAGGACTGATGCTGAAATGAGTGAAAACCTTCAATGCGTAACTGCAGAGAAGGTAAATTTGTGGGTGAGGTTTTGATTCCTTCACCGTTTTTTAGCAATAATTATACCTACTCATACTTTAACATTTGAATTACAGGACAGAGGTAGAGCTACAACACGATGTGGAAAGCCTTACAGCAAACAAGGTAAATAAGTGGGTGAGATTTTGATTCCTTCACCGTTTTTTTTACTAATAAATAGCTACTCATACTTTAACATTCGAATTACAGGACTGATGCTGAAATGAGTGAAAAACTGCAATGCGTTACTGAAGAGAAGGTAAATTTGTGGGTGAGGTTTTGATTCCTTCACCGTTTTTTTAGCAATAAATAGCTACTCATACTTTAACATTTGAATTGCAGGACTGAAGCTGCCATGAAACAGGAGTTGAAATGTATGACGGCTCAGAAGGTAAATAAGTGGATGAGGTTTAGATTCCTTCGCCGTTTGTTAGCAGTAAACGAGAGTGGAGGTAATAACTTGCCACAATTAATCCTTGTGACATGAACAATGTGCTAGTGCCTATCACAGACGTTGCGTCTGACAGCAGTAGACAATACTGCAGGTAATAGCTAGCATATTTTGTTTACAGTGTATGACTGGTCGGTGTTCATTTTGACGACGCATTGTGTTTACAGTGTATGACTGGTCTTGTTTTGTGTAAAGTAGTCATAAAGTAAATTAAGGTATAAGTATAAGAAAACTCACTGTGTATCCACGTAAACTAACTAGAACTAACACCTCCATTATGTTATAGGGTTATAGCGGCACTAAGGGCGCAGAGACGGCCAAATATCGTGGTACGATTATGGCGAAGGCTTCGAGATCGATTCGGAAATAATTAGATTTGATGTTTCCCCGTGAACCTCTGAAAAACGATAACAGAAGGACAAGGAAATGCTCGCGGCAGAGAAGGTAAACAAGTGGACGAAGTTTTGATTCCTTCACCATTTTTTTGCAATAATTATACCTACTCATACTTTAACATTTGAATTACAGGACTGATGCTGAAATGAGTGAAAAACTTCAATGCATAACTGCAGAGAAGGTAAATTTGTGGGTGAGGTTTTGATTCCTTCACCGCTTTTAGCAATAATTATACCTACTCATACTTTAACATTTGAATTACAGGACAGACGTAGAGCTACGACATGATATGGGAAGCTTTACAGCAAACAAGGTAAATAAGTGGGTGAGATTTTGATTCCTTCACCGTTTTTTTTACTAATAAATAGCTACTCATACTTTAACATTTGAATTACAGGACAGAGGTAGAGCTACAACACGATGTGGAAAGCCTTACAGCAAACAAGGTAAATAAGTGGGTGAGATTTTGATTCCTTCACCGTTTTTATTACTAATAAATAGCTACTCATACTTTAACATTCGAATTACAGGACTGATGCTTAAATGAGTGAAAAACTGCAATGCGTTACTGAAGAGAAGGTAAATTTGTGGGTGAGGTTTTGATTCCTTCACCGTTTTTTTAGCAATAAATAGCTACTCATACTTTAACATTTGAATTGCAGGACTGAAGCTGCCATGAAACAGGAGTTGAAATGTATGACGGCTCAGAAGGTAAATAAGTGGATGAGGTTTAGATTCCTTCGCCGTTTGTTAGCAGTAAACGAGAGTGGAGGTAATAACTTGCCACAATTAATCCTTGTGACATGAACAATGTGCTAGTGCCTATCACAGACGTTGCGTCTGACAGCAGTAGACAATACTGCAGGTAATAGCTAGCATATTTTGTTTACAGTGTATGACTGGTCGGTGTTCATTTTGATGACGCATTGTGTTTACAGTGTATGACTGGTCTTGTTTTGTGTAAAGTAGTCATAAAGTAAATTAAAGTATAAGTATAAGAAAACTCACTGTGTATCCACGTAAACTAACTAGAACTAACACCTCCATTATGTTATAGGGTTATAGCGGCACTAAGGGCGCAGAGACGGCCAAATATCGTGGTACGATTATGGCGAAGGCTTCGAGATCGATTCGGAAATAATTAGATTAGATGTTTTCCCGTGAACCTCTGAAAAACGATAACAGAAGGACAAGGAAATGCTCGCGGCAGAGAAGGTAAACAAGTGGACGAAGTTTTGATTCCTTCACCATTTTTTTGCAATAATTATACCTACTCATACTTTAACATTTGAATTACAGGACTGATGCTGAAATGAGTGAAAAACTTCAATGCGTAACTGCAGAGAAGGTAAATTTGTGGGTGAGGTTTTGATTCCTTCACCGCTTTTTAGCAATAATTATACCTACTCATACTTTAACATTTGAATTACAGGACAGAGGTAGAGCTACGACATGATATGGGAAGCTTTACAGCAAACAAGGTAAATAAGTGGGTGAGATTTTGATTCCTTCACCGTTTTTTTTACTAATAAATAGCTACTCATACTTTAACATTCGAATTACAGGACTGATGCTGAAATGAGTGAAAAACTGCAATGCGTTACTGAAGAGAAGGTACATTTGTGGGTGAGGTTTTGATTCCTTCAACGTTTTTTTAGCAATAAATAGCTACTCATACTTTAACATTTGAATTGCAGGACTGAAGCTGCCATGACCCAGGAGTTGAAATGTATGACGGCTCAGAAGGTAAATAAGTGGATGAGGTTTAGATTCCTTCGCCGTTTGTTAGCAGTAAACGAGAGTGGAGGTAATAACTTGCCACAATTAATCCTTGTGACATGAACAATGTGCTAGTGCCTATCACAGACGTTGCGTCTGACAACAGTAGACAATACTGCAGGTAATAGCTAGCATATTTTGTTTACAGTGTATGACTGGTCGGTGTTCATTTTGATGACGCATTGTGTTTACAGTGTATGACTGGTCTTGTTTTGTCTAAAGTAGTCATAAAGTAAATTAAAGTATAAGTATAAGAAAACTCACTGTGTATCCACGTAAACTAACTAGAACTAACACCTCCATTATGTTATAGGGTTATAGCGGCACTAAGGGCGCAGAGACGGCCAAATATCGTGGTACGATTATGGCGAAGGCTTCGAGATCGATTCGGAAATAATTAGATTAGTTGTTTCCCCGTGAACCTCTGAAAAACGATAACAGAAGGACAAGGAAATGCTCGCGGCAGAGAAGGTAAACAAGTGGACGAAGTTTTGATTCCTTCACCATTTTTTTGCAATAATTATACCTACTCATACTTTAACATTTGAATTACAGGACTGATGCTGAAATGAGTGAAAAACTTCAATGCGTAACTGCAGAGAAGGTAAATTTGTGGGTGAGGTTTTGATTCCTTCACCGCTTTTTAGCAATAATTATACCTACTCATACTTTAACATTTGAATTACAGGACAGAGGTAGAGCTACGACATGATATGGGAAGCTTTACAGCAAACAAGGTAAATAAGTGGGTGAGATTTTGATTCCTTCACCGTTTTTTTTACTAATAAATAGCTACTCATACTTTAACATTCGAATTACAGGACCGATGCTGAAATGAGTGAAAAACTGCAATGCGTTACTGAAGAGAAGGTACATTCGTGGGTGAGGTTTTGATTCCTTCACCGTTTTTTTAGCAATAAATAGCTACTCATACTTTAACATTCGAATTGCAGGACTGAAGCTGCCACGACCCAGGAGTCGAAATGTACGACGGCTCAGAAGGTAAATAAGTGGACGAGGTTTAGATTCCTTCGCCGTTTGTTAGCAGCAAACGAGAGTGGAGGCAATAACTTGCCACAATTAATCCTTGTGACATGAACAATGTGCTAGTGCCTATCACAGACATTGCGTCTGACAACAGTAGACAATACTGCAGGTAATAGCTAGCATATTTTGTTTACAGTGTATGACTGGTCGGTGTTCATTTTGATGACGCATTGTGTTTACAGTGTATGACTGGTCTTGTTTTGTCTAAAGTAGTCATAAAGTAAATTAAAGTATAAGTACAAGAAAACTCACTGTGTATCCACGTAAACTAACTAGAACTAACACCTCCATTATGTTATAGGGTTATAGCGGCACTAAGGGCGCAGAGACGGCCAAATATCGTGGTACGATTATGGCGAAGGCTTCGAGATCGATTCGGAAATAATTAGATTAGTTGTTTCCCCGTGAACCTCTGAAAAACGATAACAGAAGGACAAGGAAATGCTCACGGCAGAGAAGGTAAACAAGTGGACGAAGTTTTGATTCCTTCACCATTTTTTTGCAATAATTATACCTACTCATACTTTAACATTTGAATTACAGGACTGATGCTGAAATGAGTGAAAAACTTCAATGCGTAACTGCAGAGAAGGTAAATTTGTGGGTGAGGTTTTGATTCCTTCACCGTTTTTTGCAATAATTATACCTACTCATACTTTAACATTTGAAATACAGGACAGAGGTAGAGCTACGACACGATATGGAAAGCCTTACAGCAAACAAGGGAAATTTGTGGGTGATATTTTGATTCCTTCACCGTTTCTTAGCAATAAATACCTACTCATATACTTTAACATTTGAATTACAGGGCAGTGGAGGAGCTAAACAGAATAATATAAAGCCTCACTTCAGAAAAGGTAAATAAGTGTATGAGGTTTTCATTCCTTCACCGTTAGCAGTAAATGATTGGAGATGTAATAACTTGCTACAATACTTGCGACATGAACAATCCAAGTGCCTGTCACATAGGTCGTCATTGCAGAGAAGGTGAATAAGTAGGTGAGGTTTTGGTTCCTTGACCGTTTTTTTTAGCAATAAATAGCTACTCATACTTTAACATTTGAATTACAGGACTGATGCTGAAATGAGTGAAAAACTGCAATGCGTTACTGCAGAGAAGGTAAATTTGTGGGTGAGGTCAGTTTTGATTCCTTCACCGTTTTTTTAGCAATAAATAGCTACTCATACTTTAACATTTGAATTACAGGACTGAAGCTACCATCACCCAGGAGTTGAAATGTATGACGGCTCAGAAGGTAAATAAGTGGTTGAGGTTTTGATTCCTTCACCGTTTTTTTTTAGCAATAAATAGCTACTCATACTTTAACATTTGAATTACAGGACTGAAGCTGCCATGACCCAGGAGTTGAAATGTATGACGGCTCAGAAGGTAAATAAGTGGATGAGGTTTAGATTCCTTCGCCGTTTGTTTGCAGTAAACGAGAGTGGAGGTAATAACTTGCCACAATTAATCCTTGTGACATGAACAATGCTAGTGCCTATAACAGAGGTTGCGTCTGACAGCAGTAGACGATACTGCAGGTAATAGCTAGCATATTTTGTTTACAGTGTATGACTGGTCGGTGTTCATTGTGATAGCACATTGTGTTTACATAGTATGAATGGTTAATGTTCATTCTGATGCCGTATTAATGAGTAGCTGAACTATATTTATATGCAAGGACTGACGTAAGTTCTCCCTCTTTTTAGAGAGAGTTGGAGGAAGCCATCAAGATGAATGAAGAGTAAGTGACGTAATTGATACCTACTCGAGTACGTTAATTAAGGCCTGGGTCAACAAAAAAACGGCTAACATTGATTATATCTGTTATGAAATTTATGTACTAACACAACTCGTGAACCTTAACACTTTAAAGTGAAAACTGCAGTCATGTGACATGTCACGTGACACTCCCTCGTGCTAACGTTCAACTGCAAATGATTTCTTCACCGTTTTTTAGCAATAAATAGCTACTCATACTATAACATTTGAATTACACGACTGAAGCTGAAATGAGTGAAAAAATGCAATGCGTCACTGCAGAGAAGGTAAATTAGTAGGTGAGGTTTTGATTCCTTCACCGTTTTTTTAGCAATAAATAGCTACTCACACTTTAACATTTGAATTACAGGAGTTGAAATGCATGACGGCTCAGAAGGTAAATAAGTGGATGAGGTTTAGATTCCTTCGCCGTTTGTTAGCAGTAAACGAGAGTGGAGGTAATAACTTGCCACAATTAATCCTTGTGACATGAACAATGTGCTAGTGCCTATCACAGACGTTGCGTCTGACAGCAGTAGACAATACTGCAGGTAATAGCTAGCATATTTTGTTTACAGTGTATGACTGGTCGGTGTTCATTTTGATGACGCATTGTGTTTACAGTGTATGACTGGTCTTGTTTTGTCTAAAGTAGTCATAAAGTAAATTAAAGTATAAGTATAAGAAATCTCACTGTGTATCCACGTAAATTAACTAGAACTAACACCTCCATTATGTTATAGGGTTATAGCGGCACTAAGGGCGCAGAGACGGCCAAATATCGTGGTACGATTATGGCGAAGGCTTCGAGATCGATTCGCAAATAATTAGATTAGATGTTTCCCCGTGAACCTCTGAAAAACGATAACAGAAGGACAAGGAAATACTCACGGTAGAGAAGGTAAACAAGTGGACGAAGTTTTGATTCCTTCACCATTTTTTGCAATAATTATACCTACCCATACTTTAACATTTGAATTACAGGACTGATGCTGAAATGAGTGAAAAACTTCAATGCGTAACTGCAGAGAAGGTAAATTTGTGGGTGAGGTTTTGATTCCTTCACCGTTTTTTAGCAATAATTATACCTACTCATACTTTAACATTTGAATTACAGGACAGAGGTAGAGCTACGACATGATATGGGAAGCTTTACAGCAAACAAGGTAAATAAGTGGGTGAGATTTTGATTCCTTCACCGTTTTTTTTTACTAATAAATAGCTACTCATACTTTAACATTCGAATTACAGGACTGATGCTGAAATGAGTGAAAAACTGCAATGCGTAACTGCAGAGAAGGTAAATTTGTGGGTGAGGTTTTGATTCCTTCACCGTTTCTTAGCAATAAATACCTACTCATATACTTTAACATTTGAATTACAGGGCAGTGGAGGAGCTAAACAGAATAATATAAAGCCTCACTTCAGAAAAGGTAAATAAGTGTATGAGGTTTTCATTCCTTCACCGTTAGCAGTAAATGATTGGAGATGTAATAACTTGCTACAATACTTGCGACATGAACAATCCAAGTGCCTGTCACATAGGTCGTCATTGCAGAGAAGGTGAATAAGTAGGTGAGGTTTTGGTTCCTTGACCGTTTTTTTTAGCAATAAATAGCTACTCATACTTTAACATTTGAATTACAGGACTGATGCTGAAATGAGTGAAAAACTGCAATGCGTTACTGCAGAGAAGGTAAATTTGTGGGTGAGGTCAGTTTTGATTCCTTCACCGTTTTTTTAGCAATAAATAGCTACTCATACTTTAACATTTGAATTACAGGACTGAAGCTACCATCACCCAGGAGTTGAAATGTATGACGGCTCAGAAGGTAAATAAGTGGTTGAGGTTTTGATTCCTTCACCGTTTTTTTTTAGCAATAAATAGCTACTCATACTTTAACATTTGAATTACAGGACTGAAGCTGCCATGACCCAGGAGTTGAAATGTATGACGGCTCAGAAGGTAAATAAGTGGATGAGGTTTAGATTCCTTCGCCGTTTGTTTGCAGTAAACGAGAGTGGAGGTAATAACTTGCCACAATTAATCCTTGTGACATGAACAATGCTAGTGCCTATAACAGAGGTTGCGTCTGACAGCAGTAGACGATACTGCAGGTAATAGCTAGCATATTTTGTTTACAGTGTATGACTGGTCGGTGTTCATTGTGATAGCACATTGTGTTTACATAGTATGAATGGTTAATGTTCATTCTGATGCCGTATTAATGAGTAGCTGAACTATATTTATATGCAAGGACTGACGTAAGTTCTCCCTCTTTTTAGAGAGAGTTGGAGGAAGCCATCAAGATGAATGAAGAGTAAGTGACGTAATTGATACCTACTCGAGTACGTTAATTAAGGCCTGGGTCAACAAAAAAACGGCTAACATTGATTATATCTGTTATGAAATTTATGTACTAACACAACTCGTGAACCTTAACACTTTAAAGTGAAAACTGCAGTCATGTGACATGTCACGTGACACTCCCTCGTGCTAACGTTCAACTGCAAATGATTTCTTCACCGTTTTTTAGCAATAAATAGCTACTCATACTATAACATTTGAATTACACGACTGAAGCTGAAATGAGTGAAAAAATGCAATGCGTCACTGCAGAGAAGGTAAATTAGTAGGTGAGGTTTTGATTCCTTCACCGTTTTTTTAGCAATAAATAGCTACTCACACTTTAACATTTGAATTACAGGAGTTGAAATGCATGACGGCTCAGAAGGTAAATAAGTGGATGAGGTTTAGATTCCTTCGCCGTTTGTTAGCAGTAAACGAGAGTGGAGGTAATAACTTGCCACAATTAATCCTTGTGACATGAACAATGTGCTAGTGCCTATCACAGACGTTGCGTCTGACAGCAGTAGACAATACTGCAGGTAATAGCTAGCATATTTTGTTTACAGTGTATGACTGGTCGGTGTTCATTTTGATGACGCATTGTGTTTACAGTGTATGACTGGTCTTGTTTTGTCTAAAGTAGTCATAAAGTAAATTAAAGTATAAGTATAAGAAATCTCACTGTGTATCCACGTAAATTAACTAGAACTAACACCTCCATTATGTTATAGGGTTATAGCGGCACTAAGGGCGCAGAGACGGCCAAATATCGTGGTACGATTATGGCGAAGGCTTCGAGATCGATTCGCAAATAATTAGATTAGATGTTTCCCCGTGAACCTCTGAAAAACGATAACAGAAGGACAAGGAAATACTCACGGTAGAGAAGGTAAACAAGTGGACGAAGTTTTGATTCCTTCACCATTTTTTGCAATAATTATACCTACTCATACTTTAACATTTGAATTACAGGACTGATGCTGAAATGAGTGAAAAACTTCAATGCGTAACTGCAGAGAAGGTAAATTTGTGGGTGAGGTTTTGATTCCTTCACCGTTTTTTAGCAATAATTATACCTACTCATACTTTAACATTTGAATTACAGGACAGAGGTAGAGCTACGACATGATATGGGAAGCTTTACAGCAAACAAGGTAAATAAGTGGGTGAGATTTTGATTCCTTCACCGTTTTTTTTTACTAATAAATAGCTACTCATACTTTAACATTCGAATTACAGGACTGATGCTGAAATGAGTGAAAAACTGCAATGCGTAACTGCAGAGAAGGTAAATTTGTGGGTGAGGTTTTGATTCCTTCACCGTTTCTTAGCAATAAATACCTACTCATATACTTTAACATTTGAATTACAGGACAGTGGAGGAGCTAAACAGAATAATAGAAAGCCTCACTTCAGAAAAGGTAAATAATTGTATGAGGTTTTCATTCCTTCACCGTTTGTTAGCAGTAAATGATTGGAGATGTAATAACTTGCTACAATACTTGCGACATGAACAATCCAAGTGCCTGTCACATAGGTCGTCATTGCAGAGAAGGTGAATAAGTGGGTGAGGTTTTGATTCCTTAACCGTTTTTTTTTTCAGCAATAAATAGCTACTCGTACTTTAACATTTGAATTACAGGACTGATGCTGAAATGAGTGAAAAACTGCAACGCGTCACTGCAGAGAAGGTGAATAAGTGGGTGAGCTTTTGATTCCTTCACCGTTTTTTAGCAATAATTATACCTACTCATACGTTAACATTTGAATTACAGGACAGAGGTAGAGCTACGACACGATATGGAAAGCCTTACAGCAAACAAGGTAAATAAGTGGGTGAGATTTTGATTCCTTCACCGTTTTTTTTACTAATAAATAGCTACTCATACTTTAACATTCGAATTACAGGACTGATGCTGAAATGAGTGAAAAACTGCAATGCGTTACTGAAGAGAAGGTAAATTTGTGGGTGAGGTTTTGATTCCTTCACCGTTTTTTTAGCAATAAATAGCTACTCATACTTTAACATTTGAATTGCAGGACTGAAGCTACCATGAAACAGGAGTTGAAATGTATGACGGCTCAGAAGGTAAATAAGTGGATGAGGTTTAGATTCCTTCGCCGTTTGTTAGCAGTAAACGAGAGTGGAGGTAATAACTTGCCACAATTAATCCTTGTGACATGAACAATGTGCTAGTGCCTATCACAGACGTTGCGTCTGACAGCAGTAGACAATACTGCAGGAAATAGCTAGCATATTTTGTTTACAGTGTATGACTGGTCGGTGTTCATTGTGATAGCACATTGTGTTTACATAGTATGAATGGTTAATGTTCATTCTGATGCCGTATTAATGAGTAGCTGAACTATATTTATATGCAAGGACTGACGTAAGTTCTCCCTCTTTTTAGAGAGAGTTGGAGGAAGCCATCAAGATGAATGAAGAGTAAGTGACGTAATTGATACCTACTCGAGTACGTTAATTAAGGCCTGGGTCAACAAAAAAACGGCTAACATTGATTATATCTGTTATGAAATTTATGTACTAACACAACTCGTGAACCTTAACACTTTAAAGTGAAAACTGCAGTCATGTGACATGTCACGTGACACTCCCTCGTGCTAACGTTCAACTGCAAATGATTTCTTCACCGTTTTTTAGCAATAAATAGCTACTCATACTATAACATTTGAATTACACGACTGAAGCTGAAATGAGTGAAAAAATGCAATGCGTCACTGCAGAGAAGGTAAATTAGTAGGTGAGGTTTTGATTCCTTCACCGTTTTTTTAGCAATAAATAGCTACTCACACTTTAACATTTGAATTACAGGAGTTGAAATGCATGACGGCTCAGAAGGTAAATAAGTGGATGAGGTTTAGATTCCTTCGCCGTTTGTTAGCAGTAAACGAGAGTGGAGGTAATAACTTGCCACAATTAATCCTTGTGACATGAACAATGTGCTAGTGCCTATCACAGACGTTGCGTCTGACAGCAGTAGACAATACTGCAGGTAATAGCTAGCATATTTTGTTTACAGTGTATGACTGGTCGGTGTTCATTTTGATGACGCATTGTGTTTACAGTGTATGACTGGTCTTGTTTTGTCTAAAGTAGTCATAAAGTAAATTAAAGTATAAGTATAAGAAATCTCACTGTGTATCCACGTAAATTAACTAGAACTAACACCTCCATTATGTTATAGGGTTATAGCGGCACTAAGGGCGCAGAGACGGCCAAATATCGTGGTACGATTATGGCGAAGGCTTCGAGATCGATTCGCAAATAATTAGATTAGATGTTTCCCCGTGAACCTCTGAAAAACGATAACAGAAGGACAAGGAAATACTCACGGTAGAGAAGGTAAACAAGTGGACGAAGTTTTGATTCCTTCACCATTTTTTGCAATAATTATACCTACTCATACTTTAACATTTGAATTACAGGACTGATGCTGAAATGAGTGAAAAACTTCAATGCGTAACTGCAGAGAAGGTAAATTTGTGGGTGAGGTTTTGATTCCTTCACCGTTTTTTAGCAATAATTATACCTACTCATACTTTAACATTTGAATTACAGGACAGAGGTAGAGCTACGACATGATATGGGAAGCTTTACAGCAAACAAGGTAAATAAGTGGGTGAGATTTTGATTCCTTCACCGTTTTTTTTTACTAATAAATAGCTACTCATACTTTAACATTCGAATTACAGGACTGATGCTGAAATGAGTGAAAAACTGCAATGCGTAACTGCAGAGAAGGTAAATTTGTGGGTGAGGTTTTGATTCCTTCACCGTTTCTTAGCAATAAATACCTACTCATATACTTTAACATTTGAATTACAGGACAGTGGAGGAGCTAAACAGAATAATAGAAAGCCTCACTTCAGAAAAGGTAAATAATTGTATGAGGTTTTCATTCCTTCACCGTTTGTTAGCAGTAAATGATTGGAGATGTAATAACTTGCTACAATACTTGCGACATGAACAATCCAAGTGCCTGTCACATAGGTCGTCATTGCAGAGAAGGTGAATAAGTGGGTGAGGTTTTGATTCCTTAACCGTTTTTTTTTTCAGCAATAAATAGCTACTCGTACTTTAACATTTGAATTACAGGACTGATGCTGAAATGAGTGAAAAACTGCAACGCGTCACTGCAGAGAAGGTGAATAAGTGGGTGAGCTTTTGATTCCTTCACCGTTTTTTAGCAATAATTATACCTACTCATACGTTAACATTTGAATTACAGGACAGAGGTAGAGCTACGACACGATATGGAAAGCCTTACAGCAAACAAGGTAAATAAGTGGGTGAGATTTTGATTCCTTCACCGTTTTTTTTACTAATAAATAGCTACTCATACTTTAACATTCGAATTACAGGACTGATGCTGAAATGAGTGAAAAACTGCAATGCGTTACTGAAGAGAAGGTAAATTTGTGGGTGAGGTTTTGATTCCTTCACCGTTTTTTTAGCAATAAATAGCTACTCATACTTTAACATTTGAATTGCAGGACTGAAGCTACCATGAAACAGGAGTTGAAATGTATGACGGCTCAGAAGGTAAATAAGTGGATGAGGTTTAGATTCCTTCGCCGTTTGTTAGCAGTAAACGAGAGTGGAGGTAATAACTTGCCACAATTAATCCTTGTGACATGAACAATGTGCTAGTGCCTATCACAGACGTTGCGTCTGACAGCAGTAGACAATACTGCAGGAAATAGCTAGCATATTTTGTTTACAGTGTATGACTGGTCGGTGTTCATTTTGATGACGCATTGTGTTTACAGTGTATGACTGGTCTTGTTTTGTCTAAAGTAGTCATAAAGTAAATTAAAGTATAAGTATAAGAAAACTCACTGTGTATCCACGTAAACTAACTAGAACTAACACCTCCATTATGTTATAGGGTTATAGCGGCACTAAGGGCGCAGAGACGGCCAAATATCGTGGTACGATTATGGCGAAGGCTTCGAGATCGATTCGGAAATAATTAGATTAGATGTTTCCCCGTGAACCTCTGAAAAACGATAACAGAAGGACAAGGAAATGCTCACGGCAGAGAAGGTAAACAAGTGGACGAAGTTTTGATTCCTTCACCAATTTTTTGCAATAATTATACCTACTCATACTTTAACATTTGAATTACAGGACTGATGCTGAAATGAGTGAAAAACTTCAATGCGTAACTGCAGAGAAGGTAAATTTGTGGGTGAGGTTTTGATTCCTTCACCGTTTTTTAGCAATAATTATACCTACTCATACTTTAACATTTGAATTACAGGACAGAGGTAGAGCTACGACATGATATGGGAAGCTTTACAGCAAACAAGGTAAATAAGTGGGTGAGATTTTGATTCCTTCACCGTTTTTTTTACTAATAAATAGCTACTCATACTTTAACATTCGAATTACAGGACTGATGCTGAAAGGAGTGAAAAACTGCAATGCGTTACTGAAGAGAAGGTACATTTGTGGGTGAGGTTTTGATTCCTTCACCGTTTTTTTAGCAATAAATAGCTACTCATACTTTAACATTTGAATTGCAGGCCTGAAGCTGCCATGACCCAGGAGTTGAAATGTATGACGGCTCAGAAGGTAAATAAGTGGATGAGGTTTAGATTCCTTCGCCGTTTGTTAGCAGTAAACGAGAGTGGAGGTAATAACTTGCCACAATTAATCCTTGTGACATGAACAATGTGCTAGTGCCTATCACAGACGTTGCGTCTGACAACAGTAGACAATACTGCAGGTAATTGCTAGCATATTTTGTTTACAGTGTATGAATGGTCGGTGTTCATTTTGATGACGCATTGTGTTTACAGTGTATGACTGGTCTTGTTTTGTCTAAAGTAGTCATAAAGTAAATTAAAGTATAAGTATAAGAAAACTCACTGTGTATCCACGTAAACTAACTAGAACTAACACCTCCATTATGTTATAGGGTTATAGCGGCACTAAGGGCGCAGAGACGGCCAAATATCGTGGTACGATTATGGCGAAGGCTTCGAGATCGATTCGGAAATAATTAGATTAGTTGTTTCCCCGTGAACCTCTGAAAAACGATAACAGAAGGACAAGGAAATGCTCGCGGCAGAGAAGGTAAACAAGTGGACGAAGTTTTGATTCCTTCACCATTTTTTTGCAATAATTATACCTACTCATACTTTAACATTTGAATTACAGGACTGATGCTGAAATGAGTGAAAAACTTCAATGCGTAACTGCAGAGAAGGTAAATTTGTGGGTGAGGTTTTGATTCCTTCACCGCTTTTTAGCAATAATTATACCTACTCATACTTTAACATTTGAATTACAGGACAGAGGTAGAGCTACGACATGATATGGGAAGCTTTACAGCAAACAAGGTAAATAAGTGGGTGAGATTTTGATTCCTTCACCGTTTTTTTTACTAATAAATAGCTACTCATACTTTAACATTCGAATTACAGGACTGATGCTGAAATGAGTGAAAAACTGCAATGCGTTACTGAAGAGAAGGTACATTTGTGGGTGAGGTTTTGATTCCTTCAACGTTTTTTTTAGCAATAAATAGCTACTCATACTTTAACATTTGAATTGCAGGACTGAAGCTGCCATGACCCAGGAGTTGAAATGTATGACGGCTCAGAAGGTAAATAAGTGGATGAGGTTTAGATTCCTTCGCCGTTTGTTAGCAGTAAACGAGAGTGGAGGTAATAACTTGCCACAATTAATCCTTGTGACATGAACAATGTGCTAGTGCCTATCACAGACGTTGCGTCTGACAACAGTAGACAATAGATAGATAGATAGATAACCTTTATTTAAACACGATTAATGTAAAAGCTGAAAGCTTGTGGGGTCGTGTAAAAGAAATGTATATAAAATTAAATAAAAACACTATCAAAGTAAGACGTATATATATACATATATATACTATTTACAATATCATATCAATATCAATAATGCTTAGGGCTGTATGTAATTTATAATCTTTATAGTTAATAATAAGTAATAAAACTTTTATATTTGATCCCTAAAGTTAGTAATATGTAAATCCTTCGGCTCTGAAGTTCGTAGTAGTAGCTGAAGTGATATCAAAACTAAAATTCCCAAATGATTTCGAGCAGCTAAGACGGGATATTGTTTCTTTAAGACCAGTGCTTTTAACGTCAGAGTCTCTACAAATAGTGTTCCATAGCACCGCACCTCGATATGTTAATGAATCCTTCATGTATCTAGTGTTAAATCGAGGTGTCGAGAGCGAATCGCGTGCCCTTAAGGCATAGCCCTTTTTCCGTTTCAATACAATCGCCTTAATTAAAGTATTCGGTAGACGTTCATCGTAAGCCTTATAAAACAGTTTAAAGATGTCTAATTTATATTGAAAGAAAAGAGTGGACCATTGGGCGTGCTCTGCAGGTAATAGCTAGCATATTTTGTTTACAGTGTATGACTGGTCGGTGTTCATTTTGATGACGCATTGTGTTTACAGTGTATGACTGGTCTTGTTTTGTGTAAAGTAGTCATAAAGTAAATTAAAGTATAAGTATAAGAAAACTCACTGTGTATCCACGTAAACTAACTAGAACTAACACCTCCATTATGTTATAGGGTTATAGCGGCACTAAGGGCGCAGAGACGGCCAAATATCGTGGTACGATTATGGCGAAGGCTTCGAGATCGATTCGGAAATAATTAGATTAGTTGTTTCCCCGTGAACCTCTGAAAAACGATAACAGAAAGACAAGGAAATGCTCGCGGCAGAGAAGGTAAACAATGACTAATAAGGAGCAACGTCCCCCTATGAGACTTGCCGCTCAGCGGGCTGCTGAGAGAATAAAAGAACTGTCTGAATAAATAGCATGAATTATTAAGACACACTCCTCTTGAACACTTCCTTATCAGTAACTATTGTACCTTTTAACCTTGCCGGCCCGGGAAAGTGTCGGAAAATGGAATTATGAATTACTTCGAATTAGTTACGTCATAATGCGCGCACTTGTAAAGAGAGAATCGGATGTTCTGGAATAAAATGGACATGAAGAAAAGTATGCCTCCTCTATATTTGTGAAAATGAAGCGACGCAGAAGACAGCGAATATTACAAGAAGCCTGAAGGATTTAAAGGAAAGGTACAGCAACGATTCTGAAGTATTTCCATTTATAGTGTAGCCCAGATAAGGAATAAGTTCTAGGAATGCATTTCCGAATGCAAAAAGTAGCTATGACTATAAAAACTGCTACGGGTGTAAAGAGGTTTCATGGGGAGAAACAGTTCTTTCAGGCTCCCTCGTCAAAATAAGGGATTGACATTCAATCAGGAAATGGCAGTATAAGATCCAATTATACAGAGGGAGGGAGAATGGAAAGGAAAATAGAGTTAGAAAATAAAAGTATGTCTATCGAGGAAGGTGAAAATGAAGATGAACCAGACAATAATAGCCTTTTCGTACCTATCAAAAAAGCTCCCAGATGTGTAGTATGTGGCAAGATCGTGATATCAGCAACAATCGCCCTATATAGTACTGGCCGTATTAACACATACCATGTACAGCACAATAATATTAACGCATACCACGTACAGCACGATACCATACGACAATCTGAAAGAATGGAAAATATATGACATGCTATACAAGTCATGCAGATACATGCATGAAATACATAGAGGATATTACATGGCCGCGCGGAGATACAGATTTTATCTTCGAGTGTTGAGGAAATAATATCTTACGAGTGAGCGCAGCGAGTAGATAAAATGTGTATCTCCAAGCGGCCATGTAATGTTCTGTTTAATATATTATAATTATCGATGAAATACCAGTTTCAATCTCTTACTAAAAAGGTTAGAAATCTTTGAAAGCCAGTCATATTTTCAAAAGTGATATCTTTACGTGTGAAGATATCATTTATATTTTTAGAAAGAAATATACACTGGTATTTCATCGATAATTATATATTAAATATCGAAATACGTATAACAGTATCAACTAACATGTCACTCATGATCGTCCGGATTCACCAAATAACAAAGATTCCTGAGAGGCATTGACTTGACGGGGAGACGAGTCTAGAAAGAGAAAGTATTGGGATATTTCGTAATGATAAAAGAGGTACAGTAACAAAGAATCGGCGTTGGATCTCTGCACAGGAATATTTTAGACACATGAATTTGTCAATTGTTAATTGAAAAATGGGGCATCAGATGAGAAGCCTGATAATAATCGATTTGCTAACACCTTACTGAGTGAGTGTCAGAGACACAATTTTTTCCCATACCATTATATAACTCATTTAATTCCGTGCTTTCGAGTATCCACAAGCTAACAACTTATCCTAACCATCGCCATCTCCTTAAAACTTCAGAAATAGCTCGAGCTCAAGACTATAGAATTAGCTAATGACAAAGATAGCTGAATTTGCACACTATAAGATGTTAACAATCGTGTCTACTAAGTAAATATATCCGAGGATGAAATCGTTAAAACAACCAGTAAAAAAACAGTTTTAAACCAACCTGGTTTCAGGTATCAATTATGTCACTTACATGTCCTTCCTCTCCAAAACTGACTGCAACTGCACCTAATTAAAAGAGGCCTTACGTCAGTCCTTACATATAAAGATAGTTCTGCTACTCATTAATACGTTATCACAGTGAACACTGACCATCCATATGCTGTAAACACAAATGTATCATCACAATGAACACTGATCAGTCATACGCTGTAAACACAATATGCGTCATCAAAATGAAGACTGATCAGTCATACGCTGTAAATACAATGCGTCATCACAATGAACACTGATCAGTCATACGCTGTGCGTCATCATAATGAACACTGACCAGTCACACGCTGTAAATACATGTACAACACCGACCAGTCATTATGGTGTAAACACAATGCGTCATTACATAGAACACTGACAAGTCATATGCTGTAAACACAAAGCGTCATCATAATGAACACCGACCAGTCACATACAAATGTAGCAAGCGTTTCTGTGGTTTATTCGCTTTTTTAGCCACGCGAGAATAGGGCGAGCGCAAAAAATGGAGGGAGGAGAGGAGGGAAAAGGAAACACATGCTGTAAACACAATGCGTCATCACATGCAATAAACACTGACCAGTCATACGATGTAAACACAATGCGTCATCATAATAAACACTGACCAGTCATACGATGTAAACACAATGCGTCATCATAATGAACACTGACCAGTCATACGATGTAAACACAATGCATCATCATAATAAACACTGACCAGTCATACGATGTAAACACAATGCATCATCATAATAAACACAGACCAGTCATACGATGTAAACACAATGCATCATCATAATAAACACTGACCAGTCATACGATGTAAACACAATGCGTCATCATAATGAACACTGACCAGTCATACGATGTAAACACAATGCATCATCATAATAAACACTGACCAGTCATACGATGTAAACACAATGCATCATCATAATAAACACTGACCAGTCATACGATGTAAACACAATGCATCATCATAATGAACACTGATCAGTCATATGCAGTGCTTGACCTGAGTAGCGGTAGCAGTCCACTAGCTCGGGATGACGAGACTAATAAAAAATTGCACCTGAATGAATCAAAACCTCATCCACTTATTTACCTTCTCGGCCGTAAGACATTCCATATCGTGTCGCACTTGAGCTTCAATACTGTAATTCAAATATTAAAGTATGAGTAGCTGTCTTGTAAAACTTTCCTAGTTCACCTTATTGCTTAATATTGTTGATGTATGTCATATTATAGATGTTTCGTTCCATTGATGCATCGATCCTCGCAGGGGGGTTCATCTTTTGGGTCTGAGAAGGGGTAGGGTTTTATATGTCACAGCGGAACATCCCACCCAATAACATGGTGGGCTACCACCCTCTCCTCAGCCCGCCTTCCCGGGCCCTCAATAATGCGCTTAATGAACTTCTATCGTAGACCATGAGTTTTGAGTCAGTGTTTAGGCTCCTCCAGATCTCTTTCAGTGACACTTGACTCAGTTTTGTTGAACCATGGAGTACTGGAGCCGTATAGACGGTGAAGTCCTATTGTGTGAAGTCCACACAATAGCGTTAGTTCTTGTATATAAATAATTATAGTGCTGCTACTCATTTGAATACGTCACGACACTGACCACTCATATGCTGTAAACACAATGCCGGTGTTGTCACAATGAACACTGACCAGTCATGTGATGTAAACACAACGCGTCGTCACAATGAACACTGACCAGTCATACGCTCTTAACACAATGCCGGTGTTGTCACAATGAACACTGACCAGTCATGTGATGTAAACACAACGCGTCGTCACAATGAACACTGACCAGTCATACGCTCTTAACACAATGCCGGTGTTGTCACAATGAACACTGACCAGTCATGTGATGTAAACACAACGCGTCGTCACAATGAACACTGACCAGTCATACGCTCTTAACACAATGCCGGTGTTGTCACAATGAACACTGACCAGTCATGTGATGTAAACACAACGCATCCTCACAATGAAGAACGACCAGTCGTATACGCTGTAAGCACAATACTAGTTATTACCTGCAGTATCGTCAAAACCTCACCCACAAATTGACCTTCTCTGCAGTTACGCATTGAAGTTTTTCACTCATTTCGGCATCAGTCCTGTAATTCAAATGTTAAAGTATGAGTAGGTATAATTATTGCTAAAAAACGGTGAAGGAATCAAAACTTCGTCCACTTATTTACCTTCTCTGCCGTGAGCATTTCCTTGTCCTTCTGTTATCGTTTTTCAGAGGTTCACGGGGAAACATCTAATCTAATTATTTCGGAATCGATCTCGAAGCCTTCCCCATAATCGTACCACGATATTTGGCCGTCCTGCGCCCTTAGTGCCGCTATAACCCTATAACACAATGGAGGTGTTAGTTTTAGTTAGTTTACGTGGATACACAGTGAGTTTTCTTATACTTATACTTTAATTTACTTTATGACTACTTTAGACAAAATAAGACCAGTCATACACTGTAAACACAATGCGTCATCAAAATGAACACCGACCAGTCATACACTGTAAACAAAATATGCTAGCTATTACCTCCAGTATCGTCTACTGCTATCTGAGACGCAACCTCTGTGATAGGTACTAGCATTCTGCATGTCGCTAGGGTTAATTGTGGCAAGTTATTACAGTACAGCTCAAAAATAATGCACGCGCAATAACTTCTTTTTGTAGACGCAAGAAGTTGACTTATTGCGCTTCTTTTTGCAAGATGGCGGAGGACCCGTGAGCAACTTTCTCTCTAACTTGGAGTTTCATCTCTCAAATGTAAGCCAGTTTAATGTTTTATTTAACTTCACTCGTGCGAAAGCCTTCCAACAGGCTCAGGATATTTCAACTGGCGCTATTGTCGGAGCCGAAGGACCGCGTTTTTTACCCAGATGGCCAGTGATTTTATATACGACACGTACGACGACCTGAAGCCAGTGAAGGGGCCAGGATCCGGAAAGCTAAAATTCGAAGAAATAGATATTGGAATCTATAAGCCATCGGCTCGCTGTGCTGCATTTAAAACATCCGAGGAGAACATCTTATTTTGGGTGAAGGCACTTCAAGACCAATATTATGAGTCTCTTAAAAACTGTCAGAGATTTAAATTTATCGTAAGTTGGATCAGAGAGTATTGAGATCAAGTTATTTCGTTCCAGCGAGGATATTGACCTAGCGGAAACGGTACAAGCTGTCGAAGGATTTTACTTATATTCATCCACGTCTACTTAACAACAGGAATAGTTATGTGCCAAGGCATGGGCAAAGATTGAGTTTCCCAGATTACAGATGAAAGTAGAGAACTTAATGAATGAAGAAACAGAGGTCACGCGCGACATGCTTGAAAACATGAACATGTTCAACACTTTATGTTATACTAAGAAAACAAAACAAATTACAGAGCCTGCAAGTTCACAAGTCAATAGAAAACCCCAAGAGCCTGTAGTTTTGGATCAACATATCCTTGAAACTCCAAAAGCAACATACACTTGAGTCAAATTCAAACCGGAAGAGACGGAATTCTTTAGATTCTTCACGAGGATTGTTAGCCCACAATAAGAACTCTCTCGCTACTTTAACGACCTTGATTTGTAACATGGAGGCTGACCTAACTGATATGCGTAATGAATTCTTACTCTCATCACATCAAAACACGAATCAAGAAACCAAACTCAGTCATTTGGAAGACAAATTAGTGCAGCAAGATAATATATACAAGACCGAAATCAAGATGCTATCATCACGAATATATTATTGACCTATAGAAGTTGAAAATGGCGAGTTGAAAGCGGATATAATAAAGCTGAGATCCGACTTTCAAACTTAAAAAAAATAATCAAGAATACAAAAAAGAAGACAATGAAAGACCAAGGTCTCCAGTGTTCCGAGACTACCCAACCTACTGAAGCTTATCAGTTTGTTCAAGAGCCATCTTTCTTACATGACAACCCGATCCCTATTCATCAGAATACGTTTTCTGTGCTAAATGACGAGAGTTTACAATCACCTGACCGACAACCCACTACTAAGGAAAGGGACCATGAAGTACGGTAGTACGGTTAATTCTCGGGTTCAAAACAATGAATATATGCCTGCTCAAATGCAGTGTGTTAAACGAATAAGTAGTGTTTAAATTAAAAGGTCAACATACGAGAAAAACAAAACTATTAAATTACATATATACTAGGGGAGCAGAGAATGAAAGTCACCGCGCTACCGGCCACTCCTAAGGGACTGTTCGTTTATTACGTCGCAGGGGGGGCTGGTGGTTTTTGGAAAAACATTCTGGATAAAAAATCTACCCCCATCTCTTGTTTTTTTCTTAAACTAAGACCCCCTTCAAAAAAAACATTTTCACATTTTTACCCCCTCCCCTCCCCTCCCCTCTAAAATTATAATTGCTGCCGCAGCGAGCGAGCCTGAAGCGAGCGAGAAAGGCAGCAGTTCTAATCTGTAAGCGGGTCCAAATCTCGATTACCTTTTTTACCATAATGCATCACTTCTATTGTCTTTTCTTACCACACTGCTTTGCACGGATCTGATTGTCACGTGACATTACACAAGGTGGAATCTGCATTGTTTGAGCTAACTACGTTCAACCGTTCTTTAATGCATTTCTGTGTATGCAATCCTTGTGTAATCATGAATTTGTTGACGTGTTGGCGAACTCTTTCTAACTCTGATGTGAACTATCAGTTTCCAAAGAGCAAGATCTCTCCTGTTATCATGATGGTGAGCAGCAAATGATGTTCTTCTATTGGCTTCGATAAAGTCAAGCAGCCGGTTCAAAATACAGTCAATTAGCATTTACAATTACATTCTCAATTACAGTTGATTTCCGGTGTTTAAACTTCGCCGGGGAGAACAGCAGTTTGTTGTGCCGGGAATCTTAAGAAAATGTCGGGAATTGGTAGGCTCAGGGTGCTACTGTAAGTTCTCTTCTAATACACTTCCCTAACTGAGCGGAGCAGCATTCACTACCTGTTAGGTATACTAGTTTAGTCACCAATTCAAATAATCGCCAAGTTACATTTTCAAAATGGCGGCTTAACAGCTAACAAATATAGCAGAGCTTGAGACAGATGAACTAGCACTAGCAGTAAACTATCAGGACAAAACGTCATATATTAGAAACGAATCTTTGAAAGGAAAATATATTAGATCTTCTTTGCAAGCACTCAATTAGCCTGCGTTGCGGCTCTGGAGTATCGGAGCGCAGCGAGGGGGGCCCCCTTCCCCCTCATTTTTCTCTAGCCCCAATCCCCCTAATCTCCGCTCGCTGCGCTCCGATACTCCAGAGAGCGCTCAATGGACCTAATGTATTTCATAGGCAGTCTGGAGTGTAAGATCCAGCAATGGAATCAACGTTAACAAAGGTATCAGAAGGGAAACGTGGCCAGGGGCTAAGGACTGTTCAAGAAAGCTGAATGTACGGAAAACGCTATTTATTATTTAACGAAGCCTATAAAATGTACTCGTCTTTTTTCATGTTTTTTTTCCCCAGAAAGACACGCTTTCAGGGACAAACTCCTGGACCCTTACTACGGCCTGAATGTTGTTATTGTTACACATGGCAATCACATCAGAAGTCTTTGTTGTTGGAGAATGATGATCATTCTGCAAAGGAATTCGCTTTCACAGCTTTCCTTGAACTCCGGAGTATATTCCATACCTTGAATATTGTCATTTTCAAACCGGTTAAGTGGTCCAGAACCCTCACTCCCCCTACTACTGAAGAGGCAACTCGCTTTATTAATTCACACATAACCTGTAATACATTAATACTAAAAATGTCATATACATGATACTATGTAATCGTTGCCAAACAAAGCGGCGACTCAAGGACAGATTTAACGAACACAGACGGACAGTAGACAAGCCTAACATTAAATCTAAACCTGCTACTGTATCTGAACATATACTCCTCACGAGACTCAATACGTAAAGCCAGAGAAGCGCACCTTATATATAGATAAAGCTAAAACTCTAGAACCATATGGTATGAATATACGTGATGAAACATAGTGTTTATCTCTTTTAACATACTATTTTGCTTCTTCAAGTTTTAGTCTACATCACTTCCCGTTATTGCGAAATTTACCACATTTATAGATCTCCGTTATAACCTTAGAGCTCTTCACGATCACTTGTAACATCTAGTACCTGAAGAAGGCTGGTTTGGCCAGCCGAAATATTGTAATATTCAATATAAAATCCTACGTTGTGTCAGCTCTGCCGTAGTCCTTGGACTTCGTATTCATTTTCATTTTGGCTGATTATATCTGACTTAGATCCGACTTAGATCCAACGTAGCAACCAGCAGGATATTCGTCTACGGTTGCCGTTTCTCAAGTGTAACTGGAATCACCGATAATTATTACCGCTGACCATTTATTGCCATGCTCATGCCCAATACTCCTCCGGTTAAATAGGCGTTGTTACTCGATCGGACTTCCTGTGGGACGTCATTCGTCTTTTCTTTAGTTGTTCTTAAAAAATTTTTTCAAAAATCTCTAAATATCTTCTCTATAAAATTTTACCCCCTCTATTTCTTTAGAATTTTAAAATTTACCCCCATAAATTTTGCATGTTCAAAAAGTTTACCTCCCCCATAAAACCACCAGCCCCCCCTGCGACGTAATAAACGAACAGTCCCTAAAGACTGCTAAATTCAACTAATAATTCTTCCTGGTTATTACTAAGAGGATTTCAAATGAAAGTGTATTTCATCTTCCATCTCATGTGGCCCGAGTGAAAGCCCAGATGGGCTCTTGTTTCATATCACGTCGGGTCAAAGGTATTAATTATGAGAGAGAACATGTTTATTAGAGTTTGCCACCCATAGCAAATTGCTTAAAGATTACATAAAGTGGTAATTAACAAAATCCTCACTACTCATGTGTTTGACAAAGTACTGAGATAACTGAAGACACTGAACTGTATGTATGAGGGGTTTTCAGAGGGGTAAATAAAACTCGAGGCAAAAACTAATTCCATGGCTTGTAGAGCATAATAGCATCTGTGTGTAGAGTTGTGGCCTTGCAAAATTTGAAAATTTAAGCAGAAACATATACTGGTAGGCAAGGCTTTGCCTACCATAAAACGTTTCTGCATAACTTTTCAAACTTTACGCCTATAACTTTTTCGATATGCAAGGTAAAATTTTGCATAATTATTTGCCCATGTCAATATACTTTTTCAAGTCGTGGGATTAGTTTTTGCCTATGGTGAGTTTTCATAACCTGATACACCCTCATTCTTTCATTCGATTGTTTACGCAACTGTGTTTATGTTCATCCAGGGTAATTAGTTGATTATTTCTCCTCATTTTCTCCCCACCCCTCATTTTCCACACTCCTCATTTTCCAATTTCCACATTCCGCACCACTCATTTTCCATCCAACCTATTTTAAGCACGCGAAGGCGGCGTTTGAAATTTCACATGTGAAATTACAAATTGCACGTGAAATTTCAAGTTGAAATTATGGATTAATTTGTTCTCTATGGTATTATTTTTGAAATTCCATCACTTTCCATGACTGTGAACCCTGGCCTGGGTGTATTCATAGCGTGGATATCATAATATAAACACCCGTGTCGAATGAAGTGAAGCAAAAATATAACAACAATTCAACATGCGAGCCTTTGAAAGCTGAAGTAAAAACTTGTGAAGGAAATGCATTTCTCCCGTTGTCAGTTTGTGAACCAGGGCCAAGTTAATATTCCCCTTGGAAAGTTCAGTCTTTTTTAACTCTAGCCATTCTAAGATTACGAGTAACCATGGATAAAAAAAAGTCTTTTTACGATCCATGGAGTAACTGAACAGTACGAGCAGAAACATATTTAACGGCTAACCCTGCGAGCAGAGCCTTCTTTCACTCTGCCACAACTCACAACTCAACTCAATTTACATTTCCCCCTCAAACTTTATGAAGCTCTCAACACAGACAACTGCTGAAAATACCTGTAATTCGTAGACATAGGTCTTCGGTTGAATCTCTTGCGAACAGAAGAACATTTAGGATCTAGAATCACTGGAAGTATGAGATTTATGACACTTGAGTGACTGACTGATGTAACATGCTGCTTTTCCAAGATGGTTGACTTTTCAACCACTATCCAGGGGCCTTTACGAGCCGGTCAAGCTAAATATGGGAATATTTCATGACGTGAACAAACCATATATAGGTAGCGCACACACCGTACCGCGGCAAAACGTCACGCGCATGCGTATTTGCTATTTCTTGTCGGCGCGCGGCCGCCCCCAGTTTCCCGCGAAAACTGAAATGAAACAACAGGCACATGCCGTGATTTTAAAATTTCTGCTTAAAGTGAACTGTTTTGTCAAAAAATAAGAAAACTACTTAAAAGCTAAGCCTAAGACTTTAACAGGTTGAAGTTTTCTTAATTTGTAATTCATTGTGAGTTTACCAAGTTATAAAATTATTTAGTAAAAAAGTTGAAACCCTCGGTAATTTGTATTTGATAACAGAGCCTTCGTTCTTTTGGCCAGCGGAGCATACCGTTTTGCCGCGGTGCAGCCGCGGTGTGGGTAGCGCCACACGGCGGTCAAACGTCTGCGCGTGCGTATTACGGTCAGTCTGGTGGGCGGCCGCGCGAATTTCCCGCGCAAATTTACTTTAAAACCTATCACAGTGAACTTCTACCCCCAAAAGTTAAAGGGATACCCGAGTGAAAAACACATTGGGGCTCAAAAGAATCTTCAACATGTTCTTTGTTCAGAAAATGTATTAAAATTTGATCAAACGTTTTTAGTATTAAGAACGAGCACCTCAAAGTTGGCCCCGCGAAGACATGGGCGCCGCCATCTTTGTTTGCATTTACGGAAGTGACGTCACTTCGTCCCACCAGCGTATCGCGGCTACTTGTCTTTGTATGATTTTCACACGCTCGGAATTAAAGTGGATATATTTTCATCGAGATTGCAGAGGAATTCTTACAGAAACCGGAATTATGATGAAGACGACATTATGAGAAAAGTTCAGAAGACTGGGAGGAGGAAGAAAAGCATTGGGAAGGCGATAAATTATCAGACGAACAACAAGGTCTCGTAACTGCCATTTAATAACAGCAAAACAACATGGCTTAAAAGACTCGAGTGACTTCTGAATAAGTATAAGAACTACAATGTATGCGAGGTACAGTTAAGGCGTTTATCATCCTAAAAACACCTAATAAGTGAGAGTGAGAACGCTGGTGGGACGAAGTGACGTCACTTCCGTAAATGCAAACAAAGATGGCGGCGCCCATGTCTTCGTGGGGCCAACTTTGAGGTGCTCGTTCTTAATACTAAAAACGTTTGATCAAATTTTAATACATTTTCTGAACAAAGAACATGTTGAAGATTCTTTTGAGCCCCAATGTGTTTTTCACTCGGGTATCCCTTTAAGAAAAATACGTGAAAGTTAAGATTTTTATTTTCACAGTCGACGGGAAATTGAACAAACTTCAAACTGTGAGTTTACCAAATTGTTTCATAATTTACCAAAAAAATTCTCAAGGTTTAAAAACTGTTGTGTGAACAGTGACGGCCGCCGGCTCGCTTTGAATTTGTTTTGGAATATGTTGTTGTTGCAAGACTTTTGACGCATGCGCAAACGTTTGACCGCTGTGTGGGGTAGCGCATGGCGTAGGCTTTAGCACATTCTGCTCGAAAAAAAAGGCTATTCTGCTCGAAAGAATTGCCCGAAAGAAAGACTATTCTGCTCGAAATTATACTCCAAAAGTACCGATTATGCTCGAATTTATGTTTCTGAAAAATTTGGGGCAGTTGCAGTCTTATCTTGTACAAGCCGATTATTCCATTTTTTTCATGGATTAGTACTAATTTTACGTTTACGAGCTATAGCTCGGACTTAATGATTTCTGTTTGTTCCGCCGCCATGTTTTGTTCGTACCCAGCTCCCTCCCGTCCCCACTTTTCTTCGTTCCCAGGCCCCAAAATATGCAAACAGATCTACTATTAAAACGGCACGAAATGGAGTTTACTTAGATAAAGAAACTGTGGAAGGGTATAATCACAATGCTATATACCAGGATGTATCTAAGTTAGAAGAGAATCTTAAAAAGCCGTTAATTTTCCGTTGGTGTTGATTTATTATAGCGGAGCGAGCGATAGGATATGTCGACGGCCCCTTACTGAACCTTGGTAAAAATTACTTTTTTTGATCTAGTCCTCGATCTCTTTTGCAGGATAAGAATCGGCTGGCATATATAAAAATAATAAGCCAGTCTTTAACTCAGTCCCCGCGGACTTTTACTCCTTTTTACAGACAACTGAAAACACGATTGCACGCTTCCCAGCATAGCTACATCCCTCAAATTTCGATCAGTTAATCTTTTACCTGGTATCTTAAGGTTGTATCTGACTAATATTTCAGAAATTCGATTTTACGGATTTTATTTGGCATCGGATTCCCATACAAACACTGTATTTCGCGCCATGTTTGCACCCCTTTCAAAATGTCGGAATTAACCGCGAACTGGTCTATTATCGGAAAGAAGTTCAGCACATCTGAAATTGGATAGGTATACTGCTGTAAACCTCCAAAGCAGGCTCAGCCATTAATTGTAATTATCAGCGAAGAACGTAACTGGGTTCGGTTATGTTCTCCCATCGGTTGGCGTGATTGTTAGAACAACTGAAACATTTCAGTCATTTCATACTGGGGCATTTCATAATAGTAATCCTTTTAATACTTAATATTCTGTTTATACTTTGTGTTAAAGTGTTTAATCAAGAAATCTGAAGCTGTTTTAGTATACATTGGTCTCGCTCTGAACGTTTTCCGAGAACTCCTTTACTCTTTCTTAATTTTTATTTTATTTTATGGTGAAAATAACTGGATATGGTATCAAAATATCTTTATTTTGATAAACTTGTCTTTTCTGCTTTGACACAGCCGTTGTTGGCCATTGTTTTCAACTTTTGCACTGGAAAGGGGGCGGGGCTTATCCTTTTATACCGGAACTTCCTGTTTAAAAGAAATGATAATAACTATGAGCCAAATTAACACGAACAGTATACGAACAACTCCCGATCCATTTAAAGCCGGCGAACACACCCGTTATAGGGAAGCGGAATAATGTTTCACTAGGTACTTCGTGTAACGTACACAAAGAGTATTGAACCGGTTGTTGACGGTTTTTGTATTAGTCCACAGCATTATATTTATATATTTGTTGTTTAATGACCTCCCCAATACTCTTTGTGTTCGTTACACGAAGTAGCTGCCAATGTTGCTTATAAAACCGCTGACAAAATGTATCGAGGACACGATAATAAGATTCCCAGACAAACTGACCGTGATTGTGGAGTACTTCTTCAGCTTGGATTTGATGAAAATGCCATTATACCTGTATAAATGGATGTGTCAACTGGAGTTTATACAACGAATTGCGAGTTTCGAATTGCACTAACGAGTTTCGAATTGCGCTAACGAAGTTGAGAATAAGTAATCATGAGCTACAAATTGGGAGGGGCAGATATGAGCGCCAAAATAAACCACTCAATGAGAGGCTTTGTCCTCTTTGTAAAGCCGAAGTAGAGGAGGAACGGCATTTTATAATTAGATGCACATACTACCAAGTGCCGAAAACGAATTCTATGCTTCACTGGAAAATACACTTAATGTTAACCCTTATACTTTAGCCAGATACCAAAATTGCAAGAAGAGCAGCTAAATGCATATATGATTGCCTTACAATTAGATCCCGCATTATAAGTAACTTGCCACCTATTTCCACAATAAATTAATTTAGTCGTTATTTATTTATTGGATTCAACACTGATATAAACATTAATGTCCCCGACTATACTGTAAAAAACTGTATCCCGCCCATTTTTTACCATCACAAAAAAATTACCCCCCACTTTCAACTGAACTCCACGTGTTACGGAGCCCTGTCAATTCTGCGTAAAATACGGAACATGACCCCACAGCACACAAAGAAGCAACTAGCGGAAAGCCTTGTCCTTTCCAAAATAAATTTTAATGACACTGTATGCTACCCTCTGTCCGCATATCTATACAGAAAAAAAATCCAGCGCGTGCAAAATGCTGCCGCGAGCTTTGTGACCAACCGCTATTCTATTGAGAAAGACGTGCTCAAGTTGGGTTGGCTCCCCACTATAGAAAGGACCCAATTTCACCTACTCAGAAGTGCCCATCAAGCGATCCACAATCAGTCTTGGCCTGACTAGCTCTCCCTAAAGAAACATGAACCGAAGTGGCAGTTGCGCTCTAGTGTAGCCTGAGCCCCACAACTAAGTGTGCCCCTCACAAAGCTCTACGGCAAAGTAATTTAACCAACTCCCTGCTAACATAAGATCATGTGTTGACCCAAAACCATACAATCGTCAGGTTAAACAAGTTTTAATGAACAGATCAAAACACCATTAGTATTTTCTCTTTTCAGTGCCTTACATACATTATAGTCGTACATAGTTGTGTATAGTTTTCACCATAGCGTATATGGTTACCAAAGTTTCCAGTGTTTCCTTTATTTTTTTATAGTGAATATAAAGTTATAGCTAATACTAATAATACTTGCCTTTTATATAATATAGTTGTACATTGTCGTTTATATAGTTCGCCATAGTTTCCAGTGCTTTTTTTCGTTTTCTTATGCAATATAAAGTTATAGCAGTTGTAGTAGTTATAGTAATATTTTTGATATTGATCTCACAGATGTAAAGCTACTTAGTAGAGATGCTGTGATTAAACCATTGTTATTATTATAATTAACGAACCGCTCTTTCAGCCGCAGCGAGCCGGATGCAAAACTGATCTAAAATAAACTAACAAGACGACAAATAAACCAGGAAACAAAGTCACTTACCACTCGGCCAAACAACAAACTGACAAAATAAACTAGTTAACTGACTACACTAAGCAGGAAAACAGGTCCACTATTAAAACGGCTCGAAAATGTTTACTTGGATAAAGAAACTGTGGAAGGGTATGATCACAATGCTCATTAAAAAGCCGTTAATTTTCCGTTAGTGTGGACCTGCGAAGCGACCAATAGGATGTCGACGGTCCCTTAGTCTTGGTAAAAAATACTTTTTTTAATCTCGTAAGGCCTGTCTAGCAGGATAATAATTATCCAGTTGTTAACGCAGACCAACCTCGTTCCCAGGGTCTTCTTGGTCAGGTCCAAGATGGCGATCTGACCGAGAAGACCCTGGTAACGAGGTCGCAGACCCAAAGTAATTGAAACATCAACCACCCCCTCGGGCATACCCCTGGCCTTGGACTCGTCGTGCCCGGAAAGTTCAAGGGGTGGGGAATTTGATACCAGATGGGAGGGGTGGGAGAGAATTTGAAGAAGCCTCGATTTCATGTTACGTGGTTTTCTCGAACTCGACTGACTTGAAAAACAGGGACTCCAAAAGCTTTGCGCAATGTGAATTGCTTACGAATATTTAAACTGCCCGTTAAAAAACAATATGCGGCGACACAACTATTACTATGTGCCGGGGGTAGAGGCATTTGATCGCCTAATATGACCACGGGATGGGGCATTTGAACAACTTTTTTTGGCCCGGGGGAGGGGAATTTGAACAATTCAAACTTCAAAAGGTTCAATCGTGGGGGATGGGGATGTTAAAGTTTCGATCCAAAAACAGATTCAAATAGACTACAACACGAAACAACAGCATTGTGACGATTTTCAAATATTGAAAGACAACTCGAAAACCGAATTTTCAGCTGATGAAATAGCCGACATAGCACGGTGGTTTGTCTGGTCAGAAATTAGCAGGCGGGGAACGGTCATAAAAAAAGTTTGAACGGCCAAAAATGAAGTCATAGGGGAAAGGAGCAAAACGTGATAGTCAAAATATTTAATATTGTTATCGGGGAAGGATTATATAAAAATTTTTTTTACATCATTCTCCGAATCCCTGTTCATCCTTGTCCACCTAATCCCTTTTCATTTCCACCTGCACCCCTCCCCCCTCCCTTTCCCTCGGCCATTTGATTTACAGTAGCGCGGTTCATTCGGTTTCCAGGGCGAGCTGGTAACCATGGTATCAGAGCGAGGCCAGTTGTCTAAAATATCGCAAACCGCACTGTTGTTCTACATCTTGCGTCATTTGGAAATAAACATTTGCAGATTTCTCTTGCTGGGACTAGCCTCATCCACCAGGGTCAGCGGTTGTTCGAAGCAAGGGTAAGCGCAACCCCGGGGTTAATTGGTAACCAGAGGGTAAACTGTAGTTATACCATGGTAGCCTCGGATTCTTTTGTTCTCCGAGGCACATTTAAACCACTAATTTTCCCTGATGGCAGGGATATTTAGAAATATGCAGTTTCGAAATTTCCCGCCGGGAAATTTTGAGACAATGCATATTTCTAAATTTCCCCTGCATGCGTAATGAGGGAAAATTAGAAGAGAAATGGCACAACTAGCCCTGCGCTCCCGGATGAAAGATACTGAATCCAAACGGACCTGTCTTCATCATAACCTTCAACGTAATCCATGTGGGATCACGTATTTCAATCTGCATATTCTTCTCTTAATTTCTCAAACCCGCTTCTTCCATGTGGGATACTTAAAACCATAAATGTGACGTAATTAAAATCCATTCATGTTCTTTGAATATTTAGTCAACCGCATAATTACATTGTATTTTAGTGTTATTCTTCTCAAAAACAACACGCTTTTCCCCAGGGGAAGCCAGGGTCGTTTAATCAATGGCGCTCAGTCAAGCATTAAACAAAACGTTTTCGAAAGCAACTCGACTGCGACGTCTTTAGTTTCGGCAGAGAAAACTAAACTTCTCAGAGATTTGTTCCGTTCCTCGGCGATCATGGTATAACAAACTTATACCATGGCGTTTCGGGGTATTAGTGATTTAAATTGCCCCGAGAGCCGCGGGAAGATTTGTAAAAGTCCCTCGGCCGCTTTTTACCTATAATTACGATTACATATTTAGTGCTATTCTCGGAATAGTTACCCTTTCTTCGAACAACCAGGCCCAGGAGGGACATTTAGGGCGATTTTGTAATGGCCTTGTGGGGAAAAGCACCAACACTGACAAATACATCAGCATTGAATTATGTCGAACGTCACAAGTGACTGCTTTGGTTTTGCGTTTGCTATAAGCTTTTCTGTTGGCTGTGAAAAAATGTTATCATTTCCAGCCAATCAAGTTCCAAACTAAAACCATTGCAAAATGTAATTTCCGACGGTTGAGAGACGTAGGACGAATTAGTCAAAACGGCACGAGGCAGAGGCAGGGATTGCTGGTACTATTTAAGCATGGAGCGGGAAAGGTGAAGTCAATCAGTTAAAAAGTACTCAGTTACTTTTCGTTTCGATATATCGTTTTAAGGACCGTTTACCTCGTCCCCGGAGGTCTGTGTCATTGCATTAGTCGGGGAATACGTTTCCAGTTTTTTGGCCACATCTAAAGATTTTTTTTTTAGTGGTTTTTCGTATCTGGCGTGGCACATTTCACCTCTGGAACCCAGGGTACCTGATTGGGTAAAACCATAGTTAATAGAGGTGGTTTAGGAAACCCAGTGACCTTTGTTGTTCGCTTTTTTTTCAACCATGTTAATCAGCCAATAGAAACGTGGGTTCAGCCCTTTGGTTCAGTCGTTCAACCGTAGCTAATGAGCCATGACCATGCTAATGAGCCATGACCGTGCACAATTTCGTCTTACCCCCTTCCAACGCCTTGTTAGTGCCTTTGCGTTTGCCAGTTTTCCTAACCATACCCCTCTGTGAACCAATCACGAATTACTTCAGTTCGTGATTGGCTTGTGTTTTGCTTGCTCCCGTAATTGGCCGTAGTTACTTTGGTTTTACTATGCACTCAATCCGAATTGTAACCATAAACCTGTCGTTTTTCCGTAACCAACTTTTATGAAGTACAAAAAATATTAACAGACAAGATTTTACACCTTTAAAACATTACTTTATTTATAATCCATCTCTCTCGACACAAAATATGAATTCTTTTTCATCATATTACAATCTCATTGTTCATATTTTCAGCCCAGCATGTGTGGCGGGGATCAGCCACGTGTCGCGCCTCGTATTTTCATTGGACTTTGCAACGAAGAACTGCTGCTTTTCTGCCACCAAGAAAATAATTTCCTTGTATGGTATGATAAAATAAGCAGATCTACCAAGCTCAGTCCACTCTGGATTTTTTTTCTACAGAAAATAAACTTCATTGTGAAGAACTAACTATGTATTTCTTATATATCAGACTGCGTTTTTTGTACCCGCATTCTGTAGAATTTTCTTGGTAGAACTATTTATTTCAACATATTATTTTCAGACTGTGGCAATGCCCATTTCTGTTTAAATACTACATGACCATCTAGGGCACGAATTACAGTTTACTAACCTGTTGATCGCCTAGCGGACAACGTCATAACGTCGAGCACAGTATAAAGGTGATGTCGTACGAAACTATTATCAACAATTTTTCTGGCACGACATTATTTAATGCAAGTTATACTACATAACTTTTAGCGCGGGACGATTTTTAGCGCAATATTTAGCTATCAAACAGTCCCCTACTCCGATACCCTCGTTCAAATAAGACGACGTTCAAATAAGACGACGTTCAAATGTAGCCTCGTTTCCATGGGGGGCGAAAAGTCAACTGCTTGGGTGTTACATGAAGCAACGAAGATTGCGCTAAAATCGTCCAGCGCGCCATGTCACACTGTTGAGTCTTGTGTAACAATACTGTGCAAAAAAATCGGCGTTGGAAATCATCGTGTGAAACATCACCTTAACACAGAGCCAATGGTTGCTAATCACTGACGAGGGCGGAAATTTGTGTTTGAGAAATTTTGGGCTGTACATCTATGTGGTGTAGGATTTTTTCTTCACGTTTAGTCTCTGTGAAGTTTTATTTCGGACACTGACAACTTATTTGGAACACAATCTTGTGAACTTTCGAGAAGTTCTTCTATTTGGAGCCTCGCTGAAGGTCTGTTCTCCGCCGAGTTGTGACCATCTTTCATTGAACTTGTCTGCGCAAGTTTGGTACCTTGGCAAGCTCTCCGCGTCCTTCAAGAGCATAACCACACAATATTTTAGCTGTCTTTTGGAGCCTCCTCTTCCGCACTATTCAGCCATTTGAAAAATTGGACAGTAGATGTCTTTGCAGCTCCTTTGCCTTTTTGTTCTGCAGGATTTGCACACTTTTCCCAGGCATAAAAGGAATCCTCAGAGATTATATCTTCATCATAGAGTTTATCAAAGTAGCTCCTGAGAAAACCTAAAATAGACGAGCCAGACTCTTGATAAATATCTTAATTAATAATTATCTTAATAAATAAAGCAAACATCAATATTGTATTGGGAGTTTCAATGCAAAAAAAGGCGACCAAGTTGTTGGCTTGCTGTGTATTAGTGGCAATCATTCATGATCCGTTCATGTACAGTTAAAGGGGCTATGTCATGGTACTGCGCATGTATCGAGTAATCGCTCAGTTGGTGGCTGTTAATTGGATACGTGCGAGTTAAATATCGAGAACGGAGGCAAAAAGCCATATATATTGCCGACGTTCGAGGTATTTAAGTGTCTTATTTCATACTTGACGAGGTTTTCGCAAAATTTTCATTGATGTAGCTCTTTTTAGGTAGATTTTGGGCGACTACCAAGACGGAGAAAAGGTTCTAAATCATTATAGGGATATATTCCTTGGAGAAAATAATAAAACAAATTCCTTAATGCAAGCGCAATTCAGTGTATAAGCTAGAAACACCAAAATATCGTTGAATTGTATTAAATTGCTCGTTATAAATGCAAGGGATGTATGAGAAAAGTTCCCGGGATGTATCTGGATACATCCCGGGAACTTTTCTCATACATCCCTTGCATTTATAATGGCGGTATGTATGGAAAATAAAGCCTCATGAATAACAAAGAAAACTGTGTCAAGTATGAAATAAAAACAGTTAAACTTCCCTCCCTCAAAGCTTGACTGAAAGGATGTTCAATATTTTCCGTGGTGACTGTTTATATTCAGTTTGTTAGTCATTTTTGCATATTTGCTTTGATTTTAAGCATCCCACATGGCCGAGAGGTTCGTTAGTTCATATCAAAATCGGTGGAAATTATCGTGACACAGCCCCTTTAACAGGAGTTGTCTCACGGTGAGAGAGCCCGGGCCTAAACAGTTATTAAGCGATTTTCATACTGACGAACCTCGCGCACATGTGGGATGGTTAGAATCAAAGCAAATATGCAAAACTCACAAACAAAACTGTGCATAGATCAAGATTTCAAGATAAATATTGCATATCCTTTCAACCAAACATTGAGGAAGGAGACAAAAAACAGCCACCCATCGAACACTTATTGATTCCACACATGCGCAACACCTTGTCATTGCACCTTTAATGTGCAAGTATCAAAAAAAAAAAATTATACTTTTGTGTTTGTTTCTCACAAAAAGGTATTAATCTTGCAAATTTTGTAACATTTCTAGCATTTAATCCCTAATTTTGATTAGTTTTGATGGATCCTGTGACGTCATAAGATGAATCAATCCCGAAATTCGGGTACCGTTTATTCCAGTTTAATTTCTGCTCCTGCCTCTCAAAGAAAACTAAGTTAGACAACTGAAGTATATCAGAAAAAGAATTTGGGGCAAAAAAGAGTTCATGTTGTTTTATGGCTTTACTTGCACTTTAAAGCAAGATACAAATAGCTGTATAAAATGTTATCAAACGCCAAGATTAACACGATAAATTGCCACTGCAAAGTCTCACAAATCACCAACTGACCTGGAGGATGATCTAGTTGCACAGCCATGGCCTGTAGAGAGTAAAGTGCTTGTAACTCTAAACTGCTATTGCCGTCAATGTATTTCTGTAGTAGGTTCTTGCGGTCATCGAGCAATGTTTTGCTACATACGCAGCTATCACCGTCCTCTGCAATAACAACAAAATGTACTTCACACATTTGGTTATCTTATTTGATGGGGCACTGGCCCCGATAGTTCAAGGGTAAGCCCCGCCTATCCCGGGGTTTACCTGAGGTTAAACTATTAAATCTAAATAAATATGTTGTTTATCCTCAGATGAATGAGGCTGATTAGGCCTCTAGTAAGATATGCTAATGTATCCAAGATTAATGCCACACACACCCCTTACTACATTCATATATTCTCTAGTAAGATATGCTAATGTACCGAGACTAATGCCACACAAACCCCTTACTACATTCATATATTCTTTAGTAAGATATGCTAATGTACCGAGACTAATGCCACACACACTCCTTACTTAACATTCATATATTCTCTAGTAAGATATGCTAATGTACCGAGACTAATGCCACACACACTCCTCACTACATTCATATATTCTCTAGTAAGATATGCTAATGTACCGAGACTAATGCCACACACACTCCTTACTACATTCATATATTCTCTAGTAAGATATGCTAATGTATCAAGACTCATTCCACACACACTCCTTACTTCATATATTCTCTGTACTCAACGCTCAACTCACATGTTGATTTTTATGGAGGGAGGAAAACCAGAGGACCTGGAGAAAAACCCTTGGCACATGGGCGAGAATCAACAACTCAACTCCATATGATGCCGCATCCGGTAATATATCTCACCACTATGGCCCAAGATAGATTACCGGATGCAGCTCCCCTGTCCATATTACGATTAGAGCTATCTTGGGATAAAGTTTCCCTGCTTCGAACATCCAGGCCCCAGGCTACTCCAGGTTTAAATTCCAAGGTTACAGATTACAGGTAGATTTAAGCTATCCTAGGGATTAAGTTACCATTTCTCAGAGATGAAGATAACAGCCAGGCAATGGGATATTTCCTTGGCTGTTTTCAACTTTGGACATGCTATAGACCAGCATGGTTGGACCCTCTAATTCTTGATTTAATTCTAATATTATTGGGGGGAGGGGGGGGGGGGGGGGGGGAGCATCCCTGGGCCATTCCTTGAGATGGAAGTTTTAAAGCTTCGTTATACATATAATGACCATTCATGTACATTTGAAACCAAATCACCAGCTGAAAAGTACAGACAGAAAATATCTCAAGGTGTGTTAGTTCATTTGTTTTCACTAAAACTGAACAGAATTTAATATCTGCAGGCTCTACTTAAGATAACACTAGAGTGTCACTATAATTCCTTACTACAGGTTCTAGTTTAGAGTGAAGACTAGAGTGGTACTATTCCTTACCTTTCTTGGTACTTTCATACACAGCTGTGACTAGCGCCCTGATAAATAGAGGATCTTTGGTGTCACTGATATTTTCCTGAAAACAACCAAGACAATTAGTTACAAGTTAAACGTGCCCAGACAAGAAGCATTTTGGGCATGACACTCCTAAATGTTTTAGATCAAACAGTTAGCAGTTAGCGGCTAAAGTGAACAAGTTGCACCGTAAATTTGTTGTCGGTAAGTGGTCGGCCGACAGCTTACCAACAGCTTACCGCCAGCTTACCGACAGCTTACCAACAGCTTACCGACAGCTTACCAACAGCTTACCGACAGCTTACCGACAGTAATTGACGAATGGTTCCCACAGGGAATTTTCGTCTCAAAGTAAAATCCAGCTGATAGTACAAATAGGGAATTTTCGTCTCAAACTCAAAGTGTGCGTATGTGCGTAATACTCGCTACGCTCTTGATATCACGTAGCTTTCCAATGTTAGAACGAAATTTGTCAATAGCATATTCTTACTACGTTGTAGATAGTTGGATATTGATGAAAATAGTGAACTCAATATATCCGTCTTTTCTTCTTTGCAGCTAGCATATTCTCGATTCAAATCCGTGAATTAGTGAACCCGCGCCATCTTGGATTCCCACGTGATATCACGTGTTCTTTAACTGCGGCAAACTGCGTCAAACTGCGGCAAATCGTTATTAGTCATTGCCGCGTATGTATTAAATTTAAGGTAACGTCCTCAGTTGTTATGACGCCGACGCCACGCCCTCAGAGGTTCAAAAATAAACAAAGTGGAACTGAGTTCCATTGAATTTGGCTAATTAGCGGAAAAGCTGTGAAATCTAACACGTCCTAAATACAATGGAGCAACATTGAATAGCTTTTGAATAGCTTTAGAAAAACTGTAAATAACCACAGTTGTTATGACGCCGAAGCCGACTACGTGATACATTTTCACTTTACAACTTATCTGAGTTCTAGACTACAACATACCCCGTAACTTATATCATTTGAAAGCTTTTAATACACACTTTAACTTTTAAAACATTTTAGCGATGCGTTTTCAAGAGAGCATCTAAAATCAGAGACAGAATTTACTTCAACTCGGAATGGCGTCCTCCGTTGTTATGACGCCGAAGCCGACTACGTGATTCGGTCACGTAAAACAAGGCCATTTTCCCCTGTTATGTGGTGTGCCGTGACTCGGTGTATGTAAAGTCTTAAGTCGAGGTCGTTTTTTCCCGATTTTTTGAGTTACAAAATACATTTTAGTTGTTAAAAGGTTCACTTGCACACCGGAATATACGGTACATAGAACCTTAACAAGCAAGAGAACAGATTTAGGACGTTAGCGAAACGACTCAAGACGTTATCGAAATGGCAGTTGACGAAACGACTCGTTAGCGAAACGACCGTAAACCTTCTATTTACACAGAAAAGCCGGTTATGAAAGCTAACACATCAACGTAGATCACATCAATTCCTTTTGAATTAAAAGAGCTTGAATGCATCGGATCAGGGGACTTTTATTATTTTAGAATCGTGACTTTTTGACGCCTCTGGCACGCAGGGTATTTACCAAAACGTTTTTAAAGCATCGGATCAGATAAGTCAGTTCGCGGTATTTGTGTCAGAAATAAGACACGCGTCTGGCTGACAGTTCACGATTGAAGCAATATTCTCGATTCAATTCCGTGAATTAGTGAACCCGCGCCATCTTGGATTCCCACGTGATATCACGTGTTCTTTAACTGCGGCAAACTGCGTCAAACTGCGGCAAATCTATTATTTTAGAATCCTGACTTTTTGACGCAGGGTATTTACCAAAACGTTTGTAAAACTGTTTGTCATGAATTCGAATTCGCGTTGACATTCGAAAAGTTGCCCGAAATTTCGGCGACATTCGTAGGAACATTTAGAGCGAAATTCGTCGTAATATGTTTGCATGACTTTAGCACAATACTGTAGTTATCGTACGTGAGATCGCACTGTATCGAAGGCTGGAAACTTTGGAAACTATTAAGCGTATTTTGGTTCAAAATATTCTTGAGCCAGTATGAGATAACGATTCATGCGCTTTCAGACTGATTGCCCAACAGTGAGTGCCGCGGATATTTTAATTTGTTATCTGTTATCGAAGCGGTTTATCGTTGCCAGAACGTTGGAAACTTAAAGGGGCTATGTCAAGGTAATTTTGGCCGAGAGTGACCTGGTGTCTAAAATCATTTCAGAATAAAAGTCCACCGTGTTCTGAAATTCGATCTCGCGTTAAAACAAGCTGAAAGTGTATGATTTAAATCCATTTCCATCGAAGTTTTCCTTAGCGTTATACATTGTTTTTTCAAAATAGATAGTTAGTTTGAATATCAGTGTTTAAATTGAAGTCAGAATATTTTAGAATAATAGATCATTGGCGCTCCACCATCCTCTGGTTTCAAGAAGAGAGGTCGGCCATCTTTGGTTTCGACAAAGGTCAATCGGTACAAGAACAGAAAGATTTGGCGTCTTGAACATCCCAGTATTTATCTCCGCAAGCCACTATTTGAAACATGGAGGTCTGTTAAAGCTTCTGGGACGTTTGTGAGTGACTCCAGCTTCGCCGCGTATCTACTTTCCCTCGAGATGAAGCGAAAGTGATCGATCGTAGCACTTGTACTACAAATCTGAGATCCCAAATCTGAGTTTGTTATGTATTTCTACTTGGTCTTCATAGTTCGTATGCCCATGCTAACAAGATGAGAGTTCGAGATGACATTGGTAGCAAGGGAAAAGGAAAAAGATATCGCCCAGCTGCTGTGAATTATGGTAAGCCACAAGTCGCCACTATATATGCTTTGACCTTTGTACTGTTAGTGTTAGCGAGGGGAGATATTGGTAATCGATCACTTGTATCCCGTTTGTCATCGACGTAAGGCATTTTTGTTCTGGCGTGAAAATCAAGTGGGATCTTGCTGTGCCATTCTTTTCAATTTTATGTAAGTTTTGATTTTCTTGCAGCTCTACTGGCAGCTTCTACTCCGATCAAGAAAACTGCTACACTTGTGTCTCCTTCGTCGTCTGGAAACGGGAGAGAATCGGAAGTCGATATCACTGGCGTATCGCTGCATTATGTCCTTGATGATAGCGTTATTGTTGCGAAACCCGACTATACCGACTCTGAAAGTGATGCTGCTGAATCACAGTCTTATGTTGGTAGTGTAAGAAAGTCAAAAGTGGTCAAAAATTTGCATGAAAATTAGAACGCATTTAACGTCAAATTTAAAGTTTGATTTCCTTACAACAGAAGTCCGAAATCCTACCACTTCAAAAGCTGTTGACTCCTGATCGGATTCTTCATCAGAAATTGAGGAGAGTTCCATAATTCATGTTTCATAATTCATTCATTATAGAGGAATCTCAGTTAGTAGTTGCTTAGGCAAATTTTTTACTCTCATTCTAAACACTAGACTGAACCTTTTTTTGAGTGAGAACAATACATTGAATGGGTACCAGATTGGTTTTAGGCAAAAGTTTAGAACTTCGGATCATATTTTAGTACTGAAAACTTTAATAGACTACTATAAATCGAAACGGAAACCTTTATTTGCGTGTTTCATCGATTTTAGGAAGGCCTATGATAGCGTTTGGAGAGAAGGTTTATTTTTCAAATTAATCAATTGCGGGTGCAGTAAGACGTTCGTTCGTATCTTACTTAGTATGTACTCATTTGTTAAATCGGCTGTGAAATTGAGTCAAGGGGTTACCCCGAGTTTCCAGTCGGATATAGGGGTGAAACAGGGATGTAACCTTAGTCCATCGCTTTTCAACTTATTCATAAATGATATACCTGAGCTTTTTAATAGTGTTGGATGCAACCAAGTCTCTTTAGGAGATTCCAAGCTAAGTTGTTTGTTGTATGCAGATGACTTGGTTATCTTGTCAGAATCGGAGTCTGGTCTTCAAACCTGTCTTGGCAGGCTAGAAAAATACACTGCTAGATGGAAGTTAAAGGTTAACATGAAAAAGTCTAAAGTGTTGGTCTTTGCTACGAGATCACAACGTATGAAATTAACAGGTGTTAAATGGTTCTTTGGTAGCAACGAATTAGAGCAAGTTGAGGAATATACCTACTTAGGTATACCTTTCCATCGTGATGGAGGGTTTAAAATTGCTCAGAAATCGCTATATAATAAGGCTTTGCGTGCTTATCATTCCCTCTTTAAGTGTTTCTCCTCGGTTGAGAAAATGCCTGTAAAGGTGATGATAAAGTTGTTCTCCTCTACGGTGATCCCGGTCCTATTGTATGGTTGCGAAGTGTGGGGTGTTTATACTTTAGGGAAGCTGTCTAGTTCAAACGATTTTAAGCACAAATTATTTTCAATGGTTCCTATTTTAGAAAAGCTTCATTTAAAGTTTTGTAAGCGGGTTTTAAGGGTCCATACCAAAGCAACGAACCTAGCAGTGTATGCTGAGTTGGGTAGGATGCCTTTGATTTTACACGTAGCTGTTTTGGTGGTTAAGTACTGGCTGCGTTTAAATGATGCTACGTACAGTGACACCCTTGTTGGCAAAGCATCACGTGTCTGTATGGAGTCCAATTCTCCAGGTGTTTGTTTTGCAAACTTGGTCTTGAAAATATGTGGTTTCGATAAGGTATCGAATCTTTGTATACCTTTGAAACAAATTAGTACTTTCGTGAAACATTTAAAGTTAAAATTGTTCGATTCGTTTGTTAAGTTTTGGGAATTCAAGATATTGAATGGGTGCAGTGATTCATCAGCGGTTGTTGGAGGTAAAATGCGAACGTTTCGGTGTGTTAAATCTAACTTCGGTTATGAGCATTATCTTGACAACGTTACTAATGCATTACACCGAAGTGCTGTCACAAAATTAAGAATTTCAGCACACAAGTTACCAGTTGAAACCGGGCGTTATAAAAAAATAGATTACGTTTCTCGTGTATGTCCTCTGTGTACATGCAATAAAGTCGGTGATGAATTTCACTTTTTGTTTGACTGCAAGCATTCTAATTTTCTTGAGTTAAAAGAAAATTTCCTTAGAACCATTCTTGCTGTTAATGCTAATTTCCGTTTTTTCAATGATAAATCGTTGTTCTTGTATTTATTGACTATGAAGGACAAATCAGTAAATAGAATTTTTGCAAACTATTGTTATAACGTCCTAGAGCAAGCAAACAGGTTAATTGACTGTTAATTAGATTACAAATAGGTCCAGTCTTGTGTATTATGTATCCTATTGTAATTACTATTATGTAACCATATTTTATTCATTCTCTAATATTAGCTGATGTACCTTTTTTGGTATAAAGTTTAATAAAAATTATTAATTGTTAAGTTCTGTAAATTAAACCATGGATCGTAAAAATGAACCGCGCGAACTGATCTGAACTTAGCCGATCACGTTTGTTTACATGTGCAGTTGGTGATTGTAGCATGACTTCAGTACCCTTGACAGAGCCCCTTTAAGAAGGTATAAAGCATATTTTGGTTCAAATGAGTCAACCACAGCTTACCGACAGCTTACCGACAGCTTACCGACAGCTTACCGACAGCTTACCGACAGCTTACCGACCACTTACCGACCACTTACCGACCACTTACCGACCACTTACCGACCACTTACCGACCACTTACCGACCACTTACCAACCACTTACCGACCACTTACCGACCACTTACCGACAACGTATTTACGGTGCAACTTGTTCACTTTAGCCGCAGTTAGCACATGCTAATATTTTTCCAAATATTCAATCGCTATTTTGGGACTGCAACATTAACAAAACAGCCCAAAAATAGGTATGCGAAGCCTGAAAGTAAAAGTTCCCCGACTCTTCATTGAAATTTGGGATTTCTCTGACCAAATCCTAAATTCCCTGATCTTGAAAAAAAAAAACGTTTTCCCCCTGACCATGATAGATAGATAGATAGATAGATAGATAGTTTATTTAACCAAAATTGCAGTCATAAACTGAATTACTAAGGTTTACAATAATGAGAAAAACAAATAATTGGTATTGATTAAGAGTAAAAGTAGCTAATATACACACTAACGTATATTTCACTTGGTCGCTAATTCTAACATTTATAATTCGAATTATAATATTTGACACTTGAGTTTATAAAGGTATTAGAGAACCTATTTGTTTTACAGAGCGGAAGAGTAAAGGGTCTCTTTTGACGTAGGTTAGGGGTGGAATTACTTACATTGTGTGGTAATAGATTGTATAAATTACTTTTATGATTGGAAGAAATCTTTCGAAATAAAGTGTGGCAGAGTTCTGATCTACGTAAAGATAAACTGAGAAGACCAGAAAGAGCAAGAGCGCGTGTGTATGATACGTCGTAACCATAGACAATACTCATTGCTCTTTTCTGAACACGCTCAAATGAAAGGCTAAGATATTCTGGCAGACCATAATGAAAGACTTGACATGCGTAAAGTAAAACGGACCTAATACAGGCTATATAGAATTGGAGTAGTTCACTAGTTGGAACGTTTGCACGCTTCAGTTGTATTAAGAAGTACAGTCTTTTTGAGGCTTTTTTGATGGTGATATCAGTGTGCAAGTTCCACTTAAGGTCATCTTGTATTGTTACACCAAGGATCATGATCGACTTTACAGGCTGAACTGGAGCTTCATTAATGTAGACTTGGTTATGAAATCTTTCCGAGCGCGCAAAAGAAATACGGAGTTCCTTGCATTTCTTTGGATGTAACTGGAACTTGTTTTCTGTGGACCATTTCTGAATTTCATTTATGGGCGTCTGAGCCAAACTGGTTTCTTTTTTATTAATTACTTCGTAGATAGTGGTGTCATCGACATATTTAAAAGTTCCATTTGCAGAGGGGACTTGGAGGTCGTCTATCATAGCAATAAACAGCCAAGGTCCAAGCTTTGTCCCTTGTGGGACTCCAGCAGGCACAGACTCCCATTCAGAAAAACAATCTTGAGCGAGTTTCACTCTCTGCAGTCTATTGCTTAAAAAATCGCAGATCCAATTTACAATAAAAGGATTTGTTCCGTATTTAGATAGTTTAGTGATAAGTAGGGTGTGATCAATTAAGTCAAAAGCCTTTCTGTAATCTAAGACAAAGACCCTAATGTCAGCACCTGTTCCGTCAGTGGCTTTGGACCAGTTGTGAAGCATGTTGATTAGGGCGTGTGTAGTAGATGATTTTGGAATACAGCCAAATTGGTCTGACCCTAAATGATCCAGGATTGCCGGCTTAACGTGAACCTGGACTACATAGTCTTCGGCTATTTTAGACAGCGTCGGTGTTAAAGAAATAGGTCTAAGGTCCTTAGAAAAATCATCGATTTTTGAAGATTTAGGCAGTGGCGTAACGTTGGCGTGTTTCCAAACATCCGGTAGGACTTCTTCTTGAAGGGAGGAGTTAATTATTGCACACACAGGATCAGCTAGTTCTTGTGAGAAATCTCGCAAAATCCAGTTTGGGATGTTGTCTGGGCCTCCAGCCTTTGTTGGGTTAACGGCGCTAAGCTTTGTGGCTACCGCCTCCAGGGACACAGTTGGGATTGAGTGGCTAGATGTATCCAAGCGGTAGGTAGCAGGAAGGGGTTTAAAGTCATGTTGAGGTTCAAGGAAACAGTGATTAATTTCATTTGCAAGAGCCACTTTGTTCTCAACAGTAAGTGAAACATCTGGCAAACACTTTGCAGCCAGATCTTTAGGGGACTTTGTCATACCACAAATGCGCCGACACTCGGACCATGGGGACCCTGTAACAGTACAGTTTTGCCACATGTGAGTTGAGTTTGTTGGTATTTCGCCCTTGCTCCGAGGGTTTTTCACCAGGTTCTCTGGTTTTCCTCCCTCCACAAAAATCAACATGCTAAATTCCAATTTGATCTGTAGATTAGCCAGGACCTGGCTTTGATCAGCCCCATGGTTGTTTCAGGTCTCGTTAGAAATTTAGAGTTTTTTCAGAGTACAATACAACAGAAAGTAGATTCTACAAGCAAGGGAAACAACAATACTCACATCTACCCATTTGAAAACCTCTTCATTCCTAGCCTTCCTCTTCAAAATTAAATTTCTAAGTTCCTCCTGAATGTTAGAATGGTGATTTGCAGCACTTGTCTTTCCACTAGAACTGGAACTACCAAGCATTGACTCTAATTCCTGTAAAGGAAGTGTATAAAACATGAGACCGGTGTACCTACATGTATAAAAGTATGCCAAAGCATGACTTTAATCACAACTCTGCACAAAACAACAGTACCCAAATGGCACTTATCAAAATCACTGAGTAAAAAGGCTTTCAAAAACAACATTTATAATGATTTCCTAGAACAACTTTATTTTGTACCTAATGTATTAAAATACATGGTCAGAATTTATTATTACTATTTAGAAATAGCTTTAAGCTAACCGAGCTAATTAGCACTAACAAAGGCATTAAAATGCATTACCTACTAATACCTACATTAAGTTGATTCTCTCTACTACTATAAACAAATAATGCAATGTCTCAGACTCTTCATACTCCACAGCTAATCCTCAACTTGTATATTATGTTTTACTGTCTGCTTCATATATTATCTGCATTATTTATAAGTGGTTAGCTAGCTTGATTAGGTTATTCTAGGTAGCCTGCAGCATATCTCTTGTAATAGCTGTCTTTGTTTCCGACTCTCTCTTTAATTTGTAAATATAATTCATTATTATCACTCACTGATAATTCATGAAGGAAAACAAAGGAAATCAATGTGCGATAAATGATCTGTAAATCTGATACAGATTCGTCCTGATTTGCATAAACATTTGCTTCGATTTTCTTTGCCAAAATAGGTCGTATCGCCAAACAATCTGAAAAACACGACTCTATTGATGCCATATACTTTATTGCCTCCAGCTGGAGTTAGTAAATCCAATAAGCATGGCCACTCGTCCTGTATCTATTATCGTATCTGTATCGCTGTAAACAAAGTGGGTGGTGTTGTTGTTGTTATTATGAGACTAATACAAGAAAATCACAAGAACAGGGTCCTGGGGAAAAATATTTTTTTTATTATTTAAACATTTTCTGGCTACGTTTACCCCAAGAACAGCACTATTGTGTGCTCATCAAGGGGGTTTAGAGAATTTGAGAATGGCTTATAATATTATAGAAAAAGAAAGAGTATACGTAACAAAAAATTAGGTTGAAGCAGTGAATATCCCATTGTCAATAATGAAACTTTGAACTCTACAAAAAAAACTGAGATTTAGTTTTAAAATTGACTGAAGTATCACTAGGCCCATAAATAAGTAGAGCATACTTTTGAGAGTCAGTACAGTAGCTTCAAAAACAGGGTCCTGGGGACGAACCATGAAAGATAAGTTGGTCTAGCTGTGTAAATCTTTGCCAAAATTTTAAATATATCAAAGCTTTTGACACATGTAAGTTCTCCTTACCATTTCTTTTAAGAATGTTTCTAAAACTTTAAAATGTCAGGAAATTAGCACCAAAACATTTATCATCATTGCTTTCATGATTCCACCCCAGGACTCTGTTATGGGTTTTGTGTGTGGTTTATAGTTGTTATTAACCTCAATTACTCACTTTACTCTTAATAAATTGTTGTGCTTCCTCTTGTGATGAGAAGAAACTATTAAAACTTAGTCCTGATCTCGACCACAGCACAGCTACTTCAGAGGGGTTCTAGGTAGAGAAAGAGTGGATTTAGTGCACAGTTACAAAGGGCATACTATTAGATACTTTATTTTACCTTGGACTGGTTTAGGCCTATAGCATTTATACAAGTTGCTAATATTGGATTTTTTTAAAGTAATAATAAAATAAAAACCACTAGGCTAGACTAATAGAAACTACTAAATATGTTTACTTAATTACATATATACTTATTTTTATTTCTGATTTCTTATACTAATAAAAAATTATTAGCAGTAATTACCTATTTCTAATTACTTACTAATAACCAATAATAAATATTGCATGATACATTACTAATTTAAAAATACATTAACATTGTAACATGATATCAATGATATCAATGATACTAATTACTTGATGGAATATATTATTATTTACCACTATACATGTATATTTATCAAACTCATTAATAATTCAATTAATAGTTCAGCAAGTTGTCACAAGATTTTACTTGCATTTCTGAAAACCTACTTGAATTTTGTGCCCTGCACGTGTGCGAATGCGTATTATTATGTTCTCATCTAATATTTAGCTTGTTCAAGGAACTACATGTGCAATGTATGCCAAATAAGGACCACTTTATACCTGGTCATATTTTGTTCTCTTAGGCTTGCTTTAAGAGCAATTTAAAAGGCCACACACTTCTTTTATACAATCGTGAAATACAGTAACAGATGTTCATGCACACAGTATGTTGGCATTCTACAGTAATTAAACTTAACTTTAGATTAAAACTCAAACAAAACTTCAAAATAAAACTGACTGGGTTTTTGAAGACATTATTCTGCTTGCAAACAGGCTCATGGGAAAAGGCAGAAGGAGAGCCTGTATGGATGCCATACAAATTTGAATCTCTGCATCCCAATTTTTGACAAAATTCCTACTGGCCAATTCTTTGTCCACATATTAATTACAAAAAATGCAGATTTGATGTCTTAGACCCATTTCAGATGGGCCAAACCTACAGTTCTAAAACTGGTAAAAGGCTCAAAGTTTCTTACCGATCCATTGCTTGCAGCAATGATCATTTCTGCCATCAGTTTGGCCCCATTTTCCTTGTTACTCACAAATTTGCAAACAGATGCATACAGACTGGTGAAAGGCAGCACACCATCACATGTTACAGGTCCCACCAGTTCACCAAGGTATTTCCACACATGAGGAATATCAATTTCTATGTCCTCTGCAAATTCTAGTACTTCATCAAGTCTGAAGTGGAATAAGTACAATAAGGGTTAGGATTTAAATATCATTTTCATGTATCTTCCTGTATTACAAACTCAGCTTAAAAGGTCATTCTTGGACTCTATTTTTGAAGGCTGCATGTCTGTGGTGTGGTGTTGTGACTGACTACCATCAGCATGAGTACTTTCTAACTACATGTATGTTATACATGTAATAGAGGGCATATACTTAGATTACAGAGTATTGCAGGGACCACATAGGACAGAGGGCATGCATTGCAAATAGCTTTACCCTTTGAGGAAGCTTTCCCTGGAAACTATGCTTTCCCTCAGTAGTGCCTGCATCAGTGTTCCAGTTGCAGTTCTTTCTTGGGAACGCTTCTCTACGGTGTGATTCAGTGCAAACGACACAAACTTGTGGTTCATGCTGGGTGATTTAAGGTCTTTCACACACTCCAATGCCTCCTAAACGTGATGCGAGACAGTCACAAGATCATTAGCTCAAACAATAGAACATATATATGACATCAAGGGCCTTGCTGACAATCTTTTGGTGCATGTGTTTTGCAGCATTAACAATAATGCTGCCTATGCATTTTAATCCAAGTTTCATTAGAAGCTGGCTACCTTGTCTCACACTGCCAATTACTTTTCTAAATGGACACACTAGATACATTTTTGTACTTGGTGCTCCAGGCCTTGCAGATGCCTGCTTCATATAGGGAAGCCCCCACTTCTTAAATGAATGAAACATTTGGAAATAATTCCATTGCATGATTTTTCCTCACCCATGTCATTTTGAGGGGGGGGGGGGGGGGAGGGGTTTTACTTTCCATTTATTATATTATTTGCAGCATAATCTGAGATTATAGGAACATTCCCGCAAAATCAGATACCATATTTGATCACTTATAAGCCACAGCATTATGCCACATAATTAAAAAAGAAATTGTGAGAAAAACGTTCCCAAAGTTAAGGCTTATAACCAATCACTTTCCAAAAACTTTTCACATTGTTCCAGAAACTCACAAAAACATCGACCTTCCCTGCATTGTCTGCCATCTTGGAGCTTTCAAATATTGTGGTCAGCACTCTACATTCAAGATAGCGGCCAAAACCCAATGGAAAATGACTTCCATGTTTTTAGCTTAGAGTTTTCAGTATTTTTGTCAGGTTTATGAACTGTAAATATCTTAGAACTGGAATGTAAGACCTTCTCAAGCTATTATATATAATCTGAGGGGATTTGAGATCCAGAAATATAGGAAAAGTGAGGCTCGAAACTTGACTTCCTTTTGGACAGAAATCACTTAAATCATGATGCAGCTTATGAGTAAGACTTTCCAAAATAATTTCAGAACTTCAAATTTGAGTTTGTGAGGTCGTCAAAGTTAGGGGTGCAACTTATAAGTGAGTGTGGCTCATAAGTGATCAACATTACTATGGTAACATTCCACATTGCTTTGAGGGGGGTATAACACCACTGACCTTTAAGTCTTTGATTGAATGGTACTCATTAATAAGGCCAACAGTTTTGTTCTGTATTTCATCTTCTGACAGCTCCTTAGTTGGGGCTGCCACAGATTCAGCAGAGGCCACAGATTCAGCAGGGGCCACAGGTTCTGCTTCTTGACAAGGCGAAGCCCTGCCAGAGTCTCCTTCTTGTGCTGGTCTTGGTTGCTGTTGTTGTTGTTGTTGTGGCTGCTGCTAAAACAACAATATATATAATTATCAAACTCATTAATAATTCATGAAGCAAAAACAAAGGAAATCAATGAGCGTGGAGGGATCTGCAAATCTGATACAGATTTAGTCCTGATTTACATAAACTTTGGCTTCGATTTTCTTGGCCCAAATAAGTCGTATCGCCAAAATAACTGAAAACATGACTCTCTACATCTAGAGGTTTGATAAGCAAGATAAACAATTTTCAGCTCGAGTTTGTAAATTGGATAAAGATCGGCCACTCATTCTTTATCTAACACATAATAATTACATGTAGGCACTAAATTACATATTTTAGAGTGGCTGTACTTCGATATGACACAATAATCAGGGCTGGAAATAAATAAAAAAGTCTGGTTGCATATTTGTGACTAGATAAGATTTAGTTAGTCGCAAAAAAGAAAATTTTAGACACCAAAAAATTGTGACCACAATGCAGTTTGAACAAATAATAATATTGTTGGTGGATAGTTCAGCGGTGTAAACATAAAATACTCTGCCTGCAATACTTGTTTTAATGTACCACCGCTCTAATGGCAGCCAGTTTTGCTTGCAAATGAACAATGATGTGATATTATGAAAAATCTCATTCTTTAATCAAGAGAAACATCTGCTTTCATTACACTTGTGATTCAGTTGCACATTTGTGACTGGATGAACATTTTTAGTCCCATTTGCGACCGTAATGATTGCAATAACCAGCCCTGTAATATCTAAATGTAACTACTCAATAAATATTGTGCAATGAGACATGTGCTACACTACTTATGAAAGCAAATAACCCAAGTCACAGGATCATGTTGTACAAATCCTTTGTTTACTTGGCAGGCAGCACAATTTTTAAAGTGCATATAAGCCCTAGCCAGTTATCATTGATATCGATTGTACATGAAGTACATGTACAATGTAGATAGTCCAACAGTAGAATATTTCTTGATTTGGGTGTTGCGTCTACGAGATATAAAGGTTTATATTTCCAATATGCTAATGATGTGATGTCATCACCGACAGCACTTATTATACAAAAGCATGTCGGTAGAGACAAATTACGTATTTTTAAATTCTAAGTTATATTTGAAGCTTAATTATCAAAGTGATTTTACACACAAAAATATCTAAACTAGAAAATAGCTTAATTCATAAGCACAAAGAAATTCAGCAATGTCGGTGATGACATCATATCATTAGCATATTGGAAATATAAACCTTTATATCTCGTAGACGCAACACCCAAATCAAGAAATATTCTACTGTTGGACTATCCACTTCATGTACAATCGATATCAAAGATAACTGGCTAGGGCTTATAATTATACACTTTAAGCAATACCTTATTTTGAACAATATTCCTTGCAGCTTCTAGAGCCTTCTCTCGTTCAGTGCTTGGTGGGCGTCGGCTTCCAGGTCCTGGGCTACGTGTTTCTTGGCGACCAGCACCAGAACTTTGCCAAGAAAATAAGTGGACATACCATCAAAACTAAACTACATATACACACATCATAAGCCATTATGCCAAACAATTCTCAGATTTCTTTCTCTTTGAACAAACCTGGCAGCTCCAGGGCCTCGTTGAGCTTCACCTCCAAGAGCTGAAAATCTGTAAAAAAAAAAATTATGAATAGAATATTCCCACAATCAAAACACAATATATAAATTTTAAACACTTTCTCTAACCATTAACCATTAGAACACAATAATAATTTGTGTGTACTGACCGGTTGCTTCTTGGCTCTTGTTCAGGGTTTTGAGAGGCTTGTAAGGCAGCAGACGCAGTTCCTGTTCCTCCACTACTCCCTCGGGCCCATGCTCCATAACCACGCCCACCTGGTCCAAGTGAAATACTCTCTGTATCCACATTGGTTCGCTGAAAACAATCCAATTCAGTCCATAATTATTATGAAATATGTTCAAACAGATTTTCAGAACATGGTTGTTTACAACATTTATACATTGTAGTTAAAATGTCATGGTGTTGCAAATGTTTTGTGTCAATGTTCAATTGATGTATGTTAATTGGCTACAAACAGTTCAAGTCTTCTCCCTCATCACTTGATTGAAATGACCATATTTAAAAAATAATATATTTATAATTATTAGTTCTACCATGGCATGAGGGGTATTAGTGATTTAAATTGCCCCGAGAGCAGAGAGAAGCTATTTAAATCACTAATACTCCGAAATGCCATGGTATAAGTTCGTTATACCATGATCGCCGAGGAACGGAACAAATCTCTGAGAAGTTTAGTTTTCTCTGCCGAAACTTAAAAGACGTCGCAGTTGAGTTGCTTTCGAAAACGTTTTGTTTAATGATTGACTGAACGCCATTGATTGAATGACCATTGATTGAACGACCATTGATTGAACGACCCTGGCTTCCCTTGGGGACAAGCATGTTGTTTTTGAGAAGAATAACACTAAATATTCAAAGAGCATGCACGTTTATGGTTTAAGTATCCCACATGGAAGAAGTGGGCTTGAGAAATGAAGAGAATAATGCGCAGATTGAAATAGCTCATCCCACATGGATTATGTTGATGGGTATATTGAAGACAGGTCAGTTTGGATTCAGTATTTCTCACCCGGGAGCGCAGGGATAGTCATGCCAGAGGGGAGCAGGAATTGATGCTTTTTACCCTCTCACTTCCAGTCTGCATTCTCTTCTAATTTTCCCTCATTACGCATGCAGGGGAAATTTAGAAATATGCATTGTCTCGAAATTTAGAAATATCCCTCCCATCAGGGAAAATTAGTGGTTTAAATGTGCCTTGGAGAACAAAAGAATCCGAGGCTACCATGGTATAACTATTCTTGAAGCATTCTGTGTTTACTCTGGGCCTGGCGCTGGTTTTATTCTGTAAAGCATAAGTAGTAGGTTCAAATTTAGGGATTACAAATCTTAGCGGGTGTGAGGACTGTACTTTGTTTGTTTTTTAAATACGCATGTCGCTATTTTCCAAGATGCTATAAATTGAGAACAGCTCCGAGGTGTACTTCCGTTTATAGCACCTCTTGAGAAAGTGCTGAACTGTACTGAGGTCGGACTCGCTTGAACCATAGACTAATAAAGTAATGTTGCATTTCTGAGAGTTTTGAGCAGAGAGTTTGTTACTGATGGCACTATTTAGTAAGGCTGGGAGGGTTTATGAATGTGAAAAGCTCTTGAAAACGACATAGAGAAATATTGTTTAAAATAATTATCCGTATTGTGTTAAAACTGAGTGGATCTAGAGCTACCCAGTAAACTTCAAGAGACAAGATGCCAAAGAATACTAACGCTTCCTTTATGTTTTGGGGCGGGTAGCAGACATTTGTGGGTGCAGCCATGGCATATTATTTTCTGGCATAACCAGAAAATGGATTTCGTAGTATTTTCTTTTGATGGATTTCGTAGTATTTTCTTTTGGTTTTGTGTAGTATGATATTTTATTAACTCTCTTCCTCTGTCTCAAGGGTGTAGAACTGGTTCCATACAAGTTAAACAGGAAGTTGTGGTAAAAAGGGCCATTGGCACCTTGAATTGTCACTTAGCCTTTGGAGTGCACATCTCTAGTATAACTTAATAAAATTATTCTTTTGAATGTTAAGTTATGGAAATTTATGGAACCTTTTCTAGATGTTGTTGCAGATAGGCCTCACCCCAATTTGTATTACAGTGTGACTTCTGTAACCACTTAGACAACGAGAACCAATCAGATTGCAGAACAAAAACAAAGCATCCAAACTTACAGTTACTTGAGCCAATCAGTGTCGAGTACAAGACAATAGCATCTCAACTTGCTTGAGTTTTGATCCGGCAAAAGGCGAATTTGGTCGACCAGATCTGAAGTCAAAGTCTTTGGAATGAAGAAAATAGCATGGATATGCTAGTATTTGTAAGTTGAAATTATTTATTTTCATTTTGCAATGTGTTTAGTGGCCCCGGTTTCAGTAATCGCACTGTAAGGAAGATTTTGGGTAAAAACGGGAAGGTGTGGCTCATCTGTGAGTGCTTATAGTACCTTTTGAACATTTTGGAATTTCTTGGGGCCAACGCTGACATTCCTAGGTCCTCTTCCTGGTACAGTGGTCCAGGTTTCATCAGCTTGTGGAACAACAGTCCTCGGACTATCGCGACCTGGAAACAAATGATAATACAGGCAATACACAGTTAAGTCAACTGTGGCCAGTCCCATAAACATCAACCTGGGCATAAGGGTAGACCATTAGATTGTTAAGGGCCCATTGACATATTTAAATTGGCTGCTGCAAGGGAAAGTTTGAAGCCTTGTAAAACCCGGAAAATTAAATAGTGGGCAATAATTATTGTCAAGGTGACTCCTATGATAAAGTCTTGCAGTCTGATGACATCATCAAGTGATGTCATGATGACGTCATCAAAATCAGAAAATTTCTAAACTCTCCAAATAATTTTGTTTAAACGGGCAGGTTGGAAAAGCAAACGATTTTTCAAATCGTTTAAACAAAATTCTAAACTGTTTAAACGAATTTGGAAAACGTTTAAACAAATTTCAAAACCATTTAAACGATTTTTGAAAATGTTTAAACGATTTTCTAAAACGTTTAAACAACTTTTTTACCCATTTAAACGGATAACAAATGGTTTAGAACACTATAATTATGGAAAAGCGTTAGTGTATGTTTTCTTGTGAAAGGTCACATTTTATTATATAGCTAAGTAAATATTTCGTTACCGATGATTGGTTCATTTGTAGTCTATAACTTTCCATATGGACCTTCCACCCTATTGTGGTCTCAAAGAAAATTTAGAAGCCATAAATTATAATAAACATCTTATTAACCTTGTTTGCTTGGTCCGTATCTTAAATTATGGAACCTCATTATCCCATGCCTGTGAGCTTCGCACTTGGTTAATAAGAGGTATAATACCTGTATGGCCATTACATTCTCTCATCCATATTTTTGACTGTAGAAAATCTGATAATTGAAACCACATCCTCTTTGTTGCGTTGTTGTTAACTTTGTTTTTATTTACCTTTGTCCTTCTTCTGATGTTTAGAGTGCTGGATCATGATCTGAACCTTTTTCTCCTCGTCAGCTGCTTCTTTGTGAATCTGGTCAATAGTCTTGCGGTTATTATCCTCTCTGCGAGGCACCCAATTGTTCAGCCGTAGATCCCTAACATCCTGAAGCATGAACCTTACTCTGGAGGAGATCTTTTTGGATTCTATAATCTTGGACACTTGATCAAAATATTGGTCCATACGAGGCTTAAATAAAGGCAAAAAAGGGATACTCAGTGCCACATTACCTCTCACTATTTGTCATTGGTTTACAACACAAGGTTATTATTATATAGTGGTTAAGTGATGACATCACAAAACATACATTTTCTCTTTTAACAATATTTGAACATCGAGTCTGAAAGACAGTTGTGAAATAACTTTACACACCAAAAATGAGGCAAATTGGTTAAAATGCAACTGAGATATGTGCAGCTGAATACATAATTTTCTTTATCAAATCGCTGTATTTTCAGCTCAGTTCTAAACTTTTAGAATTGAGTTGAAAATACAGTGATTTGTTAAAGAAAATTATGTATTCAGCTGCTCATTTCTCAGCCACATTTGAACCAATTCACCTCATTTTTGGTGTGCAACATTCTTTTGAGTTGGTCTTTCAATATCGATGGACCAAAAGTTAAAATCCAGAAATTTGCAAATTTGTGACGTCACACTTTACCACTATTATTAATATGGCAAGTTAACTTTGTGAGATGACTGCATGGTTGTACTTCCTGTATGGACCACATTTGGAAAAATAATATTATACAGCACCAAACCATTCAAAACAAACACACATACTTCTGGATACTGTGTAATGTCTATCTACATAAAAAAAAAAATTAAAAGCTCTTCAAGAAGATATTAAAAATCTTATTTTACCATGGACTCATTTTTACTGTGGTTTTAGTAGAATTAACCAACTAGTGTTCTTTCACGAATCCTGCAATCTGATTTGCTAAGCTACTCTCTATCTATTCTGTGATAATTAAAAAACTCTAGCCTGAATTTCAGCCATCTCCTCTGGTTCGTTCCTCCCGAGAGAGACGTCTGAATCCAATAGCCAATAATGCCGTCCAGTGACGTCAAGGCGGATTAACAATTTAATTTATGCAAATAAAACTGTCATGGCAGTAGTAAGAGCTCGTGGGTCACAAAAACAAAGTCAGCTTGCCTTAAGAAATTATTTGAGATTATGCCGGCCAAAATAAAAGCCTATATTATATACCGTATCCATTCCATTTGCTTCTCAAGTGCCTCTTACATTGTGAAAACCTTTTCGAAGCAACAAATCGTTATATTACATTTGGAGGCAAAGTATAGTTGATCTTTGTCTTTCCGTTGATCTTTGTACATGTCTCACAATCTGCGGTTCGAATTGACACAGCTACGAGATATTACCTAATTTGAGTATGTAAATGATGCAACAGAAAAGTAGAAAACATGAAAGATAATGGAGAATTTTCGAAGAATTATGAAGACTCTTACGGGAAAGAAGAGTTCCTTGAAGAGAGTAGCGACATTCTTTACCACTGTGAGTGTGAACAAATAATCGATTATCAACAATCCTGAGGACGCGATGTACATGTACATGTTTACAGGTTAGTCGGCCAGTTATTGTGCAGGATGTTTTCCTTACAAATTCAAGGTCTTTGCCAAAGACAATCACTCCACTGAAACTCAACGATCAACAATCACGAGTCCAAAGTGAATCCTGCCGTCTTTTCGGCTGATAATTATGATAATTAGGCAAAATTATAGAATATGAACCAATCGTCACTGGACGGCATTATCGGCTATTGGATTCAGACGTCTCTCTCGGGAGGAACGAACCAGAGGAGACCGCTGAAATTCAGGGTACAAAAACTCATGCATTATTAATAACCATTTTGTCCAATCAGATGAAGCAAATCACTCGCATGCATATGTTTATACCCGATAAAACGAAAGGGTCTTTATACAAATTTTCACTGTTCGAGCATGGCCACACTCAGAGTGAAAATCGTATAAAGACCTTCCTAGTCAATCCTTATAAAACCAAGGGCTTAACCGTGAATCTTTATAAAGACCCTCACTCATACAGTGAAAATCCTTAAAAATACCCTTACAGGAAATCTCAGTTCATAAGATGAGACTCAGGGTTGCTCAACCAACAGTCTAAGTGCAATGACTCGAGGAGCTTGAAGACAAAGGCCCCTTGGCTCACAGTTCTTCAAATGCAACCTGCCTAACATTATGGGACCAAATTTTCACTCCGTATTCCAACTGCGCATGTCAGTAACTCACAACGTTGCTATAAACAAATAATCATTCGCTTTTCATCTAAATTTCTGAAATTATTATCTTTTAGAAGTAACGTTTTTGAAGCAGTTCAATAAACTCGCAGCACGTTTTATCTGGTCTAAAACCACTTGGGCTGCACACCCTCATGGTTTTAAACCCTATAAAACACTGCTGCTTGTTTATGAAACAGTACATAGTGAGTAGCAAAAAAAAGTTTTTAAAAGCAAAACAATGGCTGCCAAGTCGTCAACATGTCAAAAATCTTCTTGTTTTAGTCTAAAGTGCATATAAGCCCTAGCCAGTTATCTTTGATATCGATTGTACATAAAGTGAATAGTCCAACTGTAGAATATTTCTTGATTTGGGTGTTGCATCTACAAGATATGAAGATTTATATTTCCAATATGCTAATGTTCATGATGTCATCACCGACATACTTATTATACAAAAGCATGCTGGTAGAGACATATTACGTATTTTTAAATTCTAAGTTATATTTGAAGCTTACCAAAGTGATTTTTCCAAAAAAAAAATCTAAATTAGAAAATAGCTTAATTCACAAGCACAAAGAAATTCAGCAAATGTCGGTGATGACATCACATCATTAGCATATTGGAAATATAAACCTTTATATCTCGTAGACACAACACCCAAATCAAGAAATATTCTACCGTTGGACTATCCACTTCATGTACAATCGATATCAAAGATAACTGGCTAGGGCTCATAAATTATGCACTTTTAAGATTTAAGTACTAGTTGGTTTCTCCAAAAAAAAAAAATTGCCTACTGACTCTCAGTTTCAATGGCTGATGTAGTTGACTTGGAGCAATGCTCCTCGTCAAATATCGGACAATAGAAACTCATAGTAATATTTATAGTTAAAGATAATTTGTACTGGATGTAAATTACTCACCTTTGCTTTTGCATGATCCAACTCTTTGCCGATGGTTGAGAGAAGCTTGCAGAAACACTCAAATGATTCTGCATCATTTCTTTTTAACAGTTTCACCACGCAATCATGCATGATGCTTTCTGTCAACATCTGAGTGTAAAAACAAGCAGAACATGTTGATAATTAATTGACCTATATCATTATGACGTCAAATCAAAACAATCTATTGTTTAAACGCTAAGGATCACGGTCGTGGGAGGGGGACAAAACAGCAACAACACAAAGGAAATCGCTATCAAATGCATTTTGTAGAACGTAGAATAGTGGTAACAGCCACCAAATACGGTAAATATTGTGGGATAAACATTGATACAGCTGATATCTGGAAACCAGACAATTCGAAGTTAAATTTTACTCAGCAGAGCAGATTTAGTTCAAAATTCTATTGTTCAAGTCGATTCTGTCCCCCTCATAAACAAGCCGTGACGTCATAATGATATAGGGTAATTGAGAAATGAAGTTTGAGAGTGGCTCTTTAAACATACAGCAATATACATACACCCAAATAACTTCACCTTGAGCTTAAAGAGTTCTCCGATGAACCTAATGTTTCCTAGTGTTCTTCTTCTTCCTTGGCGTTCTTCTTCATCAAGTTCTGCCTTTCTTAGTTTCAATATATCTTCCTGGTATTTCAAGTAAAGTGTGGAATTAAATTGTAATGTATTTCTAAGGAATAAATATTATTAATGTGTTTATAACCCAAGCCAGAAATTATTGTTGATTTGGGTGGAGTAAAGTGTTTTATATTAATTTTGTCCAACCATTTTTGTCCAATTTATGGTTGTAATATTGCTTTAAAATACATTACAAATTCTTGAAATGATGTAATTTTTCCAGTTGTTTTTCAGACATTTGTTCCTTGAAATCTAAGGGAAATATAATTATTTCAATAATTTATAAGTGGACCTGACATAAAAACTGAGCAAAACGAACTAGAACTGGCTTATGACAAAGAGATATCTGGGGCGGATCCAGGATTCTGTGCGAGCAAGGGGGGTTTGATATATGTGAGCGCCAAAATATTTGGTAATTTCTCTGTTGTCTTTAGTAAATGATCGAGAGAAAGGGAGAGTTTGATGTAACCCCTCAAACTGCTCTGGATCTGTCGCAGGGTATTGAGGCATAGAAACACATCTAGTGTGTCTGACATGCTGGACGAGCTGAATTGGGAAATCCTACGAGAATGATGCAAGAACTATAGGCTGACCAACTTTTGTTATTAAATCACCCAAAATCTTGTTGCTATTGATTGATCTCCTTATTTAAGTTAGACCAGTTATAAGAGCTACTCCACATACTCATTGCCATGGATCTTTGGTCCCCTTGATTACCACCGATTATCATTGCTATAGTCATATTTTCCACAAACAATTAGAAATTGGAATTAACTTCCCAAGTCAGTTGTAATTTCTCCCTCGCTGGACTCCTTTCGAGCCCAGCTTCTAGCTATGTAGACTATAGACTCTTTTTTTTTGTTGCACTGTTTGTACTTAAAAGCACAATAATTTTGTTGCTGCGAGCGATAGCGAGCAGCAAGACTAATCTCAACATTTTCTACTGGGTAGCCTGTGCTGATCACTTGATGCTGGGTCATTTTGAGATTCGATCAAGATTTCCGAACGTTTTAGCCTCGTTATCATGCCATATCATGTCTGAACATGCGCACGCATGATTTCTCATGAAGTCGCTTACATAAAATCATGTTGGCTCAAGCACATGGTTATACGTTGGTGCAACGATCTAGAGAGGGAGTCTAAGAGAATTTTTGCAGTATTTGGTAAGTATTCTATCCTTAAAAAAACGAAATGTTCCTAAAAGAAGTTATTGGAACATTTCGTCAAAGGATTATAAAACTGCTGAGTTCATGTGGTGCCAAAATAGTGCAGGATTTCCAAGGTAAATCTACGCTGGAGTCAAACTGTTTCAACTGAACTGCATGAGCACAGAACAAGACAGTAGCTTGAATTACAAATGAAACCCAGCAGTTTACAGTAATGGTATGAACAACGAACGGAGTGCACACCAAGACTTGCAAAATGAACAAACCGAGTGAGCAGCCAACGTGCCAAGCTAGCGGCCCAACGCGGCTGCAAACAAAAATATTAAGCGTTTAATTTTGTTTATCTCATTTCCGCTACTGATTGGCAATATACATGTATACTATAACAACTGTACCCTGACCTGTTACAACTAGATAACTTGGTTTGCTGATATTTATCTTGTTTCAGCCATCGAGCAATAGCTCTACTATATGTATGCATTTAGCTCTTTCAAATTGAAATCATCTAGTGATATACTCAGACAAATTACTACTTGGCAACAAAGTCATTGTACAGATTCCATGAGACCCTATAATGGTTTTCTCTATTTTATTGTTTAACTTTCAAGAACATTTGCGGATTCAATACATTCTTAACTGTTAGAGTATTGTAAGCCATAATACGTTATCATTTTGCTCTCAGGTAAAGTGTGTGACATATTTGACATTTTTGAATGATAAAATATGATATACTGTACATGTGTGGAACATATTTTTTTTTTAACAATCTTAATCTTAATCTATTATCTATTATCATTTACATAATCAAAAACTGATTATTATATGCAGACCTCAACAATATTTTCAACATCTTAGCCCACCGAGACAATAAAAATGCGCCTTCCAAATGATGTGGTTCTTTAATCGTAAAATGAAACGCATTTAATAAAAAAATTCTAAGAAAAATGTCAAAATTTCACAAATTTGACATGAGCGGGACTGTGTTTGTTACCGTTTACGATGTTAGTTTAACAATAATAATAAGATAAAAAAAAGATGTTTTCATAACATTTTGATTTTCATAACAAATGTTTTTATAATTGGGAACTCTTTTATAACTTACAACGCACACCAATGATGTGTGTTCAGCATTGTTGTAACATCTTCAATGTGGTCTGCATTTATGTCACACATTTACAGGAAATCCACAAACTCGCAGCAGTACATATATGTACATATATGTACATAATTTTATATGTATCTATGGACACCAATTCCACCAACAGAGCTGTCAAGCTCGACACTGTTGGTTACTTGGAAGAAGAAGAGACACTAATGGTATTGAATGGGAATCTTTATAATTTTATTATTATAAAGCTAAGGACCTACCGCCAACCCCTGGGTAAGTATTTCAGCCATCTTATCGTGGATTTTCTTCTCATCTATCTTCTCTTTTTCAAACTCCTTCTGACACTTGTTAAGTAGGATTTTACGGAATGTTAAGGTGGCTTCTTTGCCATCCTTGCTTTCCACCTTGACACTTGTCTGCAAAAGGGATAAATAATTATTGTTACCTTTCACATTCACGGTACATACACAGGGGGCTTAATAGAAGCTGGCTACTGGCCGAGTTCTGGCAGCTACTTGTCCTCTTACTGCCATCTATTGTCTGTTACTGCTGATTAGGCTATAGACCAGTTTACGGTTCATGCGCATTTGTTTCAACTGGCAAGCCACCAGTTAATAAACAAAGGATTTGTACAACTGTGCATGAACCGTACACTGGTCTATTGAATTATAGCAAAATGCAGATGCCCACTTTTCACTCATGGCTGCTTACTCCAAGTTATTAAAGGCAATGATTGAATGCACCGGGGTTTTTTTATTGTCACAGACAAACAAGCAGGGCTTGACACTAATGGTAGTCTACTAGCCAAAGACTAGTGGATTTTCAGTTTTGGCTAGTACATTTTGCTGCTTAACTAGCCAAATTGGCTACCAAATTTCTGATAACAACTTTACTTTTCCTGGGATGCTTCTGGCTCTCAAATCTTGGAAAATAACAAAATGTCATGGAAATGTTTGTTCTTTTTTGTTGTGAGCATGTACTGGCTGACAACTGGACAGAAAATGCAGTAAACTTAGCTAAACACATGCCATGATCCTTTGCATTTTGATGGCCATTTTTGATTGTGAAAGAAGACTGCTGACCAGGACTAAGGCACATGTACAAGTAAACTTGGCTCAAGACACTGGGTTCTAGTCTACCCATTATGCAGTGCTGCATGATGGGTACAATGAATCGTTGTTGTTGTTGTTGTTGTTGCATCTTGTTTTATTCTGCTTCGATGGATATTCAATGATTCTTTCTATGAAATTTGAGGGTTGCCTCTACAAGAAAAAGACTACCAGGCAATCGTAACTCTCCAATTTCAGTTGAAGGCAGAAACCTTGCAGTCTGGCTAGTTCCCACCTTTCTAGCGATAGATCTACTTGGACAAAAAGTTAGTGTTGAGCCCTCACAAGCAACAAATGACAAAGAACATTCTCAGACTGGAATGCATTTGTAATTGTAACCGTACAGCTGTGCAAAATAGAAAAACTACAGTGTAATTTGATTATCAATTCAAAGGAAACCATTATTATTTTTGACCCCCCCCCAAAAAAAAAAAAAAATCACAAGACATTCAGCTACAAACCACTATCCATTAATTGAAGGGCTGTGTGCAAAAAGGGCATAAGTGACTCTTGATCACATTCTAAATTCTCCTTCAATTTCATTGTTTTCTAAGGGAGAATTTAGAATGTGATCAAGAATCACTTACGCCCTTTTTGCACACAGCCCTTCAATTTGGTCTGGCAATGTCACTTCTTGTTTGTCTGAAACAATTGTTTTTGAAATGGGTGTGAACAGGACAAATTAATAAAAATGGTTATGTGGACTTTGAAAATTGATTCAATTTGAAAGTATGCTCGAGACTGTACATGTATTAAACAGGGATTAACATAACAATAATAACCAAGCAAGGATGAATATGAATAACTTACTTGTATGAGACACCGGCACATGTTGGTATAATATGCTACACTGAATCCTGGTTCAGAAATGGCCTACAAAGTGTGAAAATAAAAATTATTAAATTATTAAATAATTCATATCAGGACTCAAAATTAAACAAACGTTATAGCTACAATGTAGTTACACGTTGTGACTAGTTAAGAAAATTGGGACACAAGTTAGCTCAGTTGGTAGAGCATGATCTAGAGTCGTCCTTGGGCAGGGACATTTATAAGCAGTTGGCCTTGTCTCCTACTTCTAATCAGTATTTGAAGGAGGTGAGAAAGAACCTGTTTAATACTCGAAAAAGAGCAGGCGTTTGTTGTCACCCGGTACAGCTGCGGTGGCGGTGGCAGCATTATTATTATAAGTTCGTATTTTTTAGTTGCAAAAAAGTCCAGCAGTCCCAAGCTGTGCCCACAATATTTTAAAAAGAGACCACTTTAAAATGGCGTCTGAGTGAAGGTTTGTGTCACTTGGTTATAGGGAAACAAAAAGGGAAAATCAAGGTAAATGGTGTGTGATTTTGCTGAGAAATAGAACTTGGGGTGTGTGCAATAATGGCATAAGAACTCCTGATCACATTTTTACTTCTCCCTTAGAAAACAAAGAAATTGAAGGAGAATTTAGAATGTGATCAAGAGTCACTTACGCCCTTAATGCACACAGCTCTTCAGTTGTAAATCTCAATGAAGCATAGCACACAAGACTGTTAAAGGGGAACTGAATCCTAAAATCAACCCTTTTTGAATAAAATCCTTAAGTGTATTAATCTTTCACGACAGCTGCAAAGGAGACTATGCATAAGGGTGCTAAGCAATCTAAATGCAGCATGGATACCCATGTAAACCAGATACCTTATTTACTCGATTAGATGCCCCAGCTTCTACTCAATTTTTTTTATTCGAGACCGCCATTAATTCGACTCCCAGCATTTATCAAATGTTTTTTTTTGTTGCTATTTTTCAATCTCACTTATTTCCATAAATTACCTGACATCCATTTAACACTCAAACTGCTATAGATTCCTCATAATCAAAGAATATCAAGCTAAAAAATCGACAAACGAAACTATTGTAAATGGCAAAAACTTCTTTCTTGGTTCACGAGAATTTATAATAAAAAAGCAGAAAATGACATGGTATAAAATCTTACTTAGAATCACTTATAGCGACCGACTCAAATAGATGCTGGTACCTCGAATAGACACCCTGGCTTCTATTTAAAATTCAGCCTCGTTGACCCTGCATTTATTTGAGACCTGCAGTGTTAATTCGAGACCCATGTATTACGTATTTTATCACGTACAAGCTGCACCCCTAATTTCAGCCTGATAAACAGAAGCTTGTTTTTCCCAAAAGGTTTAAGGAAAAAGCTCATGTATAAGCCGCACCACAAAATTCAGTAAGAGTAGTCTTGTGTTCGAGTTCATAAATGCCCATAATTGAAGCAAAACTTCTTCATAAAAGATAGTCACATCACAACAATGAATTGGTTACAACTTTCCTTGTCCTTTCTTGTGTATATTTTAAACTGCTGTCTTTAAATCACTTCAGAATTCTTCTGCTGTTGTTCTCCTATTAACCAACAACATATTTAAGGAACTTCATTCCTTTAAGCACACAAGAAAGTAAGATTTTCTGGTAAAACTAAATGAGCACATGTCTGAGTCCATGGTCCGCCATCTTGGATTTTCAAGGAGGCCTGGGGCAAGGGTTTTCTCAAACGTCCGATCGAGCGTGAACATGAACTCGATGAGAATTATACTTTATTTGAAAATTTGAAGGCTTCCAAGACTAATTATGGCCTTTAACAACACTAGGAACCATTCGAGGAGTTAGCATAGAAGATGACAGGCAACTGGACAGCTACAGCACCAGCCGAAAGTATGTTAACCTTTACACGCACGAATGTAGTACACAAGTGTTTTACACTCAACTGCGTGTAGTTTTTCTTTGTTATGCAGTTATTGTTCAAATTCAAGTTTGCATGAAGTTCGGACCGACTTTAAAAACAAAGAGTTGTCTTCTTATTCAACAACTTCGTTTCTAACGCTTCAAAATAAACTTTGAGAATCGAGAAAATAAAAACAATTCAAGACTCGTCCCGCTATTAATAACTTTACCCTGCGAGCAGAGGTTTCTACACGAAAGGCAAAGAGGTGAGAAACTTCTGCTCGCAGGGTAAAATAACTTATACTTGAAGCCACCATCTTGTCTCAGGTTATTCAACGGCACACTAAACGTTTATTTTCATTTCACACTTCGAGCTAATACTTATGGCAAAGTTTAAGGGAAATACACATCGGTGAAACGCCATACGGATTTTCAAACATTGATCCAAAAAACTTTAATTGCTATTTGAATCATAATCGGCGGAGACAGCTGAAATGAAAAACCCTAATAAACCAAACATACATGTGTAGAAAGTTCCAGACAGCACATTGAACTGTGAGCTTGGCGGGAATCAACTTTGGCGACCTAATCAGCGTAAGCGGAGTGATTTATTTGGAAGTTAAACACACAAATCAAATAAAAAACAACAGCACATCGAAGTGTGATGGCGGGATAAACTTTGACGAACTAGTCAATCATGTATTAATTCTGTTAATGAGTTATACAGGTGCGTGTAGTTCTGTGCATGTATTACACTCATTTACATGTACTACACTCAACAAACTACACGTGCAAAACACGCGCGATACACGCCAAAAATGTTAACAAACTTTCGGCTGGTACTGTAGTTTTCTTTGGAAAGCGAAGGAGAGGAGTTTGAGTAGAAATCTTGCTGACACTCGTGTTCTGTGAATTGAATGTGCCATTTCTATTGTTCATATATATGGCTTTGGTTACGGTCATTGCAAAAAAAGTTTTCTGAAAACACTCACATATAAGCCGCATCCCCAACTTTGTGGCAATTTTTTGTTACTTTCAAAATCTGAAAGTCAAAAAAAGGTGCGGCTTATACGTGATAAAATACGGTAATCATGTACATTTTGTAACAAGAGCCCATCTGGGCTTTCACTCGGGCCACATGAGATTGAAGATGAAATTACACTTTCATTTGAAATCCTCTAGTAATAACCGAAGGGAAGAATTATTAGCTGAATTTAGCAGTCTTTAGGAGTGGCTGGTAGCGCGGTGACATTCATTCTCTGCTCCCCTAGTATATATATAATTATATGTAATTTAATATTTTTGTTTTTCTCGTGTATGTAAATTAAAGAAGTTGACCTCTACTTTAATATTCATGTTCATGTTACGCACGCTTATAGCAGAGCGCGGTAATTACGTCACAAGTCTAGACCCCCCGCCAAGACTCAGACAAACAAACCGCTTTTCTTGTATCAACTTACAAGAATTGACTAGCACTTCAGTTCGTCCTCTGTCTATTCTACCAGAAATGACTGCTTTCCTGGACCATATTTTGAAAGGGAACCTGATGATTATACTGTCAAACAGCTTAAACTTTGGCTGAAATACAGAGGATTGAAACAAAGCGACAAACGTTGATCTTGTCAAGCGAGTTTTGCATCTTCGCTGGCCAACCAACGAGACATGCTTACTATATAGACTGTCAAGTCCTATTTAAACTGTATCCCAAACTCATCTTTTCCCATGCAATATCATTGTAAGACTTCACCTAAACATTGAAAAGTTACAAAGGTCAGGTACGTTTTCCTGTATTAAGGCAAAAACAAAAGAATGTGGCCGCATGCCGAGTGCAATCATCTTCTTCAATAAAACTCATCGGAGACTGCAAAGCTGTTATGGCTGGAAGAGCATATACATTAAAACTATGAACTGATAGCATCCTAAAATTCGGCAATCTTGCTTATGTTGGTGTGCTCTTTCAAACCATTATGTTATTGTTTGCATTTATCGAGTTTTCAAATTTAATACCTGCAGCTCCGAAAGAAATTAACTTCATTTGTGCTCAGAAAATAAATCAAAGCATTGTAGATGTAGGCTTTGCTTCCAAAATTTATTTAGAATCCACTGATAAATTCGAGTAAACTTAATGGTTGAACAGTAGTTCCTTCTCATTGTTTACTGGTGGATACATAGTCTGAGGGTTTCAGTAATTTATAGCCACTTACGTTTCATTGCC